>VXBR01020418.1:1245756-1271110 GCA_013400215.1 Cisticola juncidis
GGGGTTTTACATTCTCCATTCCAGGGGAAACTCCAGTTTTCCCTGACAAATCCCTGTCTTTCCAAACCAAGACAAAGGTTTAAAATTTCACAGTTTTGAAAGTCTCAGTTTTCAGTTTACTTCTCTTTCACAGGGAAGGTTTTTTCCCCCAACAAAAACAAGTTTATTAAAAGATCTAAGGGTGAAAACTGTCACTGATGTTGTTAACCCTGCTGTTGAATTCCTGCCATCTTAGATTAGGTGATCAGTTGATGCTTTGCAGAAATGCAGCAGGAAAAATCCTAGCACTGGTTTTCTTAATAGCTTTGCTGCTGTTTGGCCTTGAATACTGCTAATATCTGGGCACAAAAATATGACTCAATTATGCAAAGAAAAGACGTATAATGTTCCCTATAATTGTTCTGCTTAGATAGCTTTTGTATTTTTATAGTTGAAACAAACTGACAAAAACAATTTTTGAAGTACTATTCTCACAGGCAGTAGGATTAAGGATATTATTCATAAGGAGTGATGTTATTTGACACCTCATAAGAAGACTAGAGTTGTTATTAAAAAGCCTCTTGAATAACCCCTTAGACAATATAAATATAGAACTATTTGCCTTGCTTCTGTATGATGAACAGAATTAGAATTGTATAGGGTTTCTTTTATTATTTTCAAACTTTCTGACACCTTTTCAGTTTGCCTCTTTACCTTAATTCAAGGCCACAGGAGAGTAAATGCATCCTTCTCAGTCACCTACATCCACCATAAAATGTTTTAAAAAGCCAAGGCACAGAGGCTTGTTAGGTATATCATCTGCATTAACCACCAAAGAGCAAATGTCACCTAAATCCAACATAGAATAGACATTCTCTTCAGCATTCTGGGAAAGAAAACCTTTAAATGGATACTATACACTTAGATAACTGGCAGTGAAAAGAGGCATCAGTTAATCTAGCCTAGGTGTCAATTAGACAGCTTCAATTTTGCTACTCTGCCACTGTTCACTGTACATTGTACTTTTGTCTTAAAATACATTTTTTATTCAGAAGTTTGGAAAATAGATTGGTGCCTGAGGAAGTTCTGAGGAAAAAAAATTGCTCTGAATATGAAAGATGCATTAATTGCTTTGTCTAGCTGTCTCTGGTGTTCTTAGACTCATCTGGTTACAAACATGTGGTACTGTCTTGGAAGATCTTTAAGGTCAAAAGTAATGGAAAGAACAGAGATTTAAGTGTGCCTGGAAGACATCCAATCAAATTACAGTTAGATAGATCAACTTCTCCACATAACTGGCTGTCCAAGAGTACATTTTTTTTCCAATGGCAAAAAATTTGAGAGTGGTAAATTACTAAGTGAGGTTGGTGAAACACAGGACAGGCTGCCCAGAGAGGTGGTGGGTGCCCCATCCCTGGAAACATAAATTGGGACAGGATTTTGAGCAACTTGCCCTAGGTAAAGATGCTCATTGTAGGGGGATTGGAATGGACTGTGGTTAAAGGTCCCTTCCCACACAAACTATTCTATCATTACAAGGCACAACAAAAGACACATTGTAAAGCAAAAACTCCCAAAGTAATTTCTAAAGGAATAAAAGCTTTGTATTTCTATTTTATACATACAGAAGACAAGCCCATAGCCAAATCTCTGAATATACCCATGCAATGAAGGGTTGAATCTGAATCCAAATATCTCAGCATTCATGCTCTACCACTAAACTCTGATTGACACTATATTCCAAAACACTTCAGATTTTAGGGGTAATTTTGTTGTTCTTAAACTGACAACAAGAATATGCTGAAACTTAAGTTTCTTCTCTTCCCTACTGTTTTCATTTGAGCTGAAAACTGTCAATTGAAAGCAAAAATTTTATTTTAATTTTTTAATAAACTCAAAGCACAGAGACAGTATAGAAAGACAAAAAAAGAAAAATCCAACACCCATGAAACACCAACACCCCCACCCCCCACTGTCTTTGACCCTTTAGAGAAGGTTTTGTGCTAAGCTCAAAGGATTGGTTTTTACCTTTCATAAACACAATTATTTTTGTCCTGAGTAACACTAGATACCTTGAATATACTTATGTTAAGCAAAGCAGTAATTTGAAACACGGACAAGAAGCATCAAGCCCATTTTAGGAAGATATGTTCTATCCAGTAAGAAAGGATATTCAGACTTTCATTTCTATCATTTCATTTAAGCTATCTTAAAAAGTGACAAAGTATGCTTTATACTGCCAGGCACACACCTTCACAGTGACTACAGAGAAGGAGCAGTGAAAAGCTACAAAAGAGAGCAATGGTTTCATTTATGAGCTCTCATCCAATACCCCCAACTCATTTAACAGGGACCTCATCTTGAGGCCACAGTAAAACCACTTACCCAGCAAATTCAGAGACAGCATTCAGAATTATAAACAAATACTTCTGACTAATTGTGGTAAATGCCCAAATTGCATGGAGTTTTGGCAGGCATTTTATCAAAAGCTGTTAATGCACTGTGGCATTAGGTGTGCCAGCTTTTCCCCAAAGGGACTAAAGTGTATTACAGGTGAGGATTTCCCAGGTTTCTGGGGAAGAACCACCTGTGATTCTTTAGAAGGACTCTTCTATGATTTCACATGGTGTTCTGAAAGGCTCCATTGACATTTTCACAGTGTTTTCTGACATTCACAGAGCATAGTGACATTAGTGTAGTTATTTGTCCTTTTTCTTTTCTTTTGGTCTTTCCATAAGTGGTTTTGCATTTTTACCTTTCAGTATGAACTGAAGCCTGCCTTTAGCTAGAAACTCACAGTTAAATGCTGGCAATAAGTCACTGTGACATGGAAGGAAAGCTAGGCATTGATGAGAGCCTTTTCAGACCACCCTCAGTATTTCAAAGCCATGCTGTGCTGCACACAAAAAATTTCTAGCACTATTTTTTATAACCATGCAGCCACCTGTTCTTTTTTAAAGCAAAAGTCTGTGAACTTCTCTTTAATGCTCTGATCTTCTTATAGGATCTTCAGCAAGCCAAAAGCTTATGTCTAAGAAAACTCTTTTTCCTTATGGTAACTCTTAGGAAGCAAGGATGCCATTTCAAATAGCTATGTGTGCAATAGTAAATATTTTCATATGCTGAGAAGTACATGGGAAGCAACAGACAAACTTCTGCATTTTGGACAGCGTCATTTAGCTCATTATATAGGTTTATTCCCAGTCTGAATGGCACTTACGCAGTTCTTGCCACTAACAGCCTGACAATGATTAAGGTATCCATGTGAAACAGTTAAAATATCTGGACAGTGTTTCTGTCCAGAGGAAATATAGAACTGAAAACCTGTTTTGCAAATTTTAGTTTAACAGCAACACCAGTACCAAAGCTAGACTGAAATTATATCTTCAAGACATTTCTTCCAGATACACCTAAAAGAAGATAACGTATCAGGACACGTAGCTGTTTACATAAATTTGTTTTATAACAGGGGATTACTCAAAGGAAGCCAACACAAGGGGAGGAATCTTCACAAATTGAATTCATACAAAATCATACAAGACACTTGGTGACTAGTTGCCCTTCACTGGTGTCCAGCTGCTCTGCAATTTGGGAGCTGCCAGACTACCTTTCCTGTGTGAAAAAANAAAAAAAACACCTGCAAGATACCTGGGTGTTTTGAAAACAGAAATAACTAGATTGGGTGTGCCACTGCAGCATAATCTGGGAACCCAGTGCCCTTGTGCAGATGAACTGTGCTTAACTGTCCTGTTTAAGGCTGTATAGAGGGCACATGAAGAATAACCACTGGCATAGCCTGGGGCTCACAAAACTTGCAAAGAGGGAGCTGCATGGTTTTCAGTCCCTTGTAGTCTTACCAGTCTGTGACAAGGAGTTCAGCAAAAAGTTTTAAGATAGAAAAAGCAGGTGACTAAAATTTCTTTAGACAGCTGCTATATGAGGTAGCAGATGGTGAACGTACCCAGAGGTCCCCAGAAATATTAGTATTTAAAAGGTCTTACATTTCACTAACTTCAGAGAGGTGTGTGGCACTGTCTGTTGCCTTACAGAATGGGAGCCACAGAAATGGGAATGGGTGAACCTATCAGCAAAGGGCTTTCAGCTTCTCTGAACTTTTCTCCCACAGTATTTCCCAGTCCTGTTCTCCATCCTCAGCAGCTCATCAGCACACCAGGCTGACACCCTGCTGGGCTCCTGGTAGCCTCCCCCACCAGCAGCCTTTATCCAGACCCCACACACCTGGCTGAGCACCACTCCTTCCACCTTCCTCTGTGAATAAATTGTGTACTACCTACTATAATATAAAAATATTATAAAATAAGGATTTTATATCATGAGTTTGTAATTTCATTAGCCACAATGAGAATGCCACTGATGTGCTAAGCAGGTTCAGACCTGTATTAATACCAGGTGTTACATCCTTTTACCTGACAGGTCACTGTCTTAAAGAGTGCAAGGGTGTCGCCGCCGTGCCTTTTTAGAGCTTCTCGCTCCTGCCCTCGGCTAGCTCAGGCACCGGGACAGCAGGTTCTCGTGTCCGACCGCACCGGGCGGCTGACACCGTGGGCTCTTTTCCCCAGAGAGGGGACTCGACGAGATGTCAAAGCAGCGTGGCGGAGGAAGAAGAAAGAGGGTTCGAATCGAGGCTGCAGCAAGAACAGGTTTATTCCCCTGGTCCTGAGCCCCCGATCCGACCAAGACACGCGGTGTGCAGGGGGTTTTATGGGGTTATAGAAGAGGAGGGAACAGGGGTGGAGCTGGCAACTTCTAACCAGTGGGATACAGTCTCGGGGAGAATGAGGGTGAGTGATGGCACTTTGGACTAATTATCAGGAATGGGGAGGGGGGACTAAAAAAGCGGGAAAGGGTTCACACGAGGCACGGACCATTAGAAAAAGGCGGGAAGGATACACGAGGGGGAAGAGGGAACAAAGGGATACAGTTAGGTAGGGGGCAGGGTACATAGAACTGAACGTAATACAAAGGAATTAACTTTACATTTAACAGAACTTATTATGAAGCAACATATTCAAAAACATGCAATGCCACACAAGGGCTCTTCACAAATGTATCTGACATTTTTTCATGCATTTAAACATAAAATAAGGTAGTGCTTCTTTCAGGAGGCATTTCAAAGCTACTTCAACAGCAGCCTGACAGAGACTTTGTGAGGAATAGCATTTTATTACAACATTAGGCTAAGATTTTAGTACAGTCGAAAGGTAGGCAATACGTTTGTTTCCATGGAGTTCCTAGAGTGCAGGCATTCAGGTTGAATCCTTTCAGGAAACTAAATGGGCAGACTCAACCATGACTTATCCTGACAATGCAGCTTGAGAGGGGGAGGGTGCCATGGTAGGGATAGATGGACACCAAATAAAAAACATAACAAATTTAGGATATTTTGAAATATTAGGATATTTTGAACTGGAAAGAACCACAAGGATCATTGAGTCCAGCTCCTGGACCTGCTCAGGACATCCCAAGAGTCACACCATGGGCCTAAGAGCATTGTCCAAATGCTCTTTGAACTCTGCCAGGCTGGTGCTGTGACCACTTCCCTGAGGAGTCTGCTCTCCCAACCACCCTCTGAGTGAATAAACTTTTCCTGATATCCAGCTTAAGCCTCCCCTGATACAATTTCAGACCATTCCCTCAGATCCTGTCACTGGTCACCACAGCAAAGAAATCAGTGTCTTCCCAGCACTGTATTTAAAATCACATTTCTTAAATTTCACTTGGGAGACAATACAGTTCTCAAGTTTGTCCAACAACACAAAAGGCACAAATCTGAGAAAGCAGCCAGGACTTACTTGAAACATTCCATCACCTCTCTTTTTGCCAGCATCCTCTACCTGTGGGCTCAGAGAGGAGCACTCTTTGATTTCCAAATTGTCTGGCATGACCATAAAGCATCCTTTCTTGTCTGAATTGTTTGACCTAGTAGGAAGTCACACTTCACTGCCCCATCCCACTCCTATCATGCAGCTTTAATGGCCTGCAGTAACAAGTAATTCAAGGAATACATACAGCTAGCTTTTGGCTTCTTCACTCCCCTACTTCCTGGGAAACTGAGACCAATCCAAACTCTTAAATTGTGAATCTGTCTGTTTCTATAAAAGCTTCTTCAACTGTGACCGTAGTTTACCTGACAAATATTGTTGAATACTCTGAAATAAAAATCTCCAAGAAATGCTGTGAAAATTCATGTTTGCATAGAAGATTAAATCTAAAATTACCTTCTGAAGGGTGAGTTACAGCCACCTTTTCCTTATCAAACCAGAGAAAGTTAATAAGCACACAAGCACTGTCCAGCTGACCTGCACATGCCCATCTTCCAGGGAACAATAATGTACTCCAAGTGGACCAGTGTGAGAGGAACTGGAAAGGTACTGGGGTGGCAGGATGGCACTTCAGAGAGCAACATCAAGGTCATGGCAGGATGATGAGATGTTACAAAGAGAGGGTGTTCAGGGCACACACAACACAAATCCTTCAGGAAATCTGTCTTTCTTTTTCAAAGGACTGTGGTATGACACATATGAACAGAGACAGTAGGGAGGAATGCAGAACACACATTTTGTGGTACACTGATGCAATAGAAATACATTTTAACTCTGTGCCATATTGAAAAGAAGTGACACTATAAATACTGATCAAAGAGCAGAGTCATGTTGAACTATGGAAAAAGTCTTGGTCTAGACATCTGAGCAGACTTAGCTCTTGAAGAAGACACCACCCTCAGACAAGAACTTAATGAGGGCTTTCACAACACACAGGCAAACTTAGAACTAATGTCTGAGCTGATAGTGAACAGGAACCCATTCTCTGCAACAGGAAATCAATATTATCTTACAAATTCACAAGAATGCAGGATCTCCAGAGCCTGAATTCTTACAAAATCTTTCTCACACTTTCTCACACTCATCTTAATCACTGTATTTTTGTTGACTAGATGCCTGGTTTAGGGCAAATTTGGGAGAAAACCTCCTGATGGAGTCCGTCCAGAAGAGCAAATTCAAGTGGTCCCTCCCCCAAGTGGTCCAGGAAAAATGTTTCCTTGGAGCAAAGTAGAAAAAACTTTATTCAATAAGCAAAGCGTGCACAAGCACAAAAAATGGGTAATATAGAACAGTAAAACCTGTTGTCATTCTGAAGTGAGATGGCAGAATTGAGGAAGTCCTTGTGGGTGTAGCCTGCCTTGCTCAGTCCTTTATCAGTTTCTCTGGTGCTGGAAACTGCCGAGGCCCAGCCCCAGTGGGCTGCAGGTGTGAGATCCAGGTGTTTTCTGGGTTTTTCAGTACAGAACAGGATTAAACAGTTTTAAGAAAAAGAAAAAACTGGTCCAGGGAACTTCTCTGCCTCAGCTAGCTAAAACCAACTAAAAGCAAAAAAAGATCTCTGTCCTGCTGTCTGTCCGTGCTTCAGACAAACACAGTCCAGAAGTCAGAATGTGGAGTGACTGCAGCTCCTGAAAACAAACTCTGCACTCCTCTGTCTCCTCCTTTGATCTCAGAACCAGCCTTAAATGTACAGAGCACAATATCCAACACAAACAGAACAGACAATTGGGGATACAAGCATCACAAAGTCACACTAGGACACCAGAGAACATCCACACTGAATGTGCAGTGTGCAGCACCAGTGAACTCAATCAGAGTAGATATTACAGCTAATTTTTAATCAGAATTTGCTCATACAAAAGCCAACCATTAGAGCAGCCAAGTACTATGTGCCATCAATAGCCTACTACTAATGCCCTATAGACTGATGAGAAATGGGGAATCTTCTCCAGGAATACAGGGGATGGTATCATGTCAGTATCTGAAAGAATTTTATGCCTGGTTTGGTATCTATGAATGTAGATAGAAATCCATCACTTCAGCCCTTGTTCTAGACAGCTTTGTGAAGGAGAGCCTTCATGTATATAGAAGAGTTTGAAATTCGGTATCACACTCACACCACCAAATTTTCAGATATTCCCTGAGCTTTAAAATGACACTTTCCTCCAGTTTAACTACCCTGTCCAAGAGAGTTTTATGCTTTTCTCTTTTAATATATTTAGCTGGGTAAACATGTAACGTCTGTCAAAAATGTCAGGAAAAGTATGGAAAATAACTTACCATTTTATGGAATGCCAAATATTTGCATAGATCTGCTAAAACTATTTTCTGTGAAGCTTGCTGCTCCTACTTTGCATGACTGGCATAATTCAAAATACCATTCCTCCTGTATTTTGGAAAAAGTCCTATTGGTATCATTTCAGCATTTTCTGCAGTAAGACAACAGCTGGCAGCCTTGAAAAAGCTCTTCCTAGATCCAAACTTTGCAGTTTCAGTTTTCAAAGTAAAGTCATCATCCTGACCAAATTTTTCTAAATATGGCATAGCCTGGTAGTTCAATGTTGTTAAAGAAGGAGCTGTATTTATTTGCAGTTAGAGAATATACATGTCTGCCAGCATTTTAACTGAATTACATTTAACTAATTACATTCAGCAGGACCAAGTTTAAGTATTCCAACGTTCTGGAAACATACTGCTGAAAATCCAGATGGTCTCATTAAAAAGGTCCTCTTGACACTTCTGTATTCTGTGTTACCTCTTCATTTGCCACTGTGGGCAAGGACTTTCTGGAATATTTGTGAGTCAGGTGTCAAGATGTTTGAAAAGACCAAGAGGTATCCTGCTTACTCACTGTAAAATACAACCTGTAACACCATGGTGGTTTAATTTTGTAGGCAGCTGAACACCATGCAGTCATTCATTCACTCTCACTCACTCACAGTGGGACAGGGGAGAGAATCAGGAAAAAGGTACAACTCATGGGTTGAAATAAAGACAGTTTAAAAGGAGAGATAAGGAGGGGAAATAATAATTTTAAAAAGAATATGCAGAACAAGGGATGCACAGAGCAACTGCTCACACCTGCTAACAAGTGCCCAGACCATCCCTGAGCAGTAGGTTCCCACTTACTAATCTACTCCCCCAGTTTTATTGTTCAGCATGTTGATATATGGTGTGAAACATCCCTCTGGCTAATTTGGGTTGTCTGTCCTGGCTGCCTCCTCTCCAGCTTCTTGTGCACCTCCAGCTTCCTCTCTGGCAGGACATGAGAAGATGGGACACACACAACTAAAACATCAGTGTGTTACCAACATTATTTTCACACTAAATCTAAACCTAGAACTGTACTAGCTAATAGGAAGGAAGGAAGTCCTATCCCAGCCAAAACCAAGACAAATAAATAACAGAATGAAGTCATAATCAACTTAAGAGTATTCTATAAAATCAAAATTTAACCTAATACACACAGGCAAGACAAACAACAGCACCTAATGTCTGGCTCCTCCCCTAAGGATGTAAATACAAGCATCATGGAGGGATAAGAAGGGAAGCATCTTCATCCAGGATCCATAGTGACCATTTTCAGTTTCAATGTTGTACACAAGGCCCCCATATTCCCACGGGCATATTTCTGACTCCCAGACCTGTTCCTAGCCCCTTGTGCATGAAGCCTAGTTTGAATAGGTTAAAATGATTAAGGGGACCGGTGCAGAAAATTAAAAGGAAGGTTCATTCTCTTGATCATATCACAAACCAAATATGGCCAATTCTAGCAGAGCTGAGTTACTGTTAATGGTAAAAAGCAGCAGTAAAGGCAAGAGCTTTGGAAATGCAGGTTCACCACCTAAAACCTTGGACAAGTCTCTTACTCCTTGCCCCTTGGCTACATAGGGAACATAAGAGTCTCTCTACCCTGCAGAAATATAAAGATAAAATGAGAAAGACAATGAAAGTTGTATGCACACTTTTGACATTTTCCATTATGAAATTTTTGTTAGATAAGGACCAACAGGACCAATACTGATCTCTTCTCTCTGGTGGTGTGTGACAGCACCTGAGGGAATGACCTGAATTTGTTTCAGGGGAGGTTTGGATTGGACATTAGAAAAATGTCCTTCACCCAGAGGGTGGCTGGGCACTGGAATGAGCTCCCCAAGGAAATGGTCAGAGCACCAATCTGACAGAGTTCAGGAAACATTTGGACATTGCTCTCAGGAACATGATGTGACTCTGGGGGACATCCTGAGCAGGACCAGGAGCTGGACTCTGTGATCTCTGTGAGTATCTTCCAATCCAGGATAGTCTGTGATTCAAAAAGTCAAGACAAAATGCAGCCTTTTATAGTACACCAGTACATGTTAAAACTACAAGTTATGCAAGACAGAAGCTCATTAAAACCAAGATGACCTGACCCACATGCAAAGGCTATTCAGGCTCCAAGATGTTGTTCTGGCACATACAAAAATGCTTGCAAATACCACTGCTAACTGAAAGCCTTAATACTCTGGGTTGCCAGATTCAATAACAACATAATTTAGAAATTATTATTGTCTTCCAATTTTGTAAAGCCACAGCTGAAGTGAAATCCTGCCAAAGATGGATAATTCTGGGAGGTGTCAGTCACACTGCCTTCAGCTAGAACCAAGTGGAGCTGGGCACTAGAAAAAGAGCATAAACAGATCAAGGAAATTAAACTAGCTTGTAATTTACATGTGTGCTGTTCCATAAACATGCTCACAGTAAATTCATTCCTCTCATCATTCTTTCAAATACTGCTCTTCTTTCTGCTGACCAGTGATTTCAAGCACATCACATTTTTGGCATTTTCCTTCCTGAGACAGAATGAGCTTCTGCTGCCTGTGCCTCCTCTGTGCATTGCAAGGTGAGATGACAACACCAGTTTCAAACTGTGCCAGGCTGTGTGAGACAAGTGACTTCTTCCTAAACTAAAAAGTGGTTTACAATAAATATCTGTATTGATAAATTTTAGATATTAAACTTGTGGGAACCAATAGCATTCAGAACTCATTTGTGGTTTCATTGACTTTCAAGCAGAGAAGTTCTCTAATGGTTGAAAATATATGCAAATACAGCCAGACTTCAGTTCAGCTAAGCCCCCGAATTAAGAAGCAGTCCAACCCATCTGTTCATGCCTTTCATACACACTGAAAATCCCAAAGCATAGCACAGCAATTCTGAGAAAAGCACCTTTCCTCAGGGCAGTTAAGCAGGTCTTAATGTTCAAAGTTTGGGGATGGTGCTCTTTCCACTGAAAACTAACAGCTTCTTTGATAGGCCAGATTTGCTTTATAGCAAATCCATTTTCTCTAGTTCAAATAAAATAATAAGAACATTAAACCTAAACATATTATTCCCAAACAATACTTCAAAAATAATTTGTAATTCTATTGTAATTCTATTTGTTATTCTATCTGTAATAATCGTATATTCTTAAATCAAATAATTTACAAATAAAACTCAGCAAGATTTATAAGAAACAGCAACAATGTATTAGCTTAGCTCCAGCTGTTATAGGAGGAAAATAGACAACATTAAACAAAAATAATCTTTCAAGTCTGAAACTGAAGCAGTAAAATGTCAAGACAAATACAGGTAAAGAATAGTTACTCAGTTTCAGCTTCATGATAATCAAATAAAGACTGGTCAGGTTGTGTTAATTCAAAGGAAGAGCATATGCCTTAGAGCAAGTCTGGTTTCTAAATGGTAGCACTAAATTATTGCAGAGGCAGTCAGCTTGCAAAAGACTGATGGATTGTTTTCCCTAGTGGAGCTTGTACTTTTATTCCCATAGAGAAATCAGTAAAAAGTACTGGCACTAGCTGCATATTCCATATTCTTTAGCTTTTTGGCTGTTTGTCCTCAGTAAGTACCTTCCTAAACTACGGCTTACTTAATTTTAGACTAAAACAAGGCTACAGCCTTCTTCACTCAGGAGCTTTTTCCCAGACTGTTGAGTGTCTTCTTTGACATTTCTTTTTAAAAAGAAGTTTTAATAAGATTGAGCTCACAGAAAGTCCATATCTTATTAACACATTTGAGAACTGTTACACTAATTTTTTCAGGCCTGGCTTTTCTCCATTACAGCTCCGTGAAACACTGTCAGCCAGTTTCCTGCTTTGCAAGACCATGAACCGATTGCTCAGATTTCTTTACAAAGTGAAGAAAGCTTTTCTTAAGAAGCTGCAATGCACAGCTCTTTCAGCATCAGCAGGCATGAGTAATCCCTCAGCTGGCCCAGCTGAGAAAAAGATTTGTAAGCTCCATGCCCAGTGGTATTGTTTGTTTGTAATACAGTGACACTTCAATGTACCATCTAGGGAATAGGACCTGCTTGTCTAAATACTGCATTTTCTCATACATAGGAAAGAAAGGTCATTTACAAACAAACTGGAATCTACACTCCACACACAATTTACTGCATGAGAAATTAGAAGCAGAGATCAATAAGTATTAAGACTCTCACACTTTTTCTGTGTTATCTGTGTAGTTCCCCAATGCCTATAGCAGTTGCAGAACTAAAATTGAATCAGAATGGCAATACTGCTCATTACAAAATTTTTTTCCCAAGTCAGGTATTTAGCTTGGATAATCCAAGCAAACTCTTCCAGCTCCCTCATGCCTAGCCTAACTATCATCCCTACACCTTCACAGATTCTGCAGTTTTTGGAATCATCATTTGGTGTCATTTTGGTACATCAGAGGACTAAACTGTAGCTTTCAACAGTCAGCTGCAACCAGCACTAAGCCTACAGCAGAAACACCAAGTGAGAATGTTATGGTCAGGTTTATGATGCTGTTCGGTTTCTGGTCCTCTTAATTCACAATTTATGCATTAGTTACAGTCAAAGCTTGTACAGTCAATGCTTGAACAACAACCAGTGTGTTGCCATAACACAAGTCAAGGATAGAACTTGTACACAGGAAGTGTGTGCAAGAAAACAAGTTAAATCTGATAGCATAGTACAAGAGTTGTTAAACACCCCAAAGACACTTACTAGCACACTGTGATTTACACTTGCCTTAATGGCTTAGCCTGGTTACCTAAATGTCTTTTGATAGAAATATCCAGTAATAAAATCCAGAATAACTTAGAATGTATTTGTAGAATAACTTCTGTTAGTGCTGTACAAAATCCACAAAATTAATCCCTACCATAGTCCTCAAGCTGAGGCTTTGTTTCCAAAGTACACCACACAGTTCTCATTTTGTGGCTTTTATTTGCTTTTCCATTATTTCCACCTCTAATCCTGCCAGTTCCACAATTAATATGTTTCCTGATATTCCCGCTGATACACAGATATGGTAGTTCAGGCTCCAGGTAGAAAATAAAGGTGTGAGCAAGCCAGCCCTTTTATTGATAAACTAAGGCATAAAAGGAGTTGAACAGTCAATATTTCTCAGATGTGTGTTGCAATGCAACCCAGAAAAAGGTTCACAAATATCCTATTATATTCCCCACTGAGGCATCTCCCATAACCCATTTTGTTATTTCTCAGATTCTGCAAGTTTTACAAGTTAGACCCATGCAATTAATCCCATTTAAAGAGTAGTCTGGTTAATTAATGAAGCTATGGTTCATGGGAACACCCCTGACTAAGGCAGGATTACAGCTCTGAGCTCCCCACGCCTCTAGGGTGAGTCACACAAGATCCCTTCCACTCATACCCACTGTAGGTTCTCTTGGTCAGGCACAGGGCTCCAGAAATTAGTCAGATATCAGCCAAGTACATTTAATGTAAAAGTGAAATAAAACCAAAACAAAAGAAAACAGGGGATGTCTTTCAATTAAAAGAACCAAAGCTTCACATACTTGTTTTGCAATTCCTTGAAAAAGCGGTCACTACCTCAAAGTCTGTGCCTTTTAAACAACTTCAAGCTTTGGAAACACAACTCATTAAAATTAATAGATTTCCATATGTGTGTTTGGCAAAGCATACCTGGCTTTTTAATCCTTTGGTAATCTGTTTTCTGTTTAATTTTTCCTTGGGCCTTTTTAGTTTTATCTGAATTGAAGCCATGCTAGAATTCAAGTCATGCTGTTTTTTGGGTTTTTTGTTTTTTGTTGTTTTTTTTTTTTAATAACCAAACTTCATCCCTTCTTTGATATCAAAGCTAACAACCAAGTTTCATCCTAGCATTATGCTGATACATAGAACTTCAAAGTAAAGAAGTGACATAATAATGTGTTGTTTGGACAATTTGATGTACAACTGTATGGTGTGAGCCAGATGTAATAACCTAATTATAGAGAATTTCCATTGCCTTTTTCCAGCAAAAAAAATATTAAGAGTTCAATAGTGTGTTTCACTCAAGTGCATTTTATCACTTTCTTGCTCTGGGTAGTTGTTCTCTCTGATGTTTAAGTTGTATAGAAATGATGTATTAAAAAGGAAGAGAAATCTTGACAGTTTGTTACCCAATATTCAAGATAAATGAAATCTCTTTTTGCAAAGTACTTTCAGCACTGAGCTTATCAGATCACTACAGACTGAACACTTGCAGGACTGGAAACCTCCAGCTACAAAGCAAAGTGTTGCCTGAAGTGATTAATGTCAGCCCCTGAGGAAAGAAAGCAGTGTAGCACTTTAAATTAGAGCAGAAAATAAAAAAAAAACAAAAAACTCAGTTAGTTGCAGTAATGAGAATGGTGATGAATTTAAAGATACCCTGACATAGAGTATAATATCATAGCATGCCATACTGCAGGAAAACTAAAAATCCTGGAAAGGTATCTATTTGTGTCAGGATGGCAAGCTGATTTTATCATTGTATTGTTATTTTCCTGGATAAAAGAAAAAATCCAGAGAGGTCTGAATTGAAGTTTTCTTCTCCAAATGCTTCTGCTGTACAAGGACTGAAGTCCAGAGAGATATAATCAAGAATGGGCAGCCTACAGCCTGGTTTAAGCAGCCTCAAATTCTTGTGTGATATCCTCTCTTTTTTCTGTAGGGACTTTAAAAGGAAAGTGACTAGTTATTTGTACTTACTTTAAATTACTGTAAAGTTCTTTAAAAACCCTATAAACAAGGTTCTGTGACTGGAATTCCTTCAACACGAGGATCTTTTGACTTGTTAGCCAGTTCATACTCTGATACAAGTCCTGGCAATGTGCCCCTGTGTGTACTGCTAGGGATTGTATAATTATAGAAATATACAGCATTGCACAGTAACAGGAAAAATGGTCCAGATTCTTAAGAGAATTCATCAGCTCTGCTGCAGGCTTCCTAGCTGATTTTAGAGAAGCACTTTCAGAGATGTTTTTAATTTCAGTGTGTTTAAAGTGAGGATTTAACTCAATTTTGCCTCTGCTCATTCTAGTTTATCTCTTGAGAGACAAACCCAGAGATCTTACATGTGGTTAGTTAGCATGAACCTCAATAAATCCCGAATGCTGCCTGAAGTTTGCAGGACCAAATAACAGTCTTCTATTGCCACGATCTACTTCCTTTGAGATCAGAACAGACTCAGGAGTCCTGGTGATGCCTTGCTGTTGTGGTGGAGTCTGCAAAAAACTGTTGCCTTAAGAGGCTACCTGGAACAGAGGCTAGACAGTGCTAAAGGAGTAAAGTGAATATTTATTAAAAGGCCTTCAAAGGGTACACCTTGGGCAGTACAAGAGCCTGGTTGTGGTTCTACCCAAGATGGACCCAAGATGAACTCCAGATCGACCTTAAGTCACGAGGTTTCACACTTTTATAAGTTTATAAGTTTTATAACATACTGGGGTTAACTGTCCAATTAGGGTATGAAGTCCCATCCTCACAGACTGCTCTCCTCAATTTCCTGTTGTCTATACTTTTTAGCCCAAAGCTGCAATGGTGTCCTTGGTTCTCAGGCTGGAAAAAGTTGTGTTTCTTGTGGGGTTTTTTTGTTTTGTGGTTTTGTTTTTTTGTTTGTGGGGGTTTTTGGGGTTTTTTTTTTTTTGGACTAAATTGTGATGAGAACTTGCTAACACTCTATATGAAGTTCAGAGTTATATACTAATGCAGTACAGAATCTGAAAAATATGAATGCTAAAGCTTAAGGCATCACCAACAGTTTCCAAAACAAAGCTTTGTAATTCATCAGGAAAAGAAGGCAGTTTTATTCTAATTTTATTCTATTTTGACGCTCACACTTACATCAAAGTCATATCAAGAAAAGAAGAGAGTGCCTACATTAGCATTTTGCTTTGGATGAGAGACACTTTTCTGAAACCAATTTCACAATTAGTCCGTATTAACAGTATTTTGATTTGCACTGCAGGTGGTCTCAGAAAATAAAATCAAAATCTTTTTGGATAAAACTAAAACAGAGAATACACTCTGAAAGTACAGCTAATACTCTTTAAGGTGCAATGGACTTTCAGCTCACAGGACCAGATGGGAGCTTCTCAAAAGTGTAATATACAAATATGCATATACACAGATCATTCACAGAATGCACATAGTTTGGATGCTGAATATGCAACATCAAACATTTCAGTATACCTAGATATTAGGAATAATCCTATAATTACATTTTAAAATATGTTAAAGTTATTCAGACAGTATTCATTATTTAGATACAAAGAGCTGTATGCTTTTTGGCAAAATCAAATCTTCATAGAGAAGAAGGCATTAGCCACAGGCAAGGGCCTTAACAGAACTAACCAGCTCATCTCTTGGTCTCAAGGTCTCCATCAAGCACTGGTAAGAAACTCAGGTATCTGTGTAAAAGTTCAGCCTCTACAAAGTCCCATTTTGTTTCCATACCTTTAGGTACCTTAACTCAATTTTTCTTGTACACAGCCAATATCAACTATGTCAGCAGATGAAGATCTCTGGCTGAGAACTTTCAGTTGCTGACTTCTGACATAAAATGCAGTTGAATTCAGAGTTGTACCTTGTCTTTTTGATCAACACATGCACTTCTCAGAAGCCCTCATCAGGATTATCAAGCAGCTATCCAGTGAAGTGAGTGTCAGCATGCTCTGTCACCCCACTTTCTTTCTCCTCCCTCCTTCTCTTGTTCCTGCTTTTGTTTGCTGGTTCCCACTCCCTCAGCACACGTTAAAATTCTTCCTGAGCTGATTCATACTGCTAACCCAGTGGAAAACTATTTTCTTTTTCTGAGGCAGGTGAGGGATGACTAAGATAATGTTCCATAGAACAGGTGGATTAAACTAACTCCCAAGGACAAAAGGCACAAAACCAAACTGAAGATGAGAAATACATAACCACAACAGCTTTGAAGAGGAGGAAGTCCTTCTCCTTCAGTAACTTTCACATTCACCTGTCACCCAGTCCCCATACCTTTTAGAGCATTTTGCAGCTAGAAACTCTGTCACACAACCTGCAAATACAATTCATATGCTTCAGAACTATGTTGCTGCAGACAGATCATAATAAACCACAGCCTACCTCAACTTCTCCCACCAGCAGTGAGAGGATGACTTGTCCCCCATCTCTGTTTGCCCTCAGCTGGATTGTCTTGTACATCTCATGCTTTCACCTCAGTTTTTGGTGACCCTTCCCCATAGCACAGGTTTTGTACACATAAAAATAGATGTTATAAAACCTGTCTATCATCTACCTTAATAATCACTCCCCTTAGGAACCATGGGAATCAAACCCTTCCCTGTTCAGTTAAGGGACCAACTGATATTGCAAAGTACAGGAATCAAGAAATATAGCTTGGATATTTCTAGTACCAAGAAAAGTTGATGTATAGTGTGCAGGGCCAATTGCCATCAAAAGCAGATTGATACTATTACTGTTGTGTTATTTCAGGGAGACTTTTGAGTTTCCTCTAATTCTAAAGTGAATATTTTGCTGTATTTCTCCATATTTGAAATATTAAGGCCTTAGAACAAAGACAATTGTTTTCCAGCAGCTTTTGTAAAACAACTCAGTCGGATTGTCTATGCTAGAAAATTTTGTCAACATATTTCAATAAATTTCAATAAATTTTTCAATAAATTTTTAATACAGACTGATGTAGTCTCCTGCCATATAACCCTATCCTAATGCAAACATTTTTTCTAGTTTTAGTTTATATTATTATAGAAATACAGCATAAATAATTATTGAGACAGAGGCACTACTTCTTAAACCCCTATGACTACAGAAATTTAACCATCACAGTGTAATCAGTAAGACTTCCCAGCATGCACAAACCCTAATATTAGGAAAGCTCTAACAGCTTTCTCTTCTGGTATGAGGTAGAAACCCCTAGGTGAACACTAAGGAAAATTAGACTAATTAGAAATTTTGCCTTCTTAAAACTAGCAGCACTTTACAATTATACAAGTCTTTCATGCAGAGGTACATAAATATCCAGATTGTTTCAACAGTATGAAAACTTCTGAATGTCAAAATCTAGTTTATTTCTCTGTGAAACTGGAGAAAAGAAGTCTATATATAGGGGATTCTCTAAAAAAAAAAGTAGCAATTTTCCTTGAGCATGAAGGGCTTCTGTGTGCAAAATCCATGTTGCACTCTTGTTTTTAAGGGATGTTGGGAAACTGAAAAGCAGGCAACAAAGTAGTAAGAAAAAAGCACAATTGTGAACAACTCTAACAGAGTAAGTAGTGAAGGCTTCTAAACCCCTTTTTATCTAGCTGGGAAAAACACAGCAAGAAGCAATTGGAAGAAGGTGAAGATAGATATATTCAAAGTAGTTTAACAATATGATTTGCTGAACTCTGGAATAAGCTGCATAGTGAAAGGTAGGTTCTCCTCTCCTGTGCTTTTTAATCAAATTTGAATGTCTTTCTGAAGTGAACTCTGAAAGATATTCACCCCAGCCATGCAAGCAAAATTCAGTGGCCTGTGTGGGATAAGTTTAGAGGTCCAGTGATCTGTCCCAAACTCTGCAGAACTGTGACTGACACCAAATGAATTAGAAATAGGATCAGGCTGCATAAGTTCATTAACTTAGTGAAAAGAGATCTAATGAATAAGTGACTCTACAAACACCCAGCACAATCATTTCTATTTGCACCCTCAAACGCTCCTCACTCCAGCTGCTTGTCAGGCAGAGGAAGCCTGTCATTCACTCCTTTGTAACTCTACCCATTGTGCAAAACCTCTTTTCTTCTACCCAGAAACCCCTTATTTTGGTCTTATGGAGAAACCTTTAAGAGCTGAGAGAGGGAAAGGGAGCCTTTAGCTCCAAACAAAAGGAAAAAGGGCTTCTGCCAGCAGGAGGCTATGAAGTAAATGACAAATTCTGTATTTGCAGGGTCTGAGAACAATCTCTGCAGGCAGTGTCAAGCCCTGTGTCAGTTTCCTGTCCTGCCAGCCTTCCACAATAGATCATATCTGCCTGGGAGAGTAAAACCTTCCTTCTCCAGAGGACCAGCTCAGCTAGCCCCCAGGCTTTATGTTTCCTGGCCCGGGCCATTCGCTGCCCCTCCACAGCCCTGAGGCTGGCTGATGGTCTAAATAACAGGAAATTATAGCTGTGTTTAAACAATCAAGTACCAATAATGGCAAAGGCAGAGCATGGAGTACATGCCATGTGGACTCTGTTTAGCATTTAATGTTCTGCATTAACAGTCACTATACTGTAAAATGAGGTAAGGTCTGTGACAGATGGAAACCTGACTTGGATTTGTGCTGTGCCCTACAGCCCCAGAGAAGCCCGAGGATGGATGCACTAAGGCAAAGTGTTTTAGCATCAGAAACTAAGCCAGCTGCAGGGAGCTCTTTCTCAAAGATTTCTAGGTAACTCCTCTTGACTGACTGGGAGGAGAGAAGAAAAATCACTTCTGTGCAAATTAGGTCTATTAAAACTGTCTCCCCAAAGGCCAGGAGGAATTTTCTTCCACAGGAAAAAAAAAGGAAAAGAAAAAGAAAAAGAAAAAGAAAAAGAAAAAGAAAAAGAAAAAGAAAAAGAAAAAGAAAAAGAAAAAGAAAAAGAAAAAGAAAAAGAAAAAGAAAAAGAAAAAGAAAAAGAAAAAGAAAAAGAAAAAGAAAAAGAAAAAGAAAAAGAAAAAGAAAAAGAAAAAGAAAAAGAAAAAGAAAAAGAAAAAGAAAAAGAAAGAAAAAGAAAAAGATGTAGCTAGCTCATTCACAAGGTGGAGGAATTCCAGAGACAGCAATTTTGACATGTGCCCTCCTGTACCCTATGGACACACCACACTAAAAGCAAAAAGATTATCAGGGATAAATGTATCCAGTTGATAAAACATGACAAGATCTTTTTCAGACGCATAGAGGGAAGTCACCACACCCATGACATTCAAGACTTTCTCTGAGGAACCGTAATTCAGAATCACCCTGAGAAGTCTTCTTTCAGCATTTTTCTAATGAGTTTTTCTTCTATGTTTCTAATGACTTTTTTGTCTTCTACCTGCTCCCTTTAATTTTTTTAATTTCTGGAAAATCATATTTGTAATGGAAGAGAACAATCACCAAAGAAGCAATGGGGTATGTGTGTCTCAATTACTATTTATAATATCTTTTTAAAGGCAGCTTGGGTTCTGTGAAAATGCATTGCTATGATCAATGCTATTGGTTTCAAGGGAAGCATCAATTTTGCCCAACTCATGTAAGAATGAATCTCCTGTTGACTTCCAAGAGGACTGAAAATTTTTTGTACTCAGACCTCAGAGTAGAGAAAAAAATTAGGACAAAGAAGCTTTTGGAGCACTTACAGTCAAATTAATCAGTGAGCTAAGCAAGAGTACCTCCTTTATGTGTCCCAATAAACATTCTTTCTTTTTACATGGTCTTGTATGACATATTTCATACCAGTTCTTTGATCATTCTTTGGTACAAATAACTCCCTTTCTTAATTACTGCAAGGCAGTAAATAAAAGAATAGCCTTTTCTGTGATAAGAGCATCTGAAAATGTAGGAAATGTTCTTTTTTTTTGGAACTGACCTCTTGTTTAGTAAAAACAAAAAGATCATTTATTGTAAGTGATCCTGTGCCAACAGCCCCTGTGCCTGTTACCAATTTCAAACACTTGATGTTCTCCCTCCAGAAAGGCTTTGTAGTCTTTCCCACTCATTAGAAGGCGGCTATTGTAAATAGCACTTCCAGCATTAATATTAAATACAGAAAGAAATAAGTTGAGACCAGGTTATGGCTGTAAGGCAAACTGACACAAGCTAGGAAATTCACAAGCTAAATCCAGCCCTTAGCTAGGGCTGTTGTGAAAACAAATATGTGGGAGTTAGCAAGGTGCCCAGAGCGAGTGCAGAGTGTGATGTCCTGACTCTTGTCAGATGATGTCCAAACTGCAACCTGACCCAAACATTAGATTTGCTGCCTTGAAAAGGGGTGCTTCATTCAGGGAAGAGGGGAAGGAACACCTACCTACCTTCCTATTGTCACTTCCCAGGATTCAGGGAGGGATGGCACACGACCACAATGCCTGCCCTGGTCCCCAGTGACAGCGAGTGTGAACCCATCAAGGTGGTGACCCACTGTCCTGGGTTGAAAAACGTAACCAAAAATGTGTATCCTATTTTCATCTGTTGAACTCGGTTGGGAGATATTGTTCTTTATCTCTTGTAACTCCAGGGGGAGAAAGAGGGCAGATGCCTTCTGTTAATGGACACCTGATAACACCAGATAAGGCAGGGCCTCCTTATCTCTTCCTGCCCCCATCCTCCTCCCAGGACATCCCCTGTGAATGGGCCATTGAAGGCTCTCACAGGACTGATGACATCACCTCATCCCATTGGGAGAGGCTCCACCCAGTGGGAGGAGCCAGAGCCTTTCCATGGGATAAAACAGCAATCCCAAACACCAAGGGAGCTGTTCCCACTGGATTCCCAGAGGATGACTGGGCCCTTTCTTGAGGATCATCCCTACTTCAACAGAGCCACATCTGTCACTCTGGGAAGACTTACTTTGGGCTGCTTCCAACACCCTGACCAAACACCCAGGTTTGCATTCTGACTCTGTCTGTGGTCCTTTGTATTATTGCCTTTATCTTATTTTATTTTTATTTTATTTTTATCTTTCTTGTTGTTTGTTCTCTCTCTATTAAATTGTATTTCTGACGTAGAGTCTCACTGGTTTTGCTTTCAAACCAGCACACCCACCAACTCCCAGGATGGACACCTCACAGCACAGGGATTGAGGAGTGTCCCCTGGATAGTGGATAGTCTCATTAGTTTGGTTTGTCCCCCACAGAGAAAAAAAAATCAATATCTTTATCATAGGTGTGCCAAAATTCTCATTGTCTTCATCTCATGAGCATCATAAGATGTTTTGAGTGGAAGGCAGGTATGCAGGCCAGGTTCGAGAACCATGCTGAGATGTTGCCCAAAGGAAAATAGACTTGACAGGCCAAAGGGACTTCCAGGGCTGGCATGAGGCACACCAACTCCTTCAAACACCCTGGTGTAGCACGAGTAACAAAATGCTTGTTCTTCCCTCACTGGAGACGCTTGGGAACACACAATTCCTCGTGGTGGAGCACAGCTCTGCAGCTCGGCAGTGGCCCTGTGCATTCCTGTGGACTCAGGAAGCCTGCGTCTGGCTGGCTTCACCCCACAAGTGTTCCAGCAGCATGCCAGTGGCTCAAGGAGGCAGAAAAAGGGTGAGCAGCCTGATAAACGTTCATTTCATCTAAAAAGTTAAATTACTTTGATGAATATTGAGTTCACAGCATTATAAATGGGTAACACAGTGATTGTCTCTCGCAGTTAGGGGATGAATATTATCTATCTGTTAGAAGTTTCACTGCTGTGCAGTTACTGTGGTTTGTGGTTTGGGTGTTCTCTGCTCTCTCCAGTGTCCCTTTCCCCTGTGGGGCTGCCCAGGGGCGGCCTTGGCTGTGGGGACTGTGAGGGAGGGGGCGTGGCTTGGCAACACCGGACTGCCAATCAAACAGACTCCACCAATGGAGGGTGAGGAAGAGATGATTGGCAGGCACTGGGGGCGGGGTTACCTGAGGCACCACCGGGGTATAAAAGGGGGAGCGGCCATTTTGTGGGGGAGCACAGGGCGGGTCAGCGTCACCTTCCCAGCGCTGCTCTGTCTCCCTGTTCAGTCATTTTTGTTGTATTTGTTAAGGTTTAATAAACCTTTGAAATTTCAAAAGTGTGCATCATTTATCACAGCAGTCAATACTGTAGCAGATTCTCCCAGCAGGCAAAAAGACAAACTGAAGGGGATGGGAACTTAACCTGGAAAGAGTTTCAGTTTTTTAGAAACAGATTTTCTTGTTCCCATATGGAAATTATCTGTGTAAAATCAGTGGGCTGTGGTATTTTTTCTAGATCAAGAAGATGACAGCTAATTTCTGATTGCCCAGGAGAGGGGAGGAAAAATATCATGGCCTATATCCTTTTCTTTTAAGCAACACATTTGGGGGAAAACGTTTCAGGATCGTGACTAGCGTTTGATTTAAACTAGATTAATTAAATGGCTTCAAACCTCATATAATTAAAAACACACTGTACGTAGTTGTACTGATACTAATTCCTGTCAGTTCAGGTTAAATTGAAAAGAGGTTGAGTCAAGCTGTGCTTAGACTGTTGGTGCAGCTTTTTGGACCCGTTCAGCAAGCACACACCAGCTCCTAAACGAGTGCAGATCCCGTGCAGCATACCCTGAGGTCACAATAAATATTTAATTGTATGACTTGTGTTTTATCTGACTCAGGAGGCTGACAGAAATACAGGTGGTCAGCTAAGCGCAAGCTGAGAGAAAACAGGTGAGTCAGCCTCATGCTGAAGTGTTACCTTATTATTCCATGATGCCCAGTCTTTGAAGGAATACTTATTTTATAACCCAGGAGAATAACGAGGAGACTGCTTATGGAATTAAAGTTTCCCAGCTTCTAATTAGAAGGAGAATAATTGCAGTGTCATTTGTAAGGATCTTAGTAATCTATTTAATTTTCAAGACAAGTATATTTGTGCTGTATAATTTTCATTCACATGCCAACCAAAACAGGACACTTTTTTCATTCCTTGCTCTACATGTTTTTTTTCACTTTAATCCTCTATTGAATCCACCTGGGATTAAAAAAAAAAAAAAAAAAAAAAGTAACAAAGAAATAACTTGGAAAGTGACAAAATGGAAAATTTAAGATGTTTTGGAATTTTCCGTATTTTCTCTGGTTGGGTTTTCTTCCTCTTTGTATAACCTGTTATTCTATGAAGTAGTGCAAACTCCCTTCTTCAGCTATCATTTACCCATTTCATTGGTGCTTTTCTGCAAAAATAAAGAGAAAAATAAACCAATGATTCCTTCAGAATTCCACTGAAACACTCTAACCATTTACTTATGGCCTGGAGCCTTTTTTTTGGTATTTTAGGTAAGAGAAAGAAAGTACTCTGCACTTTAGTCTCAAAGTCTAAACTGGATACAATATCATCTAAGTGCAGATGACATCAAATATGAAACTTCAGTTAATTCCTGAGTTATTTATTTAAATGCAAGTTTTTCATTGGCAAGCTTCCACTGAAAGACCTCAAGAGGAACATGGAGGCAACAAGGGGAATTCCATTGTTCCCACTCTGCACCCTCTTCTCCTGGGCACAAGACCAACACCAAGAAAATAAACCAGTCACCAAATATAGCACAATAGGCTTTTTCCTCCTTAATTACCTTTAAAATTCCCAGCCCAGCACACAGACCTCACACAGGATTTCTGTGCTGTTTTTTAGCATCGGTTCAGCTGAGTGATGAACCTCAGGGAATAAAACGCTTCATAATGGAGCTGCTGACACGGCAGAGAGCATCCCCCCACAACGATGTGGTTTCAGAGGGGCTGGTTCACCTCTATCCCATCCCATTCCCAATCCAGCCCTCTGAAAGCCTCTGAAGGCTTTTGTGTCTCCCACCCCGATGGGCTGCTCCCGGCCAGGCTGTTTCCTACATCAGATGGAATTTACCTTCGTGTAATTATTTGTTCTGGGAGCTTTGATCTCCACTTCCCTTGTAACTGCAGTGCAGCCACACTTTGAACTACAAGAAAGTACCAATTTAAGGCTCTTGCTGAAAACATCATAATAGTTAATCCTAACAAAAAGGTGTTAATTTGTCTCCTGGTGATTCTAAGCCGCAGTCACAATAGGTTCTTATATTTGTTTACCACGGCTGTATTTCCTCCTCAACCCAGTAAAAGTGCACTAGATCTGATAAATTTCTTAGGAAAGCTTATGGTTTCTCTGTTTGGGATTTAGGGCAAAACCCAAGTGCTTATCAGTGCCCGAGGAGCAATTCTGGCCCAATCTGATGACACTGCAGACTGGTAGCTTCAGAGTCAGCTACTGTAGATTGCCTACTCAAACAGAAGAAGTAAAAAATTAAATAACTGCAAAACTCCTTCTGAAGCAAAGTAAGGCCACTGTATGAGATGAAAGCTGTTTCTTTGTGTAATACAGTTGAACTTTTGGCCTTGATAGACAAATCATAGAGCTGAAGAGGAGCATTATTCTTCTTTGTTTTGGAATCTATCTCATCTTGCTCAGCACAAAAATAATGTTCAGTTTCTCAAATTAATGAAAGTAGCTCATCATTCTGGACTACACTGATGGATTTTCAAATTTTTTTTTCTTTTTCTTTCTTTTTTTTTT
>VXBR01020418.1:1271144-1291960 GCA_013400215.1 Cisticola juncidis
TTTTTCCTTTCTTTTAGTCTTACACAAACATGGCACTTTTAATGTAACCACTGAATTTTGGTCAGATTCAGGTACATCCCATCTGTCTTTCTGTCAAAAAAAAAGCAACATATTTGAGTGAAGACACTGAAAGTGATCTCTTCAGGCCCTCTGGCTGTTTCTTCAGTGTTCTTGGTGCAGTGACAAAAGAAGCAGACAGAACAGCAACTTAAGTGCTTAGACTGCGAATTTGTGGAGTGCACACGAGTCTGCTGTTCATCAAAAGGTTACTCATAAGATAAACACTAAATGGTGCAGGACACCAGCATCCAGTCTTGCTGTTCTGACTACCTACAGACATTTCAACAGTCTCCATGAGGAGGAAACTGCCACCTCTTCCACTTTTTCATTTCTCACAGGCAATTAAGAAATTTTTATTTATTTCTGCTTGGCCAGATCTTCCCACTGACCAGGTCTCCCCAGGTGAGTTTTCCTCTCATCCTCTTCCTGTGATTACAGCACTTCATGCAAGTCAAACACTTAAGAAGCCCTGCTGAAAACACCTGGAGAGCCAACCGTGGCTCACTGAGGACAACTCTTGAACCTTGACTGAACTCCCAGCTCCTCCTGGTGTATAGGAGTGCAGATTAACTGCAGCACGATTGCTGTCAAGGTGCATCCCTGCAAGAGCAGGGCTTCCTCTAAGAGCCTGCCTTCCATCCCCAGCCCACGTGGAGAAAGTTCTATCCCCAGGAACAGCCCTTCCTCCCCAGCCAAAGGCTGTCCTTCCTCTCCCAGCCCTATAGAAACAAGATACACCTGAATTCCTCAAATTATCTTGGTAGGTGTCCCATGCTGTGCAATGCCTCCAAAGAGCTCTCCTGCATGGAACATCCCACTAAGCCTGTGGATGAGCAGGAAAATTATACCATTGTGATGTACTTCAAACTGTCTCATAAGCATGGGAATTCAGGAAGGGAATATTGTGAGAGAGGAAGCAGTGTCCAGCAGTGTCCCATTCTGGGAGGAGGATGATCTGTGTACAGGATCCAGGCTGAAGGAAAGAAAATATTTATTTTTGCTATGCTGCAAGCAATGATCTCATATATCCAAACCCAGGGTCAGGAACTGACACTTTTCTATCAGTAAAGGCCTTTGTGAGTTGTTAAACATATGCATGCACTCTCAGTTGCAAACTGCTAACCCAGGGTATAGTGAACTGGCAGCCCTGAAATGAAAACACCACTGCAAGGGTTTATGTGAGAAAAACCTTTATTTTAGTTTTTCATGTTTGTTTTGCATGGCTCTCTAGAATCTCCTGAATACAATCCAGATCACTGGCAGCTGCAAGCTACAGTCTGAGGCACTGATAAATTTATTTTCCAAAGTATCTGCAGTATTCTCATTTTGACACAATGCCCTCTGTGAATGAGGGGAGGGGAAAAAATCCATCTGATTTCTCAGTGATTTTACAATTTAGAGCCTTTGCATTTTAACCTTGGGGAAGATGACAGTCACTCTGACCATGTTTTTGTCCTCACAGTTACAATTTGAATCTGTGCCTTCTTTTTCTACCTCCTATAGGCTGTTTTGTTGTCAAATACTTTTTCCATGGTTTTGTTTGGTTTTTTTGTTTGGGTTTTTTTAATTTAATCCATTAAATAATTAAACATTACATGCAATTTTATTATGTGACAATTGTTCAATTGGGATTTCTTTTTGTTTTAGGGGTGGTTTTGGGGCAGGGTTCTTTAGTGAAAGAAAAGAAAAATAAAACAAAGCTTTTAGAATAAACTGGGCAATGTAATCCCAGTGGTCCTGATCCCAGGATATTTATAGCCCCATCTTCCTAGGAAAACAAGGGGGTTTACAAGAGCAACTTGATACTACAAATCTAATCATAACCATAAATCACACTTAAAAGTTGCATTTCAGGATTAAGTAGATTTAGCAGTAAGTCTGGGCCATAAAAAAAAGCAAACTTCTTGCTATGACAGGTGACCAGCTGAAGTTCAATACCTTTGTTTTCAAAGTGCAGTTCTTAGCTGAGAAAACAGGTCTCTACTGTATCTTACATAAACATCCCCTTGCGAGTTACATGTCTGCAAAAAGTCAATCACAGCACTTTTTTCCTTATCTGGGTACTTCATGGTATGTGTTTGAAGCCCACAGCTCATATTACAGCATGAAGATGCAAGGAGTGGAATTAAAACTATATGGTTACCTGGAGCAGAATGAAAATGACTGAGACAAGTTTTTTGTTGTTTTAACTGTGTCAAAGTCAAAGTTAGCAAAAAATTTTAGTCCTGCCTGGGGCTGGAATCAGGTGTTTTTCTGTGCTGAGGAAAAGGGCTTCTGGTAGTAAGGCTTCCTCTTCAGCTTCTTTGACTGATTTACCCTAATTGATTAAAAAATGCAATTGAACCATATTTTTTATGCCTGCTGGCAGCCCTCAGTAGGTTCATCCTGCCAGGACGTACACAAAGGTAGGAATTTAAGGTTGAAGCAGAAAAAAAAGAGGCTCAAAGAGAGTAAACAGTAGTTTAGTGTCACTCGCAAAGGTTCTGAGAAAACAATCCTTGTTTGTGGTCTTTTCAGAATCAAACACACACTTGAGCCAAACCCTATTCTCACCCTTCTTTGCAGGACTTTAAGTCTTAACCAGCATTGATCCTCGTTTGTATAAAAATAAATAAATAAATAAATTCCTTAGTTTTAATTGCTGACGTGTCCTAAGTCAATCTGGAACAAAATTGTGATGGAAGTCAGCAGTAAACAAAGACATAAGCAGTTGCAAAGGCACTGATAATGCATTCAGATTTCTTGCAGTGCTGTTGCAGCATGTGCCACTTACACACCACAGTGACAGGCATGGCAGATTTCTCAGGAAACTATCCCTCTGTGGTCTTCTAGTCACTGTTCCATTCCTCAGCAGAAGAAGCAACTCAGTCTCTCAAACCACTCTTCCTCAAAAAGTACTAACATGATTACAATTACAAAATATTAGAATAAAAATATTAAATTTAGTTAATATTTAAATATTAAAAATATTTAAATAATAATAATATTAAATAAAAATATTTTTTAAAATCAACTAGTGTTGATCTTTTCAGAGAGATATGCCCAGAAATCTGCAGCTGAAAAATCTGTAAGGACAGGTTGTCTCCCTTCAAGTGTTCTGGTACTTCCAGTTGCCATCATGATAATTCAGCATTTCTGGCAAAAAGCAAGTGAAAATGACAGAGCTGTAAACTCACTGTAATTTACACCATATGGCAAATTAAACCAAATCTTTAAAAATTAAATTATAAATGCATTAGTTCTGACTGGCATGCTTCATCCAAAATCTGAAAGCCTGTGGCTTGTGCAATGGCTGTTGGTCTGCATATTGCAATTTCAGAATAAGGGAAGAAACCCTGTTGTATTTTAAAGGCAGCATCCAGTGCAAGGCTGGATATAGTCTGTATATATATACATATATATATATATATAACGACTGAAGAATTCCACAATTCAGGATAAACATTAGGCCACAAAGGGCATTATTTCCCTATATGTGATTCTTTCCATAAAACGTGCTTTTGCCTACCTAACTCCTACATACCTCAGTGCTCTTGTATCCTTCATTTCCACCTCCCCACCTTTTTACACACATTTTGCCTATGTCCCTTCCCACTTTGTTGCAATGTCCTTGCCTTATTGAGTTTTCCCACACAACACTACAGATCTCAAATATAGGTCACACTCAGGCTGCAGTTAATCCACCTGCACTGCCACTTAAGGACTCCAGGCTCCCCCAGTTTCCTTAGCTACACCACAACAATCCCCTCAGTCCTTCCCCATGTCCCCAGCCTCCTGCAGTGATGGTCTCAGCTATCCCTCTCTCTCCTCTGCTCCCCACAGCACCTTCAGCATCCCTCCCCACGATCTGACAAGGGCAGCCCCAGCTGCACACTGGTATTTGCCAAGGGAGCAGCCTGCATGCCCCACAGCTGCTGTGGAGCCACCCAGGCACTAGCTGGGTGTACATATGGCAATAGTCCTGCCCACCCAGGAATCCAGGAATCCAGAGAACAAGATGTGCTCCACCACCAAGCCTGGCAGCTGAGGCCTCTCAGGCAGCCAGAGTGACACGCTGCCTACCAGAGGCCTGGCAGGTGCCACAAACGGTGCCAGGGATGGCATCCCAGGCCTCTGCTGCTTCTGACAGGTCCCATTCAGGGCACCAGGAATTTTGCCAGCCTGCATGGGAAGTGGGGCTGGATCCTGAGGAACCGAATGGGTGCCAGCCTCCTTTTCCTGTGATGCTGCCTTTGCAAAACATGATTGTAACTTCGCTGCACCCACACAGCTGCACCTCCCAGCCCTGCTCTGGGGCCCTTACCCTTGGAAAGTGCACCAAGCACAGCCACGGAGCTCCTTCTTCAATGTCTTTAGAGAAGTCTTCCTTGTCAGGATGCAAACAGAACTCTGAGTCTGAGGGTTGGGATGCAGAGTCCCCTGTCATTCTGAATGTGCTTCCACAAGGCACTGTGCTCATTTTCTCATCTACATGCCCCTGCTGTCTCTCTAACATCCAGACTGCACAGGCTTTTTGAGGACAGCAACTGTCTTTTCATTCTGTTCCTGTACAGCATCAGGCACACCCTGATCACAGGAACACAG
The DNA here is from genome assembly GCA_013400215.1 of Cisticola juncidis. Lineage (NCBI taxonomy): Eukaryota > Metazoa > Chordata > Aves > Passeriformes > Cisticolidae > Cisticola > Cisticola juncidis. Next base: position 1,275,789 of record VXBR01020418.1, read on the forward strand.
TCACTGCCCAGGATCACAGTCACCAACAGAGGGTCCTTAGCAATCCAGCAAAATCTTACCAGACATTTTGTTTACAAACAAAGTGCCAGAATTGGAAAGGAGATGATTTGCCATCATAGGCTCAACTGAAAATTTGCTCTTCCTTTGGGAGAACTGCTTACAGTGAAGAAAGGCCATTTGGTGACATTGGGGAATGAGACCTTTTTCCAGCTGTTGACAAACACTCTTGGTTCAATGCTTCCAACAGAGCATGTGGAGAAGCCCTTTCATCTTCACAAAGCTGAATTCATGCTGTTCGTGCCAAAATTAGGTGGCTTTTTTATTTCCTATTATTGTTTTCCACACCCCTAAATGCCCAGGAGCAGTCTGCAGGCACATTCCAGACGGGATATTTAATATTTTATTGCCTAGCAAGCACTAAACAACTGGTTCCCATAGTCACTATCTGCAAAAGTTTTCCCTACAGGGCTCACACAGAGCAGAGAGCATGTCCCTTTCTACACCCACTGTTCCTGCTGAACACAGTGCCAGGAAAACCCACTGCTCCCAGCCAGGGTCATAAATCTCCTCGTTGATCCCTGACAGTTTTGCTTGCCTTGAAGAAGGAATGAATACACATGCTTGAGATCGGTGTCCTAAGCCATTATCAGACCTTTAGAGAGGTGCCAGCGGCATTACCTAAAAATAGCTCAGGCACCCATGAGAAAAGATTGCCTGCCAAACTGTTAGCTGGAGATCCTATTGCCCAATACACCTCTAACAGCTGCGGGGAAAGAAACACACACCTGAGAGGTTTGCATATGAACCCTGAAGAGGAGGTATTTAAAGTGAATTCATTAGGGTAAATCCTTTGTTACTGGGACAGCCATCAGTGCACAGGTCTCTCTAAACTTCTCATCTTTGAGGCTGTCTTTAATCCACCACACCTGCATTGGGTCTTGCAGCTTTTGCTGCAAATATTTTAAAATCATGATGGTTTTCAGTAGGGCACCTTTTTCAGAGCAAGTCACACGTGTGCTATTAATGCTGCCTGACTGACCACGACAGCTCTCTTATCCCTCCTTTCATGCCAATTGTCCTTTCAATCCTTGTGCCTATGTACAGGCAAGACACCAAAAATGGTTTCTAACTAATCAAGTCGTTCACAAGCCCTCCTTATTTTCCCCCACATAAATCCCAAGCCATAGCTCTACCAAACAAACAGATACACTAACCAATGTTCTGTCTTGCCCCATTCTCCAAGGCCACAGGCATCTTGCTTTGTTTCTGTGGTACATCCAGAATATCTCTCTTGTGTAGTGTGCACTTCTCAGGCAACTGTTGTACATGTGAGAATGGCTGTATCAGCAATGCTGAAGGATGCAGTTCACAACACATTTTCTACTTGATGGCAAAGATGGTTTAGAAGCTGTGATTCCTCCATCCCAAGAGCTGCCCATTTCTTTGCTGTCTCTTTGCTGCCCTTGGTAATGCTGTGCAGCCTGGTTTGTAGCATGTTCCACGAGCACTTCTATGAACACCACTGGAAGGGTGGTGGCTGCAAAGGAGGGAGGGAAAGAATGACTGAATGAAGAGCTGAGGACAAAGAGAGATTTCCCAAGCTGACTTTGGTGTTGAAGAAAACATGGAATGACATCCTCAGATGGAAAAGATTTTTATCTGTCCTCCTGCCAGTTATCATCCCTCCCATATCCATAACATGAGCCAGCACAGCTACACAAACATGTAAGATATCACAGAATAGTAAGTTCAGCTGCTGTGAGAGGCCTTAGATCATATCAGTTCTTAGGAAATCTGTTTGGTAAGCCAGGAGATTGCACAGTTTCTCCAGAGTAAGGCTGTCAAGCATGTAATTTGAACAGTGACTTTTTGAGATAAAGAGCTTTTACACTACTTTCAAACTCTAAAGTCACACCCAGATGATACTTCAGTGGTGTTCTGCACAAAGAAATCGTACCAACACAACAAAACCCACTTAGGTGCTATCACCAGATTAATTCAGAATCAGCTAGTGGACAGCTAAACCAGGTTGAAAAACAGGCACAGTGCCTCTGACCAGAATCCCTACACTTTCCTCAGCCCATGCCCCAAAGTCCCACATGAAAGTCCATTTGAACATGCAGTTTATATACATAAACTCCAGTACATCCAGAAGACACTGGGACTCCAGCAGATGTGTTGTGCAGTACATTTGAGTATGTGTGTAATTCCCACTGCTTAAACACATTAAATTTATCATGTTTGCATCAACCAGCTGCACAGAGTGTGTGCAATACCAGTAGCAGATTCAGCTACCCCAGTGTCCCTACCTGGAGCTATTACACAGAGATATGGGTCACATGAAAATGCTGCTGCCCCAGCTTTCTCCCAGCTCCATCCACTGCTGAATTAAAAACAGCTGAAAGGCACAAACTCTTCAACTTCAGGGCAACCACACAATGTGCTGCCTCTGTTTGACAACATCTATTCACTCTTCTAATCATGGGCAGGATATTTACCTAGCTATATTTCTAGTTAGGATATTTATATCTAGTTGTTTGCAGGTAGCTTCATGCTTTCTAGAAGAGCAAACAATGCAAGTTATGAACATGGGCCATCCAGGCACTGTGGGGATTGCAGATCTCCATGAATTAGTATTGTTTTCCAAGTACTGTGATCTCTTGATCTGATTACTGGAGAAAACAAAACATGTGGGAAGAGAATACAATTGATTTTTGTCATCCTTCAGGCAAATATAATATAAGAGAACAGTTATATTTTGATCAGCTACATTACCATTGACTGGATAGCTAGTTAATTCCAGGGAATCAGTGGCAAAACTCTTATTGATTCTAATGGAGCTCAGATGTAATGCAGTAATCAAAACGAGTTTGGTCTTCTTTATACTCTGTTTTGATCAAAAGTCATGTGATACAAAATATGGTGGGGCAAACAAACTAAGGATAGGACAGAATTAAATAGAATTCTAAATTAAATAACTCTCAAATATTTAGCATTTTTCTGTGTGCACAACCTATGCATTACAGAACTTATATAGGTAAAAGATTTGCATATCAGAAAAACAGAACAAAATTATCACTAGGATAAACTTACCCTTCTTTTCCTTGCATAACCCATTATCCTGCCAAATCACATGTTTACTGGTGGATAATATGCAAGGACAAAAAGGCTGCATTGAAAAAATCAAAACAAAACCCACAACAACAAAAAACACCATTCACAATGTAAAAAATGCCCAGTAAGACGATTCTAATGGCAGGAATTGATGGGGACATTTCAACAGATCTGTCAGGCATCAAAAGGAGCTGAGATAGCACAGTGTTATAAATGTGAAAGCACAATTGTTATAAGCCTTTGGCTCTCAATTAGCTCTTTGTAGAACCAAGATTGTTATGGATGAATGAATGAGTCTGCCTGCTTGTATACAAACTGCACAAGTAAGAAGATATTTCAAGACACAAGACATTTATTAGATCAATACAAGAAAGGAAGGCACATTTTAATGATGAAACAGCAGGAGGCAGAATGGATGGAGCAAATTCTTTCAAGAAAGTTTCAGGGAAAGCAAGCGTGTGGATAAAATAAATATTCAGGAAAGAAATTTGACAATGACGAGACATGGCCAGAAGAGGAACAAAAGAACTGAGGAATATAAGGTTTATATTAATTCATTCTAAATAAAAGATAGCCTTGTAGTAGTAGTCCTTTCCAAAGTAAGCAGCTGTTATACCAACAGTGAATGTGCAAGATACAGTAAAATGAAAATATATGGCCATGGAAATACTAAAGGAAAAAAAAAAACAAACCACCATGCCTGAAGGTAATGACTGCTGAGAAGAAAAGTCACTTGTAGGAAACATTTTAAAAGATCCCAGTAGTAGCTTTACAATGTTCCATAGACAAATAATTTCAAAGTACATCATAAGAAAGGGTTAAGGACAAATGGGGAGTAAAATGCATTAAAAAACCCAAAACAAACCAACAAGCCAAACACTAAAGCTCTTTTGTTCTGCCCTATCTTTTTAAGACAGTTTGAAATCATAAGGGGTTCTATCACAAGGAAAAAAACAGACAGATCCTCAGTGTGATTACCACCAATTAACAAGAGATATTTAATACTTTGCTTCAGTAAGTTTGTGAACTTACTTTGGGGCAAATTTTGGAAGCATAAATACTGTCCAGTGAAATGTCAAATTACTAGCCCAGCTGCAAAAATATTGACCCTGCATATGAGAAAACCCCATCTTTAGTGCCCTCTGCATTTGTACACCCATTTAAAGAGGTATTTTCTTCTCTCAGGAAAGTGATATCTACTAATATGAGCATGAGAACATTCATAAGCACCTCTTACATGGCCCAGAAAAGAAGAAAGCCCAGTATGGGCATACTTTGAGTCACCAGAAATCAGAGCACAAGCAGAGAGGCATCATGTGGGTTGTGGGATGTTACTCCCCAGGATTATTATGGTGAATTGCAGCAATTAAGAGTTCATCTGAACTCAGAAAAAATATCATACCCTTAACTCTGCAGTTTTGATTGCCATTTCTCACTGTGACTATGTATTTATTGACTCCTTTTAGTTTTGTTCTCATCCTGCACTAAGGAAATCTGCCAGGGTATCTCCACTACACTCACCTCACAGCTCCCTCCTGTCCATTTCTCAGTGGGAACAAACCCAGACATCATCCAAGACTAACCTCATGTGATCCCTCACTTCTCCACCCCTGGATTTGGGAGAAAATGAGCCATAGTAGCAGGCTGGGTTCTCAGAAATGGAGGTACTTTCCTGCTGCTTCCTACAAGTAAAAAAGTCATCTGAACTTTCTCCCAAATGATGCACAAACAAGTTGGAAGAAAATAAGCAAAAAGTCCAGCAATCTACAAGTTCCTCCAGACACAGGTTTCTCCTTTAAATGTAGGATGACCTCAGGGCATCAGTTACAACGAGGTAATTGCCATCAGGGGATTCACTGAGTTTTCACTGGGATTAAGCAGGGTACCTCCACCATACACAAAAATAGTTGGGTCTCTATGCTGGAATTGTTTCAATTCTTACTTTCCATTTCCTCTTGTTACTTATGGAGGGCAGAAGGGCACCTGCCTGGGTTTGGCCTGTGTAAATATTAGCCCTATATTCATTTTCTTTTTAAGCATATAACTAAAAGCAAAACAAGAGAGGGGAAAAAAAAAAAAAAAAAAACCAAAAAAACCCCACCCCAAGTCTTATGATTGATATGAGGACAGTGCTAGAAAAAGTCATGTTACAACTTTAGTCATAACAGATTTCACTTGTTGCTGTTCTGTAGAAAATTAAATTAAATACAGCAGCAGAGCAATCTGTCAAAGAAACCTGGTTTCACTGAGCAGCAGTATTTAGTATTTAAAAGTATGTAACTCAAAACCCTATGAAACAAATCACTTTTTCATTTCTTTCATTTCTCATGTCTTAAGAAAACAGGATTTAATTCATAAATTTCAATGTACAAATCAGAAAAACTGTGAGTAACAGGCAACATGTATGGGTTAGTCTATTAATTCAAAATTGTTCAGCAACTTTCCTTCTTCCTCAAGGCTTATCTCTCAACCACATTTGTCCTATTAAGAGTTACATGACCTGAAATTGTTACAGATTTAAAGAATGTGCAGAGGGATAACTGACTAAAAAATCAGTCATTGCACTCCTGCAATCCACCAATAATAACAAGGTTCTATATTTGTCACTAAAAATAAATTTTCAGAGCGACATTAAACTACTCTAGGCAATTTGGAAGAAGAGCAGGCTGTGTAAAATGCTGGCTTTTCACAAGAACAACAGAAATGATTGGTCATTCAAAGTCACTTCTGCTGACTCTACACTGTAAGTCTTGCAGGAGAGTCTGTCAGTAAGTAATTTGGCTCAAATTTCTGAAGTTTACCCATGCAGAATAGAACAGTTCAGAAACAGACCTCCTGGGTGCCAATGTTGATTACTCAATGCTATGAAGAAAATTATGCTGTTCTGGTTTGTTGTGGGTTTGGTTGTTTTGGTTTTTTTCCTTTAGAAAAGAGGAAGCTTTAAATTTTTTTTTTGATAGCTTCAGGGTATTAGGCTTTCATTTGCATTTCCTGTTGGTTTCAATGGCAATGGTTGGGATGGACTAAAACTTCAGTTCTCCGTGAGCCCTCACTCAAATTTTATCACTTGAGACAGGCAGAAAATCACAAAAAAAGATGGCCAACAAGTTAAACCCAAGTGGTCCAGTAGCAATCTATATTAGTGGGCAGGTCTGTGCAATGTGATGCCCTTTGGCAAGGGTGTGGCTGGAAAGGCAAGAACAGTAATCTCCTCAGACATTTCACCAGAGCAGGTGGGAGCCATGGCTCAGAAACCTTAGTAAGTAATTTCCTTCTCTGCTAATCCACATCACCTCCTTCCATGCATATTCTTTTCCCAGTCTCATTTGGACCTGAAGGGGCAAATACAGTTTGTGGGATTTAAGTTGGTATTAAATTGCTAACTTTGTTGTGTTAAAAAATATGCCAAAATGGTATCAGCAAAATGTAAGGATAAACTTCCAAAATATACCAAAGCATCATATCCAAGCAGCAGCTCTCTCCAACTTGTTTTAACCTCTCCTCTGCCCGTCTGCCTTCTCTAGGCCTGCATTGCTTTGACAAGTCATCCATGCAATGTGAACGTGCACATCACACATGAGACTTCCAGTGCAAGAATGTGCATTTCTCATGGCTTTTCTTGTGCTGATGATGTTTTCATCATGACACTCTGCCTGTCACTTTCTGTTAAACCTGAGTATTACAGTATTTAGTCTTGGCAGCAAGGAAGAAGTCTCCTCAGTAGCAAAAGTATTTTATCAAGAAGAGAAATGTGCACAAACACATCAAGGATTCCTTTGACTGCAACCTTTCCCATTACAATACTGCATCGCATTATTTGAAATCAGGAAAATCACTGCATTTGCAGAATGTTTATAGTCTATATATATTAGCTATAGACTTAATATATAAACTTCAGGTCCAACAACATGGTGGTTCATGAAGTCACTCTAAAACCAGCTAGAAATTAAATATATTTAGATCCATGTTGTTGCATGAATCATGTTATATCACTTTTCAGTTTTGCACTCCAAACTGTTTTTCTGTTGTTCAATACATATCAGAATTTAGCACAAGTTAGCACCAGCAAAAAATACTAAATGGGGATGGAAACAGGGATACATCTTTTCTGCTTGTGTCCTTTACTTATATAAAATATAACACAAAATATTATACAGGAAAATACATACTCCAAGATATCAGAAAAATAGCTCACCACAGTAAAATGATATTGCTTTAATTTCACATGAATTCTTTGTTCCAAAATCTTTGATTTCGTGCTTTCACACTCATCATATGCCAGCAAGCCAATAAAACATCTCACCTGAATCACTGGAGAAGGAATCAGGCTCTGAGGTGAGAAACAGTGTGGTGGTCCAGCAGTGAAAACAGGTAGCAACACAAGTGGATGTGCCTCAGAACTTGCAAGAGAAATCCAGATTTCCCAGTCTTTGTGTGTTCCCACCTACTAAAGAGCTGTGCAAATCATTTGCCCAGACTGTGTGTCTTGGGTTATGTAACCAAAAAATGTGTATTCTATTTCATCGGTTAAAAGCTGTTGGGGGATGGTTTGGTTTTTTCTTTATCTCTTGCAACTCCATGGGGAGGAGGGTGGATGCCTTCTGATCACAGCCCAGCTGTTAAACCAGGTGGGGCAGGGTTTGTGATCTCTGTCACCACTGCCCACCCTCGGGGAGATCTTCTGTTCATGGGCCATTGAGGGTCACAGTGACATCACACATTGCATCATCCATTGGGAGATGGAACACCCAGGGGGAGGAGCCAACCATTCCTACCCAGATAAAAACTGAGATGTAGGAACACCAAACAGCCTGTTTGCCACTGGATTCTCAGAGGAAGGCCAGACCCATCTCCCCAGCACTGGACCATTTCTACAGGATCACATCTACTCCAACAGAACCACAACTCTTTCACCAGGAGGATTTATTTGGACTGCTTGCAACACCCTGAACAGAGTGTCAGGTTGTATTCCTGACTCTGTCAGGGTTCCTAGGGGGTTGGTTTTTTTGTTTGTTTGTTTTTGTACTGCTACATTTGTATTTTTAATATTCCTCGTAAAGAACTGTTAGTCCATTTCCCAAAACTTTGCCTGAACATCTTTAACTACAAAATTATAATAACTTGGAGAGAGGGGGGTTTACATTCTCCATTCCAAGGGAAACTCCCGTTTTCCCTATCAGACACCTGTCTTCTCAAACTAAGACACTATGATAAATGTTGCACTTAATATTTATTCATTATGGATAGGTACTGTTCTGTCAGCCAGGTGGATCACACTTCTGCACTGCCTCTGGCTTTGGTCTTCTTTGATATAGTAGAACAAGAAAATGAGGAAGAAACTTGTCTGATGGTCTGAGGGGAAGAGCAAAGTAGATGATCAAGACAGCTCTCCTGTACAAAGTTCCCTGCCACTAGAGTGGGAAAGATACTTGTGACTCTGACATGATTATTTGTGATAACTGTGGTGAAGAAAACCCAGAACTGGCCTATAGCATGCAAATTCTATATCCTGAGGAACTGAACTGTTTCAAAAAATGTTTTCTTTTCAAAGCTGAATGCATGTTTGATGAAAGGCTGAAGATGCACACACACACTGTTGGTCATACTCTTCACGGTGCTCACATGCTGGGAAACCCAGACTGCAGCTTTTGTTATACCTGATCTGAGGCCAGGCTCAGGACCTGGTGGCGAGAGCCCCTTCCCCAGGGCTGCTGTCCTACTTGAATGTGCTCATCTTCTCCCTCTGTTCATTGCCTTTCAATGGGGATTATGCAAAGAAGGCACACCATATGTATTCCATGTTCTTAACCTCTCTCCATAGGCATCTAGTTTCAATCTAGATGAAACAAAAAATAGGATCTTTGATCTGATCCAGTAGAGTCAAATGTATGTGCTTCTCCATTTATTCCTCTCCCTTTTCTCTGGCACCCACTCATGAAGTTCCAGTCCTTTGTGAGAAGCCTTTGCTAGCTCTGTCTTCAACAGATTTGCCATGTTTATCAAGAAAGATTCCTTCTCAATAAATCAGACTTTTGCAATAATGTTTCTCATTACAGAAAAATTTTCCAACTGATTTTTCTTCTTTCTGAATTCTCTCTTGCAAAGGAGATAAGAGAAGTTTATCCTTACATTTTGCTGATACCATTGAGTTTGTCATGCAAATAAAGTCTCCTTGACTGTGTGTGCAAGTCCTTGAGGTTTAAGCCCTGGCTTTTTCCTATGTGGTAGCAGGCTGTCCCAGGCAGCAATGTTCCTGGCATCCCACCAAAATCCATGGAAAAGCTGTGATGTGTCTCAGGAGGCTCTGGTTTGGACTCTATCTGCATAAACAGAGGGCTGGGCCAGTACAAGATATACCTATCTCCATTTAAAAAATCACAGCATGCTAGCTCTCAAAACCAAGTGGTACCTTGAGATTATCCTACATTGTGGTTCTCTTGAAGAGATCCAGATTATTTCAAGAGCTTTCCAAAAAAGTTCCAGTCCTTGATACATTGCTGAAAACAAGATTTGTTCCTCAATGACACTAAGTGTCATGCTCTGTGTCCCCATAAGCAGGAGGTGTATAGAGATGGGAAGTGTCTTGTCATGCTTCAGTCCTGGAGCTGGCCCAAGAATTAAACCATGAGTGTGGACAGACTGCTGCCCACAGTTCAAACAGGAAGGAAACACAGCACTGATCTGTCCTAGATGGGACTGCTCCAGGAAATTGGTGCATCAGAAAAGGGCTATAGATGTTCTAGGATCTATATTGGCCCTGAAACACTCCCTGGGAACTGGTTCTCAGTGACCCAGATAGCCAAACTTGAATAGATCAATTAATTACTCTTAGGACATTCTCCAGTGACCCAGGACTGCAACTGTGGGTTGGTCTGCTTGAGCCTTGCCACAAGCAAGTCCCCAAATAGCCACAGCAGGCAATTTTGAAGGCTGTGGAATGGTCAGTGTGACCCCAGGCTCCTGACAGCTCAAGTGAAGCTGGCTGCCATCAGGAATGACTGGGCTGAAGGAGATAAGTGCACTGAATGCACCTCCTGCCAGAGCAGCAACCCCACAGTGCACTCAGACCTGTGGGGCCAGTGCTCAGGGATCCCCACAGTCTCTTCAAATGGCAAAAAATAACTTTTCTTAATCTTCCACAGCTCTGCTCAATATGCATTCTGAGTATTGTCAGAGTACAAAGGGAAAGGGAAGTAAATTTTTAAACTGCAAATAGAATTCAACTTCTCAGTTTTAAGGAAAGCTTCATGGATACAAGTGCAATAGCATAGCTTTTTCACATATTTATATTGAAAAAGAAGGAGGCCTTACAGAACTGCCAACAAAGGAGTGTAGGTCAGCAGCTGATCTGTTCTGAGACTACAGCCATAATTCTGGAATGCAATTCCTTCTACACCAGTGCTGCTGCAGGCACTTAAAAAGTACCTGTGATCCACCTGAGTGCACACAAGTGATTTGGCCCTCTGTGCTCTGCAGGACATCCTTCAGTTGCAGCACCAGCAAGGTTTCAGCCCCAGTGCCTGACAGGATTGGGTTTTGAGAGAGGTCTCTGGTGAGACTTTCACACTCCTTCATGCTTTTGCTTGGGAGCAAACAATGGCAGAAATGGCAACACCAACAACAATGGTGCTGCCATTTCTGGAGGTTTTCCCTTCTCTCTCACACAGGAGGGACAGCATTATCCTGCAAATGACAATGTTTTCTGCAACTGATAGTGAAGGAAAGGCAGAATAAAAGAATATGACTCTGCATGACAGTATTTCCCCATTCAGCAGGGAGGTAGGTGTACGTGTATCTGCATGCACATGTTCAAAAAGTAAGCAAGAGACAAATCCCAAAGAGGTCAACTCCTGGTTTCAGAACAACCCCTGATTTTCATCCTCCTAGGTGGAGTGGAAGAGAGCCTAAAACATAGATCCTGTTTGATTTCAAGATGATTTTCAGGTGGGGAGAAAGAAAAAAAAACCTGGAGGAAACTGGCCTTTCCATCAGGAGAGTGGCTGCATGTCAGTGGCATTGAACAAAATTAGAGTTTTACCTTTCAATCCCTCAAGGTCAACACATCTTGAAGCTGTGTTGAAAACAATCCTGAGACAATTTATAACATTTGGAAGCCTGCAAAATAGACATTAATAGAAAAGCTGGGAGAATAGTTAGTTGATTTTACATAGTTAGACAAGGCATTCTTAGAAAGAAAGGAAAGATGGAATGACTGAAATGGAAGTAGTGGAGTTTATAGTGGTGAGAACAGCAGAGTGAAGCTACTCTGAGACCAGTGAATTGACTGGCCTCATCCAGATAAAATACATGAGGAATCTGCATCCCTGTTCTTCCTGGAAAGGCATGGTTAGGTGAGACCAAGCTGTGAGTTGCTCTCAAGCAGCAGAGTGGTTCCTGAGCCACAGGACTGCCTTGAGCTCGCTGTGGATGCCCCAGATTTTCCCCCTTGCACACGGATGCAAGTTGCTTTTGCAATAGCAGTGACCTGAATATATGAGAGCAAAACTCTCAGAGGGAATTAGATTCAAGAGGCTTGAAGCTTCCCTGGAATCTGAAAGAACTGGCATTTCAGTTCTTCATGGCCCACTAGAGCCAGTTAAAAGGTCAGAAATAAAAGGTTATTGACCTGTAGATTTTCTTGAGACTCAGAGGGCACCATGACTTCAGCCCTTGAGTTCTTCTCACAACACAGGGATCATGAAGGTTTTGCAGGTCACTGACCCCACAGCATATGAAATCAGGAAAATAACTGGTAAATTTACTCTGCATTTTATATTATTGTAATTGAGTTTAAATAAATTACTAGCCAATATCACTAACTGAAAAAGCTTATGAAGGGCACAAGTAATTCTGCTGCAAGAAATACTGAGAAAACATTCTTTGGCCTAAATTGTACAGCCACTCAAATTAGAGATCATAAGGTCCTATCAGACCTTGCAGTCTAGTAATCTGCAGTCAATTAATCCCTATAGCAATACAAAGTCCCTCTATGTCTGATTTTAGTTTTTCTTGTATTTCTTAAATTATATTTCTCATGGGCTTCCTCAAATCCATGCAGCTACCACTTCTCCAAACAAATATATCCGTGCAACAAACCATATTATTATATATTACACACAAGGAGGGTTTGCTCTTGACATGTTGCCAGGAAAGCTTGAGAACAGAAGTCTCTATCACTTTGATCATGAAAGACAAGTGGTTCCAGTTATTTGAAACTTTATTTGACAGGATGGAAGTAAGATAGGAAGTGAAATGTTAAACTCCACTGTAAAGATCAATGCTTGAGAAACATATAAACAAAACAGAACAGAAGAAGTGGGTTTTCAAAAGGCAGTGCAAATGGAGGGAATGACTCTGGTATATATTTTAATCAAATACTTCTTTAAAAGCACTGCCCTCATGCAATTGAACTCTTGGTTGTTGCTGTGCTCAGAGCACTCTCACTAATTCTAGAAAGCTTCTGGCTCTCCACAGCAGATTGCGAGTGCTTAACAGTGCTAATCGGCATCAAAATGCTGCTGCAGCTTTACCAGCACCTTTTCACCCACATTCTTCCCTCACAGCCACTAAATCCTTGAAGTCAATAGAATTAGTCCTGATCCAGGCTGGTGGAAATGAGAGCAGAATAAGCACCTTGTCGCTTCGACTGATAATCCTTGTAATAGTCTTCCTCTAAAGGAAAGCAAAAGCCACTGCCTGAAGAAGTTACCACAGCTTTCAGCTAGACTGAGTATTTTACACTCAAATGAAAGCCTTGGAGAAATTACGTCAGAAGTGGATGTTTATTTTAGTTCAGTTTTTCTGACATTACTGAGCATATCTAGTTTTGCCTCAGGCCAAAAGCACATTATATAGATGAAAGACCAATAGCTTATCTAGCCAGCCTGATCACAATTAGGATAGGACTAAGCCAGAGCAAATTTGTAAGATGGAAATAGTTGCAGTATTTTAAAAATTTCAAAGAGCTGAGGAATTCTTTGTACTTTTCCTTGTAGGGAGTATATGCTTAAAGACCACTGGCAACCAATTTACTAAATGAGACAGAGCAGGCACTGTGGTAGCTGCTGTTTTTGTGATCTTCTCAAAGTCAGCTGGGTTAATAGTACACATCTTTCCACAAGTCAAGAGGGAGTGCATCTGAAGCACTGACCACTGCTAGGGACCACTGCACAGGAGACAGAAAAGCAACACAGCACAGCTGCCACTGGCATGAGTATTTTCTGGACTCAGCTTTGCACTCCAGTGGGTGATCCTGTGGAGAAGGACACATAACATGTAGCCTTTGGATAGTGAGCTAGCAGTCAATTCTTTTCCCACAATAACAGTCCCTTTATGGATGTTTTCATCTCACAATATCACTGGGCAAATGAAAACTGGTTCATCCATCTTTCATCAAAGGGCACACCATTTCAAACTAGCTCACCCTGACCATGGAGGAGGAGCAGGCGTGGGAACCTGCAGATCAGATGCAGTAACCTGTTATCTTCAGTGGCTTCTTCACACATCCACTGCTTGAGAACTCTCACGCAATTCTGCTCTATTAACACCACACTACTGGGAAATCCATTTTCATTTTACATGTGAGAAACAAGAATTCAGTTAATTCTGACAAGAGATTTATGGGCCCAGAGCCACTAACCTTCCTGCTATTGTTTTATCCAAAAAATCAGTTTCAGCTGTTAGCCTTTTCCTTCCTCTAGTGAAAACTCGATCATAATTCCTTTGAGACTAAAATGCACATGAATATTTGCAGTATAAACCCTGGAATAATATATTAGAACCTCAAATACTTGCTGAAGAGATCTGTGAGATAAAATCAGTGACAGATATCACTGCCAATACCAATACCATCATTGCCATACCAATACCATTGCCATTGCCAATTTGGCTGATAGGCCAAATAAGTGGCTGATGTATCCACTGATCTGCTTTCAGTCTATTTGATTCTGAGCAGGTTTTGGAGAAAGAAGGAAAATAGAACATTCCTATCATATTCTTCCTTAAGGAGGAATAAAATAACCACAAATGCATCAGGTAGGCATTACAATAAGCACTCAAAATCAACAGCTATATCCTGATATCTGTAATTCCTCCAGAGTACTATAGCAGCAGAGCCCCCAAAATGTATCTCCACTTGACCTTTCCACTGTTTTCTTATGCTCTGACATCTGAAAACACTTGTTTTCTTGTTTTCTTATTTCTTGCACTGGACATCTTGCTCTAGGCATAAGTTGAAACATCTGCATGCTGTGAGGTGAGATATATTGACATATGCCATTACAACAATAACAGATTACATTTTGCTTTTGTTGTATTTAATAATAGATAGAGATACTGCAACCATTCACCCCAACAGGCCTGGCTCTTTTCTGTTTCTGTTGTTCTCCACCTAGTACTGAATGCCTCCACTCTGTTTTCCTTCCCTGTCTGTGAATTGTTCCCAATCAATAGCCATTGATCCTCACCACTCTTTCCTTCTATAATTTGGTCATTACTGAGAGCTGAAAGCCTTGTCCTCCACAGCTCATTATTCACCAGCTGTTTTGACATTGCCTCCAAAAACAGAGCTGACTGACACACACCCCGAGGCAACAGAGAGAAAAAGAGCAGGAGAGAATTCTCCTGCAGAAAGAGCCTCAGGATCTCATTGTATTCTTCCATAGCTGTTTCAGTTAAACATTTTTTTCCCACTCCCTTAGTTCTTCCCAATCCCATGATTGTGGAGCCAGGAATTTGGGCACTGCTGCTGCTGACACAGTGTTTGGGCTAAACCAGGCACCAGTGCTGCTCAGTAATTCCTGGATCAGAGGCAAAGGTTCACCTTAGAACACTGTGGTGGTGACTGAAGCAATAGGGGCATTTTCTCACAGATTAATCCAGCAACACTAGTATAAAACTATTCAAACAGTTCTCTGAATTGCAGTAACTGGTCAAACCTGTTCTAACAACACCTCCTGGCACTGAGAGCAAGCAGCTCCAGTGAAGCTGCTGCTGGAGGGGAGCTGATGTTTCAAATGGAAGTATTTTACATTAGTTTGGACTTTCTTCAGGCAACTGTAAATGTAAATTTTTGGGACAGGGCAAAGTCTTTCAGCTATCTCCCTAGATCAATCATCATTCTCAGTTTGCAGCATTCAGTGTATTTTTTTTCCTACCTTAGCAAAACACATCATTGTTGGCAGATCATGTATTCCCAACACAAACTGTTGATGAGTTGTGACTTCCTTATGCAGTCAGACAGAGAAGGCTTGTTTCATACTAGGCAGGTAGGCAAAATTTAAACCAGATGATTCCAAAAAGGACAGGCATTAAGAGAAGGTAAATTAACATAATTTTATATACATGAGTAGTGGGGACAAAGCATAGAAGGAAAACAGCAACACATGGAGAGCCCTCAGTGCTTACTTGGAAGACTTGTGTTCAAGAAATGACTGGATGTGGCACTCACTGCCATAATCTAGTTGACAAGTTTGGACTCAGTGATCTCAGAGGTCTTTACTAATATAAATGATTCTCTAATTCTGTTAGACAGAAAAAACAGTGCTCAAGGTAGGAGTTGTAGATGAAAGTCAGTAAGAAAGTTCTCCAAAGTACTTATAAACCTTGACTTAGAGAATTCACTTATTGTAACAATGTTCTTGGTCAACTTCTGACTTGTTCAATTGGACTGTCAAGGCACAGTGTGAGACATATGACAAGAAACCAGCTGTGAGAATTCCACTTTAAATTCCATGAACTGTCATGTGAATCCAATTCTTGTGCCTTTCCAGTTGGAACAACTGAACTACATGAACACATGGATTTTAAAAAGTCCTCCCTTTATGTAATAGCAGCGTTGGTTGGAGTGGTGGAATGATGCAAATGAAAGCTTTTTGTAACACTTTACGAGAACCTCACTTCACTTGAACAGGGGCCAAACTAGTAATTGCAATCAATCTGGTTCCAGTAATTAGAGGGATCTTCTGAATCTACTCCTTAGTGGAAAGAGACTCTGTTTACTGGTTAATTAAAGACTGTTTCTTAAGCTCTTTCAGAGGAGACATTAAAAAAAAAAAAAA
>VXBR01020418.1:1291986-1378952 GCA_013400215.1 Cisticola juncidis
AAAAAAAAAAAAAGAGAGAGAGAATGAGAATGCAAGGCTGAAAATACTGGTTAGGCTCTAAGAAAAGAGATTTTCCATTTATCCACTGGCTCATGTGCACCTCTGTTTTGAAATGTCTTGTTTCCTTTGACAGAGCTGAGGGTGGAAATGAAGGCTCATGTGTTCTAACAGCCTCACAGACACAGCTGAGCTTGCCAGAGCCCCCATGGGTGGCACACCTGGGCTCTCCCTGCCTTTTCCTGGCTGCATGGCAGGTCACTCTGTCATCAGTGCTGCAGGGGACCCTCCAGGTACTCCTAGGAGCACTGAATGAGAGAGGTGGAATGGCAGTAAGGGACTGATTAGCATGGGTGCAATATTAGCACAACTTTGTGATGGTCAAGCTGGTCAGGGGGAAAGTATGTCTGTGGTATCTTTACACATCAAAATATTTCCCTTGAAACAAATTTTCTTGTGTTTCCTTCTAGCCATCCAGGTCATTATTTGTCAGAGTAAGGTGATCCAGAAGTCCATGTGCTATTTAAGGCCCCAGAAAATCAGAACTTGTTTTTGTCCCACACCACAAACTTCTTATTTAACCCCTTGTTATCACATAAAACAGTAAAAATTACAGCTTGCATGGTTATACCCCTGTGGCTCCTCCTACTCAGTAAAATCACCCACACAAGATTCTCTGTCCCTCTTTGCCAATGCATGGCATGAAAACATTCCACTGTGGACTTGTTAGAACAAATACATCAGAAACCATCTGATTCCTGGGATCTGTGTCAGGGGCACAAAACAGATGTATCAGCTAGGGGAGCACATTTGTGCCTTTCTTAGATCCTAAAGTTAAACTGCAAAATCAGACTTCCCAAAGACAAGGGTTTGGATGCAATTTGATGAGGCATTTAATCAGCTGTGGAAAGCTCTTTCAGATGCAGTGCTGAATTCTGTGCTGGGTGTCATCCAGTCAGTCAGAACTGTCTTCCTGCCCCAAGCCAACAAGTAGCACCAGGCTCAGGTTGGTACTCTCAGCACATTGCTAGTGCTTCAGCTAATATAGTCTGACCCTCTACAAGGCTTAATTCCCCAGATTTAGAATAACATTATCTATCCCCATACAACTTCCTATCAGTCCAGGCCACGAACAGAAAAAAAAAAAAAATGATGGTCTGGCCATAGAAAATAGCTGTAAATTATTATCCAGTTTGTCATTTAAAAAAATGGTGCTGCACTCTTCCTCTTAAATGTAATACTCTAAACATTTGCAGTAATTTGCTGCATCATAAAATATTTAATTTGATAATACTTCTCTAGCTCACAGCCTGGATTTGAAAGATTTATTCAAGTCCAATGCAGGTGTCTTTTCTGATCTGTTCAACTTCTTACTCCAGCATACAACTGAGTGAATTCAAGCAGTGTGCTGAGCACACATGGGTGCTGCAAAGGACAGCTGAGTGTGAGGGCAAGGGTGTTTTCTGTGTTTACACCTGTATTTACGTGTGTTTAGGCACACACATGCTGTAAGCTTTGATTCAGAGACATCAAATGAATGTGAGCAGAAGTGCAATTTATTGGGTCTTTGATTGTAAGGAAGTGAATTTCAGGTTTTTCTAAAGACCCTCTTGCATACCAGCTCTCTCTTCACAGAAAAATCCCATTTCCTGCCTGTGTAGCCCCAGCCTTCCTGTGAAGGGCTTGGGAATCAGACTCCAGCCAGGCACTGGTGAGCTGAGAACACCACACCAGAGTCACACACCACGATGTAGCCCTATGAAGGAACCCTTCAACTACTGTAACAGCTGCACTACCTTGGCAGATAGGTGTGAAAACAGGACAAAATCTGACACAAAAGCATCTTGGCTGCTTGCATTTTGTACCAATTCATCTGCCTTTTCTTTCATATGGTAAAATGTGGCTGACTATTTTGGAATAGAGGCTGCATAAAAGACCTCAAGAGACAAGTCATACGGTGGTGCTCCCTATACTGGTTGTGTTCAGAGTCCTGAATTCAGCTAAAACTGTACTCCTGGTCTTCTGAGGACTGTCTGCCTTGTACCCAGTTCTGGCTATCTCATGATGATTTGCTTTTCCAGCAGGAGTAGTCTCCTATCTCTGCTCCCTGGTCTCTGTGTAGTTGTCACTGTTGGGACGTTTCTTTCTCCAGCAGTCAGGTTGGCTTTTGCAAAGCTCTACCTCAGTTCCCTCTGTCCTTTCACATATCTCCTCTAAGTAATTCTGCTTGCTTAACCATCCCTTTGGACTCCTTCCTCATTCATGTGAGGGAAATATGACAGACAAATCTTCAGCTGTTGTCACTTCTCCCCTGGCAAGAAGAAGAACTGACAGCCAAGGCTTTTCCCATTGCTGAACAAACTAGAACCCATGGGCCACACATTTGCTAGTAAATTAAACCACTAATCTGTTGTGCTTAATTTTACAACAGGTCTGGGCATACTTTCTGGCAGGGCAAATTTACATCCTCCTAAATTTACTAACTTACAGATATTACTGATCGAGTAGTAGGTTCTTGTTCTTGTAACAGGATGTTTTTATCTCTTCATTGCATTCTTTTCAACAGGGGTGATCTGTTTCAACTCACTGATCAAAAACTGATCACAACATGCAAAAGGCAAAACCTGCTGTGGCTGAAGTCAGCAAAGTGCAGTTCCATGCAGCTTGTTCTGTTTGTGTAACTCCAACGCCCAGCATCAATCAGGAGGTGAAAGCTGCTGACAAAGGCCACCCTTCATGAACATTTCCTCATCCCACCATTTCCTCAGCCCTTTGTTTCTCCCCTGGGAAGCAAGCAGCTTTTTTGCTTTGCTCCCAAATCCTCCAGAAGAGTAGGTTTCCCAGCAGTGCCTGAGGAAGTTCCCTTGGAGAATATCACAGCTCCCCATCACCTTCTGGAGATGAAAGTTATGAAGCCTCATCCTTCCAGTGTTCACAGGGAAGAGCACAGAGAGGTGACAGAGAATGTCCTCTGTGCAATGTCCTAGCAGCAGCCACAGGCAGCCCAATCTCCTCCCTGTGACAGCAGGGACAGTCATGCACAACTCTTGGCCAAATTCTTCAATAATTTCTCGTGAACTGGACCCAAAACACTAGGCTATCCAAAGCATTCAATATTCAGCATTTAGGAAATTAGGAAACACTTTCTTATTATTCATACATTATGTGGTAGAACAACCTGTTGCTTCCACTCATTTATTCTGCATAACCAAAACTGAAGTTTTCACTCAATTATTCAAGCAGATGGACCTCCAAGGTTCTTAGCAATAACAGTTAAACTTGAATCTCATTAGCTTTACAGTCAGGAAAAAGTCCTGCAGAGAACATGGGCTTATGTAATAGTAAATTTTCACAGTGTACAGACACTCCTGTAGATTTAAAAACATATATACTTTGGGTACACATAGCAGCATCAGAGATTTTTTTAATTTCTCAAGCTAATAAATACTAATTTGCATTAATTTATTAGATTCAATGTTGCCAGCAAGTTTGAGATTTTTCCATTGGAGGCAGAGAGATTCCAGTTCCTGAACATCTCTGGCAGGCCTTATTAACAAAAGGCACCCTGTTAAGAAGGCTGCAGAGAGATTATGTGTCATCAGATGAAAGCAGGATTAGATACAAATATCTGAATCACACTAAGTGACACCTGAGGGAGGCTGGAAACTGAAATTCATATACAGATATCCAGCCCTGATCTGATAGTCCAACAGCTCATGAAACCCTTTGTAGCTCCAGCCTGTGGCACCATGACCACCTTTCTTTAATGCAAAGAGAAAGAAGTGAACAATTTAAGTATTATAAGCTCTTTTATAGTAGCAAATATCTTGAAGAAATAACATTCAACTCTTTGGTGGAAAATATTCTTTTTAAAACTGTCATAATTCAAAAACAGTAGGTGAAAGATTATGGCTGAAATTCACGGAAAAGGGAAACAATATAAATCTAAGTGTTGAATGTGCAAGGGCTATTCCCTGCAAAATTCCTCCTGTTCTGGAGATATTTTTACCCACATAGACCTGTTTGAGAGAAGGGTTGTGGGCAATGGCCACAGTCAAGGCACCCTCCACTTTTTTTGGGGCGAGGTAGGGAGAAGTTTTGGAAATGTCAAAATAAAACACACCCAACTAGTTCTCTCTCTCTGATCTATAACACAGGTTATAACTGTGAGCTGGTGAATAAACCATCTCTTCTACTCTCTGTGTCAAACAATACACTATTTATTCACTTGCTAATAAACTCATGCCTCCTAAAAAGGCCTCTCATACTGTAACTTCAGAATTTTCAACACCTTCTCTGCCTACAATATATCAGTCCCAAAAGAATCCACAATCAGCAAGATTTGTACTTTGTTGGCTGTAGATATGCATAAGTCATGCTCTGTTTCACACACCCATTTCCTACTAATTTCTTTGTGAGCACTGTGCTACCAAAGAGATTCAGAATGAAGATCTATCTACAGCACAAAGTATCACATACTGGATAACAACAGGAAATATTTTCCTTCCAAACCTTACAGATTTTAATATATTTGCTAATTAACTGCCCCCCATCCCACAGATTATCTACCTTGTCCTTTGGAAAGATACAGCCTGTCTGTAAAATAACAGTGATTTTTAGGTGCCTGTCCTGGTTTAGGGCAGATTTTGGGAGGAACTTTCAAAAGGGATCCCTCTAGAAAGTAGGTCCAAGCAGCTCTTCTCTTTATTGGTATAGGAAAAGATATCTTCTGAGAAAAGTGGAAAAAACTGTTTATTTAAAAAAAAAAAAAAAACCTAAATATTTATTTTATTTTATTAATAATAAATTTTAAAAATATTGTTTCAAAAACTGTTTATCTAACAAGCAAAGTATTCACAAGCATGAAAAATCAATAACATTAAATAATGAAACTTCTCATTGTTCTGAAGAGATGGCAAAGTTAGAAAGTTTTTGTTGTGGGTTGTAGCTTGGCTCACTTAGTTTCCTATCATCTCTCTTGCACTGGAATGAAGCATCCCGTGCCCAGGTGAGCCACAGATGTGAGATCTTGGTGGTTTTTGAGGGGTTTTCAACTAAAGCAGGCTGATCAGTTTTAAGAAAAAGAAAAGCCACAGTCCAGGAAAATTCTCTGCCTCAGCTAGCTAAAACTGACTAAAATCAAGAGAGATTTTGTTTCTGTCCCACTGTCTGTCTGTGCTGCAGAAGCACAGTCCAGGAGCAGAATGTGAAGGAGGGAGTGCAGCTCCTGAAAACAAACTCTGCACACTTCTTCTCCCTCCTTTGCTCTGGGAACCAGCCTTGAGGGGCAGAACTTAACATCCAGCAGAAGCAGAACAGATAATTGGGGATACAATCATCATAAAGTCACCCCAGGACAACGGGGCATTCATCCTTTGAATGGATGTTGAATGGACATTCATCCTGTCTTTATTGTACTATGAAAATACATACATGCCTGTGGTGGAGCAGCAGACTGTATCTTGTATACCTGATCAATATATTCAGGGTTCATAGAGTGGAAGTCCTTGGGAAAGAATCACTGAATTATTTAGGCTGGAAAAGACCTCTCAGATCACCAAGTCCAGCCATTAAGAAGACACAACATATGGAGACTGTGATTTGATGGCTACTGTCTGCCCCACAAGAGACTCTAAGTTCAGCAGGTATGTGATAATACATTGTTCTTAATTTAGTGCCAAATCTTGGTTATATGGGTCAGAGGCAGCCTCTACTAGGTTATGTAAATCATATGTATTCATTGCAAACTGCTCTAAAACATTTTTTCTACTATTGTGTGATCTCAGCAGATCTCAGCAGAATAGAACACTGAGAAACACCTGTCTATATTTAAAATGTAGCTAAATTGAAGAGGTATATCATGCAATGGGAGAGAGTGGAGATGTATCCAGACTCCAGAGCAGGGCCCAGTGACTGCAAAAGAGACAATGTGCACAAACTGAAATATAACAAATACCACTTCTACACAAGCAAAAATATTTTACTGTGAGGGTGGTAGAACACTGGCACATGTTGCCCAGAAAGGTTGTGGCCCATCCATTCTTGAAAATACACAAACCTGACTGGACATGGCCCTCAGCAGCCTGCTATGACTGACCCTTCTGGATGCTGGGATGAGGTTGGACTGCCCCATTTCCAGAGGCCCTTTCCAATCTCAGCTCTCCTGGGATACAGAGATGCTGTGATGCTTGAACATGCTGGAGAGGCACTCATTTTCAGTCTCCACCCCAATGAAACCACAAAAATTGTATGTGGTTTTCACCATTTCACCATTTCACCATTTTCCAGCTCAAGATCTTCTGCTCCTTACTGCAGGCTCAGGAGAGAAATGAGGTGGATAAAGAGCATTTCCCTGAGCAGTGGCTGCTGGCAGACATCATCACTCTCACACTGGTTACAGAGGGCTCCAGGAGAGTAGCACACAACCTCAATGACCTCAAGGAAACTCACACCCAGGAAAGCAGAGAGGAGCTCCTCAGGAAGGTTAGCTAAGCCACAGACTGCTGCTGCAGGGTTTCCCACAACTGCTCTGATGCATTTTATCAGGTAATTAACCCATGCAGGATGCAGAGTAACAGCTCCTCCCCCAGCCTGGCTGCAGCCCTGGCCCAAGCATCTGACCCCAAGATGTGCTTGGTGCTAGCAGCACATTATTCACTGAGCACGTCTCCATCAGAGGTGGTGCTGGTGTCCAGCAGCTGCAGAAAATGGGTGGATCACCAGTTCTCCTCAACATAACAACAGGAAGAAGTGAATTTAAGATTTTTGGATCTAATTCTTCACAAGTATTGTGAATTCTCAGACTGGGCTGTCAAGATCACTAAGTGGTTAGTCTCTTCCTATTTATTCTGAGAAGAAAAAAGAAATATAATCTCCCTCTCTTCCAATACAGTTCCAATACAGTTCCAAACTGCTGGAAAGTATTTCATAATTTTTGTTTCAAATGCACACATCACTGTCTAAACAGGGGAATATTCAGTGAATACTTGTTTCTGCATTTTATTAAACTAATAAAGCCTTTTAAAAAAACTAATACAGTGTAATGAGAAATGCATGGCAGGTAAATTCTGACAGTGACCATCTAAAAGTATTAAAATTGTACTGTTTAGATAGGATTTTCCAAGTTATGGTATTTGATTTGGTGTGGGAGGTGGGGGAGAGGGAATTGTACCAACTCAAACTGTTTTGCTAAAAATGCAAAGCAGCCAATAAATTTAGACATAAAATACCCCCAGTAACTGGGAAAGTGTTTGGAGACTCAGAAGCAAGGTGAGGCAGTCCATCTGCATCCACCCAGCTGTTCCAGAACCCCATTTTCAGCATCAAACATGAAGGGCATGCTTCAGCCAGAAGAGGATATACAGAGGACATAAATCAGCACTGATGCCTGACCCTTCTATAGCCAGCAAAGCCCTGGCCAGCACAGGACATCAGGTGTAACCTTAGGACACAGCTGCTTGCAGGGTTTTTGACAATTTAACCAGAAACAGCTAAACTCAGGTCTGTGCCACATAGGGCTGCAAACAGCTGAGACATCCAGGAAGGGTAGGACAAAGGCAGATCCTCTGCAGGATTATCAGGCCATGGTCTAGAGCTCCTGGACCATATTCAGGGGCAATGTGCAAGTGTCTTCAGAAGTTTTTTACCTCCCTTCCTCCTAATTCAGCAATATTCACTGCCCCCTGTCTAACTATAAGGCCTGGGGCAACAGCTCTGTGAGGAATTCACACAGGCATGGACAAGACGAGCAAAGATGGGGTGAGGGAAAGTAAAGGACACATTCCCATGGAAAGGAAAGCTGGACCACCATCCTGTGTGCTCAGGGACACTTCCACCAACCACTAATCTCACACAGCTGCTTCCCAAACTTTGAACCAAGCCACTCCAGCCAGACAATCAGCCTAGGAGGAAGTCCACATTGACTGAGTCCCTTTATAGGACCCCCAGGCTTTAAAACACTCTTCCCAAGTGTTTTAAGACAAGATGTTTCTATTCTTGGAATGGAGAAGAAAGCCTATTGCCTCTAAGATAAAAGGTCCAGTCAGCATCTTCCTTTTGCTCAGTACCTCTCCATACTGGGAGGGATGCCAAGCAGCAGGATAACATTTTAAGTCTGTGTAAATATTCTGCTACCAGCAATTCCCTAAACTTGTCTGCTACCTATAAGCACTCTTTAGGTAAAGAGTAACCATCTCCTGAAAGAACTATTGTTCCTCACTGCTATGTAAAAAGCCAGGATGCATGTGTTCATCAGATGGCAAGTCCTTCCTATTTTAGACCTAGTTCTGTTAGTCTTGGGAGACAATATCTCTGTGAGCAGTTTAACCCTTCTCAAGCCAATCAACATGAATGGGGTGACAAGGTTTCACAGCCAGTCCCACAGAGCAGCCTGGCATCTTCCTTATTGGTGCAGTGCACCAAGACAAGGTGCTGGGAGAACTGAGGTGGCTCTGCTACTGCTTCTGCTGCACCCTTCAAACAACCACCCCCGTGCCCCAGATTCTCAGCCTGAGGCTGGGACTGTTTCTGCTCTTTAATGAACCTGTTGTTGGGATGAAATGTGATGAGCTATGTTAAAATCTCCTGGAAAAAACTGCAGGTTTGTAAAATCTGAGTTTGTATTTGTGACTTTGGCTGGTATAAGTGTGTAATTGCAATTAAGTAACACGGCCATAAAATTTGCCTTTGAATCAGAGCATGGACTATGACCCACAAATTCTAGAGCAACTACAAAATATCCAATGAAATTAATCTACTACCAAGCTCTAAGCCATTTACTGAGTGTCAGATAACAAAAGAGAAGGATTAGGAGGGGTCTTGGAAAAAACTCCTGTGGCTTTGCCTCCTTCACAGCCTCCCATTGCTTCAGAGATACAGATTATGGTTTCTAGGGTAACTAGACACACACACACGAAAAGGGACACACAGTCTAGTTCGGTTTCCTGAGAGTGTCAGAGCATTGTCGGGCCAGAAGCATTGCCTAAACACGATTATGAAAGAGATTTGCAATTTATTTAGCCACTTACTTTAATTCACAGTCACGCCTTATGTACCATGTTTTGTTTTAAGGGTAATTCTCATATTTAAATGTACAGTTTCTAACAAATAGTGAAACTTTAAAATTCACAGACCATTATTAAAGACACACAGAAGACAGATGGTCTTTGTGTACATTGTGTATGTTACTACTGAGTGAGTTTGTACTTGGCTTCATGTCACACAAATACAAAAATTTGAATAAACATATGACTTTCCTGTGGTATATATGTTTCTGTATGGTTTTCATGCATACACACACCCAGAAGAGACACCATTTCAGATCACAGCCTTTCACACCATGGAGGGGAGAAAATTGTGCAGGCATAAGAGGTGTACAGGTCAGAAAATGAGGCCATGCTGGGTGAAACTGGGGACTAATGACCCTTTATAATAAAAGTGACTTGTTCATTTGCCAGCCAGGGTCATGGGCATATGTTTGTTCTCCCATGTGCACGCTTGTGCTGTGGCTCTGATAGAACAACTCTGCTGCATTTCCTCTTTTTGAAACCAGGAGAAACCACCTGCTGTAAAGCCCACGGGGCACTGCCACCAGGAAGCCTTTGACACACCAAGGATTTTTCACCTACAGTGTGGACACTCCTGCCCTCTTCTCTCTGCACTTCCAAATCATGTCCTTGAACCCGAAGGAGCTGCATGACTCCACCTCCTCAGGGCCCATCTTTCCCACTTTCCAATGCCTGGGTCACTCAGGGACAGCATTCCTTCCTCCCTCCACCTTCACCAGCACTTAGGTCATCGATGCTGGTTGTACAAACAGTTATCAGCAATCAAGGACCTACAGGGGATGGTATTCCTGTGGGACAATGGCAGCATATCTGGGTGTATCTGGGTGTGTTCCCAGGCACAGAACAGACTGTCAGCTCTGCTCAATTCCTTGAGGAGCCCCAGGGTGGTTTTGGCCCACTCCTCTGGAGTGTTCCTGGGTCAGGTTCAGCAGCCACTCCAAGGAGTTTGCCTGCAGCCACCCTGTCTTGCCAGGACAAGGGGCTGCTCAAGGCTCTGTTTCCTGCCAGATGGCCTCCCTGCCAGGCCATCCCCAGACATATTCAATTAACAGCATGAACAGGGCCTTTGAGACTTTCACAGGTCAGGGCTGATCACCCCAGGATGCTTGATGAAGCCACAGTCAATGCTAATGAGCTGATTTTTTTCTAATCATTCAAGGCATTTACTTTCCATACTTAATATGAATAAAGCAAATGCCTTGTGGATGTCGTGTACAGATCATCAGTTAAAACCTAAATGTAATTATTTCTGTGCACTCTCACTATAAATAGCAGAACCTCCAGTGTGAGAAAACTTCCAAGCAAAGGAGTGTGAATCCACGACCAGACAGAATTAGGAACCCAGTGCCCTAAAGTGGCATCAGTTGAATCACTCTACAGGAGTTCCTTCATGCCCAGTGCTGCTGTGAGGATCCCATGCCCTGGTGAAATCCAAATAAAGGAAACCAACCCAGCTACTGTCCAGCAAAGAGCTTGCAATAAGCAATGAAACTAATTTAACCTTACCTTGTTCTGTGGAAAGGCTGATTTCTTCTCTTCATATTTAAAGATCCTCTAAGTGTCCCACTCATTCTGCCAAAACTGATGGCAAACATCTCAAACACAGGTTAACCAAGCCATGCCAAGGTTAATTTAATAATATGGCTACAACTCATCTGAGCAAAGAAAGACCACAAACAAACCTGTGGCTATTCACAGGGCAGCTGCAGGAGTTTTAATAGAGGTAGTTTAGAAGATGTCTGAAAAATTGATATTTTATATCAGGTCAGTGTTCAGCAATACTTTCAGGCCAGACAGGTGCTAAGAAAATGTAGAAAATCAATAGTATTAAAATGGTATTTAAAGGAACAAACAAACCCCACCCAAAACTAAAAAAAAAAAAGCCACCATCATGTATACACAAAAATATAGGGAAAAGTTCAAAGAGTTTGACTATACATGTACATGGAATAACTGGAATGTTTTACACTCAGCCAGCATTTTCTGACTTAAGATTAATTAGGAAGGATTCAAGATGCCCAATTCCACTTCCAAGTGGTATCAGGCACTAACTGAACTGTACTGCAAGCACCAACAAACTCGCATTTCCTGTTCTTAAACGTTCTGAGGCTCTCGAGTTGTAACTGCTGAACTTTGAGATAGAGATCATAGTAAGAGCAGCAGAAGAGAACAAAGGGAAGGAAAGCACAGCTGAAGCAGAAGCTTAAACCAAAGCATTTAATTGCATGTTGCTGATGTGCTTAAGAGGACATAAAAAAGGGCATTATAAAGGATTCAAAGCATTTAAGGCTGAGGAGAGAGGGGAGAAAGAAACAACACTTCAAATAAACATTCCATGGAGAGGAAATATCTAATAATTTATTGACCTTCAGTTTCACATTGTGAAAAAAAGTGAGTTTTACAAAAATCTTAAGACATAGTAGCAAACAACATAGACAATTTTTACTTCTACTACTTGCAGTTTCCTTTTAGCACATGAACCATATCTTCAATGGCCAGGAATGGGAGCATTATTCTGTCCTAATCACTCTTATTCAGACAGGTGTCAGGCACACCGAAAAGGGGCTGCACAGTCACACCAGAAGAGGAAGGCTGTCATTTGTTACCTGTTTCTACAGTAACCAGCCTGCAAAATGAGAGGAACCTTCCCATCTTGTGCGGGGGTTTTTGTGTGCACTCTGCTGTGAACTGCATTTGCTTTCTAAGCCCGGGGTGTTTCACAGGACTGAAATGGTCAAGCAGTTTGCCAGGATTCCCATAACAATTCATAAAGCAAGAGCCCAGTGTATTCCCTGCAGAGCCAGAGGCCCACCCTGACTGCAGTTTCCTTCAGCCTACACACAGGAATTAATTGAGGACTTGAAAGCAGACCGTAAGTTTAGGAACAGCTGCAGAAAATTCATCCCACTTTTGGAAGCTGCATAGTGCTACAAAACAGATTTCATAAGCTAAACAGTCAGATGCAAGGCAGCTTCACCTCTGGACTCTGATCAGCCTGACAGAGAACACAGATCTCAAAGCTACAAGTCCTTATTCAAACACAGGGGCCCCTGGGGACCCAGTTCTTTACTTCCTTGTACCTTATGTAATTGCTGGTGCCTGGGGAGAGGACATGCAAAACACAGGAAGTCTGATTTTATGGCTCCCTTTACACCCCTGAGCGATCCACAAGATGAAAGGCAACAAAATTCAAGGCTGTTTGCCTCAACATGGCAACCTGTGCAGGTACAGGGATATAGGAAGGAGACTATCCTAATCTGTGTTCCTATTGTTAAAGGTCATCTAAGGGGACAGAAGGGCAGAGAGGCTGTGGGTTTAAATACTTTTTAATCTACCACTTCAAGGAATCAGTTTCAACAGTGGAACTACACTTTTATCACATCTATCTGGAACTCACCCTTTTAGAAACTGCAAATGACTGCTGATTAATCAATGTTCTCCCAGTATCCACAGAACTCCATATACTTTATTTCTGAAATGTAAAGAGTCTACTCCAAACAGCAAATCAAATGTAAGGCAGCGCAGAGAAACTTCCAGTGACCAATGTAAACACTTTCAGATGACAAAGCTTTCACAAATACAGCCACATCACTGTCACAGAGAAAGGCAAGCATCACCAATGTGACTATCTGTGTTTTGCATGCACACATGCAGCTGCTTACTTATACCACAGCACACACCAACCATGTTACTGAATGTGCCAGTTAAATTGGGCTCCAGAAACATTTAAGAAAAAAACACAATACAATACAAGCTTCATGACAGGATCTGGCAAAGAAAGTACCTGTGAAACACAAGCTTCTGAAATTCCTAAGAAAAAGAGTAGATTCATCTCTGTCCAAAGACCAGAATAATAAGAAACAATTTTATTTAAAAATCAAAGTTTGGTTTCTCAGGATTATCTGAGGCTTCTGAGCAACCAAGTGATTAAAGACACACCTGGATAACAAAAACAAAAAGCAGCAGAGTTTGAGGGCTTTCCTTTTTTTTTTCTTTTTTTTTTAAGATAAGAGGTTTGAAATTCACTTTATATCCCCATAAGAATTTTTCTAGAGCACTTGGGTCTTTGACATCTGGCCACTCAGATGATCTGAAATCCAGATGGATGAGGCAATCCAGTCAGTGCAAAATTTCTGCTCTTTCTTCTTTTTTTTTTTTCCTTAAGACTTCATCATTAACCTATGTTGAGGTGGTTTTTTTGTTGTTTTTATTCTTGAATCACCATTCTCCACTCCTTCAGGACAATGTGGCTATGCTGCAGGTAACCCTCCTCCAACCCAATAAATAAATAAATAAGTTTGGACAATTACTTCATCTGGGCTTGGTATCCAGAAGCTCTTCCACAGAATTTGCGTTGCAATCAGGAAGCGGCACAAAGCGTGTGTGTTGCAAGAGGCTTTGGCTATTTCCAGCTTAGAAATTGAAAGGCATGACCAACAAATGAAATGTTGCAAGGACACCATCTACAAGACACACCACATGCAACCCAAGGAGCTGGTGGCCTGAGAAAGAGACCTCCATGGCTTCTTCTTTCTTTAGCACATGTGTTATTTAAAATCCTGTCCTGTAATCCTTCCATTTCTGACTGGGAAGCCACTCCTCCCTCCCACCTCCAACTGTTACCCAACAGTTTTCTTCCTTTGTGCAGCAGAGCAAGTCAGCAATCACAATATGTGCAAAACATACAATTCACACAAGCCCTTGCAACATGAAGACAATTGCAGGCATTGTTTCAGCATGCAAGCACTGAACAATAAATAACTGTATCTACAACAAGTAACATAATAGGAAAGGGACAGACTGAATTATAAATACAGGGAGGAACAGGAACAATGAGTATTTTCGGGATGCAATGTGTTCCCCACTGTTGCGAAAACATTTCACTGCTGGACTGGTCCTTATGAAGCAGAAGGTCACTTACTGCACACAGGACAATGCAACACGAGGTGTGACAGATGCTGCAGGCACTGCCCACAGGTAAGCACACTCCAGCCAGCAGAGCTCAGCAGCAGAGCTGCTGCATCTTCACTCACAGCAGCATCTTGCTGTTCCAGACCTGGCCTGCTTCCCCTGCAGCTGGCACTGGCACTTCAAACCACCACAAAGAGAGGCGACAGCCACTTCAAATTTCCCATAAATACAGTGGAAATCAAGTGCTGTGTGGTGCACAGCTAAGAGAAGTTCTGTCTCTGTTGTTTTCATCTTTGAAGGACTTTAACATCGGCATTAATCCACAATTATTGGGACCAGATCACAGGTTTGTCCATTCATATTTAAACCACGTGTTGAAGCACTGAAGACAGGGGTTTCTTCTCCCATTCTTTCATGTTTAGGTTGGATAATTTACAAGGTGCAGATGATTTTCTTCAAATGCAAGAGATGCTGCATTATTTTTCTTCATTAAAACTTCTCCACATCCGAGGTTCCAATTCTCTTCTCCAAATAAAGGAGTAAACTAAAAGCATGGGAAGAGGTGGAGGGAAAGGAGAGATAAATGACTTTAAAGGTTTTGCTGCAACAATATATCATTAAGTTTTTGTTAGATGCTAAAAAAAAGCTAAAAGCTAGGCTCAAGGTTCTTGTGCAATACCCAAATTCTAATATATAAACCACCCAAGAACACAATTATTTAGGGTCCAAGTATGACTATATGATTCTATTAACCCTACTCTGCAAACCATCCTATTGTCTGCAGAAAGACTGACTAATTTTTGGGGTATAAATTCAGTCACTTGAAACCTAAACCAAAGTGGCCTTATACATTTTGAAGTGATTGATATGTCATGTATCCTGCATACTTCCACATTTTTACGTTCCCCCAAAATCTTAAGAGTTTGTGGATTTGTTTCAAGCAAACAACATTTTGTAACTTCTCTTTCACAAAAATCCACATGAATACCCAGTGCAGAGTTTCTTCTCGGCCTTAGCCAAAATAAACCTGGTTGGAACAAAGTAGAAGGGAGGGTGAAGGTGTCTTGCCCCAGTACCTCTGTTCACCTTAAATTCTGAATTGAATTTACTCACAATAGATAGAGGACCATAGAATTCCCTTACTTAAAATACATCTACTCTTCATTTAAGCAGAATTCTGCTTAATTTTTTGCACAGCAATATACCATCCACCAATAAATCCACCCTAGAGTCCTTCATAAAATCAATTATTCAATGAGAAAACTCATTCTTTGGATGCTGAGATTGTGCTTTGCTTTTTCACTGCGAAGCTGCATCAAAATTCCAGCTCCCAAACCATCATCAGTTCATTGCAATAATTTCTGACAGCACTGCTAGAATTTTAGAAGGCAAATCCTACTTCATTACAACGCAAATGACCTCCAGTGCACTCACAGATCCTTTGAACACACCACATCTCTCTCAGGCTGTGATGTCTAAGAACAACAGAGAACATTCACAGGAAACAACCCAGCCTACACAACAGTCCATGCTGCTTCTGCAAGTGTGGGCTATTTTTTTAATGTCTAAAAAAAAGGCTCCACTCAGTTGATTAGTCTATGCTAGGCATTCTTCAGCATAGTATGACATTCTTCCCATCAAGACAGACCATCAACACTGAGTTTCTTGTCATGGGGTGAACTTTAGAAAAGCTATAAACAATTCCAAAACAGAGGGGAAAAAAAAACCCGACTCAAAACTCTCAAGTTTGAGGAACAAGACAAAGCAGACTGAAGTCTTCCTAAAAGCTGTCAGATTGGGGCCACACAGCACCATGAAAACAGAGTAATCACAAGTAATTTCCTTTTTGGCTCTCCCACCCACTGACAAAGCAGCAGGAGTCAGTAGGAAAAAAAACAACCTACTTGCTGGATGAGCACACAGCACTGGGAGAGATTTCAGTCTGTAGCTACATTCAGTTATCTTGTGTGCCAGTTAAGCCAGTTATCTTGTGTATTAGTGAAGATAAAATACTGGCTTTTAACAAGATACTGCAGAGTAGAGGAAAGCTTTTTGCACCGTTATATTCAGAGAACTGTTTCTCAAAATAAAACACTCCTTCATGTACTGTAAACTCCAGAACAATTAAGTCAGACTCAGAAGAATAAGTCAATATTTTTCTTGGCACAGACCTGAGCCCAGCCATTCAATACTGCTGTTCTGATAACACTGAGAAACACATACAGTCTGTAATAATACAAATTAACTGAAGATCTCAAGATGTAGTTCCCAGATGGGGAGGAAGCTGACACACAGAAATGAGGGCTCCCATTTGCTGTGGGGGGAACTACTGCCAGCAAACAGGACTGGGTAAGTCTCTAAGGTTTGCTGTGCTTCCCTAAGAAAAGTCTGGGAAAAAAAAACCAAAGTAGGGAGAGGGGAGAGAGGAGAGGGGAAAAGGGGAAGGGCAGAGTGCACAGGGGTAGTGCTTTCAAGGCAAACAACCACCTGAGAGGAGACCATCATGGCACAACAGTGCCAAATTTCACACTAGATTTCAAAGCTGTGCTGCCACTTTGCATGGGCCCAACCTTGTGTTCTTTACTCAGTCAAAATTCCCAGTCAACTGAAAGGCAACTACAAGAGTAACTGCACTATCTGTGCTGCTTCAAAGGTCTGCATTTACTGCAAGAGTCAGGCAAATGTCCACTGCTGCAAAAAACACCAAAAAACCTCCCCAGTGATCTCAAACAGAAGAAGCTTGAGAAGTCCTTATACACAAGTTCTTCTTCCTGTATTCTGGAGAATTCCTTCAGTCTAAACTTTTAGGCAACCCAGAGGCACATGCATAGCTTGTTTAATTACTGCAACTGTATTTATTTGTCTTTTTCCTACAACCTGCCTGCCTTTGTGGGTACAATATATGCTGCTAAAACTCAAAAAGAAACTACCATTCACAGGGCATTGATTATGTAGAGTCAAGGACATCACTGTATTTATTTGGCTGGCAGTAACTGATTTTGTACTGAAGCCACAAAGAGGAAGTGGGGAATAAAAGCAACATAACTCAAATGGGAATCTGCCAGGTTTGTTGCAAAATACACAGAATAGCAAAAATCTTCTCCCCTCCTCCCAAAAATAAGAAATGCACAACAACCAACCAAGCAAGACCAAATTCAGATTTGCTTGTGAGAAGATACAATGCTGAAGTTGCATCTGGTAAGAGCCTGGCTCATTATGTATAATTAAGTTGTTTTGGAACAGTGAGTGCTATAGACTAGTAATTATTTCAGGCTGCAATATTAATTACACATCTTCCTGACACTACACCTTGTTCAACATATACAAGCATAAGTATTTTGAAAAATCTGTATTTTAAAGTGTAACAATGGAGCAAATGCAACCTTAGTCCATGCAGATGCAACCACACTGTCTAGCTGAGACTGAAAATTAGGCCTGAACTCCCTGTAAAACACCCATCATAAGACAGCAGTTTTATCTAAAGGGTGTCTGCATGGAAATTCAAGTGAATTCACTATCAGGCTTCAGATCAGAATTTACTCTGTCTTTTTTGGGTACTGTTACTGCATGCAGAGTGATCTAGTCTCAGTCATCCGAAAAATGGCTTTAGAACCTTTGTTTAGCATCCACTCAGTACTTAAGAGCCAGAGTAAATTTCCAAAATATTATCTGCATTTCCCCACAAGTCGAAAATGTTAATTTTCCTCAGCCCTTTACACCTGAATCGTACAAGGACAAGGCCTTGTAAAAGTGGATGCAAAGATATGAGGTAAGTAAACTATTTCCAGGATCTGGTGTTGTCACAGCCATGGTGCTCAAATAATCCAGATGTAAAATTGCCTCAAATATACTCACCCCTCCTCAGAGCTGCTGCTGAAAAGCTTTTTGAAAAGCATTATTACAGTGGAGTTCAAAGGTGTTATTTCTCACCTGATAACCTGTAATTGCCAACATCTACACAATTAGGAGGGGAGGTGCTTCCATGTGCTGACAAATGCCGTGGGAATCAACGAATACGGCACAGTTGTGATGCTGTTCCACACATCCAACGTGGGATCGTAGCAGTCCAACGTTTTGCACCTCTGAATGCCAAAGTAGCCTCCAACCACATACAATTTGTTCCCAGATGCCACTGCATGGCAGCTCATCCTCTTTGCTGTCACATCTCCCACCTTAGTCCACTGGTATGCCTCGCTGTTGAATTTGTAAGCGGAGCAGGCGGAGAACTCGGTGTCTCCACCCATGATGAAAATCTGGTTTCCCAGGACAGCTGCGGCCGTGTAACGCCAGGGCTGGGGGCAGGTGGCTGGCACTGTCCATCTGTTCTCACACTGGTCGTAGCACTGCACCTTGGGCAGCTTGTCGTGGCTAACACTGGTACCACCAAAGGCAAACAGCTTCAGCTTGGCGCTGACCACGGCCGCGTTGCTCACGCCCTCCCGCAGCGGGGCCACCATGGTCCATTTGTTGGTCACGGGGTCATACTGCTCCACCTGCTTTAAGGACACTGAAGGGGAGGCTGGAAGGCAACCAGTTGCTGCAGTGTGCCCTCCTACTACATACAGGCAGTGCTTGAGTTCGGCAGAGCCATGGCCAAACCTGGCTACCAGCATGGGAGCAGCCTTGGACCACTCCTCATGAAGGGTGTCGTACACCCACACGTCCTTGGAGACTCCATTTTCTGACCCTCGTCCCCCAGTGATATAAACCTTGCAGCCTATGGCACAAGCACTGAACTCCTTCCGTGGGCTTGGAATGTCAGCCTTTGGAATGATCTCCTTTGCCTTCTGATCCACCAAATACAGCTTGTCACACATAAAGGTTTGGCCACCCAAAAGAAAGAGCGAATGGCCAGTTTTTCTGGGTCTGGCACACAAGCTGGTGACCACTCCATCATTCTGTAAGATCTTCAACTTGCATCTTATTGATTCTTCCACAATCTCCTTGCTTTTCCTTTGCTTGGTGATAAGCTCTTCCATGGCCACATTCTCCATCAGGTATATGGCTGGCAGGAGGGCCAGTCTCACTGTCTGCAGCAGCTCTGGCAGGTAACAGTGACGCTTACTCAGGTCATAGTTGACCCAGTTGATAGCTGATTCATACACCAGCCTTTCATCCTCAGTTTCCAACTCCTCACTGGAAAGGAGCTGCACTACCATGTCTTTTGGCAGCTGCAGGAAGTCTTCGCTTTTGCTGATACTCTGGAAGTTGCTAAGGCACATCCTCCAAGAGAGCTCGTACAGCTTGGTACACTGATGAGCATCCGACAGCAGCAGCATGCCAAGGCAGTTGGTGGGATGAAGGTTCTTCTCCAGAAATTCTGCACAAGCATCCCGAATGTCCTGAAACTCCAGCATGTCACCAGCCTCCAGCAGTGACTCCGCATTCTCCTCATTGATGATCACCCTGGAGGAATAGGCGTAGTCCAGGAGAAGCTCCAGGACTTCTGGGTGAATGGAGTTGTGGAAGTTGACCTCGCTGTCCTGGCTCTCTTTCAGCCCTCCGCTGAACATGGCCTCGAAGTAGCGGCTGCAGGCAGCCAGGACTGCCCTGTGGCAGGGGAATGATCTGTTCCCAGCGTGGAGGAGAACATCTGTGAACAGGCGCTGCTGGCGCAGGAGGTTGAGGTGGGTGAGGACACTGTCAGCATAGGATGACTTGTGGAACAAGTAGATGTTTATGGAGCCAGTGCTGGCCCTGGACTTGCGATTTTCATGCGTGCTGACCGAC
This sequence comes from Cisticola juncidis, assembly GCA_013400215.1. Classification (NCBI taxonomy): domain Eukaryota; kingdom Metazoa; phylum Chordata; class Aves; order Passeriformes; family Cisticolidae; genus Cisticola; species Cisticola juncidis. The sequence continues at coordinate 1,311,690 of VXBR01020418.1, forward strand.
ATCTTTCACACCTACAAGCAAAGAAAGAATTTAATATAAGTAAAAATCAAAATCATTATTAGTTTTGTCAAAAAATATATGTCAAAAAGTGTGTCTATTATTCACTATAGGATGGGAAAGAAAAAGCCTTAATTTACAGCTGAGTAGATTGAGAATTACATCTGCCTTTGGCATGCGTTTATTTTTTTGTAAGATGAGATTCATAAATGACATAGCCTAAATTCGTTGCCCAAGAGCAGGTTTATCTTGGGAAACCTGATCTCCAACTTTCGTAGCAATACAGTAAGCAAGTAAGTTGGAGAAAGAAAATGAACCAGGACTGATTTTCTCACCCTTCCCCAACCCAGACCAGCTGATTCATTGCATGCATACACATGCACACGCTTGAAACATTCTCCTGTACTGAATCATAGCAGGAAGAGCTACCAGACAGAATACCTAAGGAATGTCAAAAGCTGCATAGGGAACAAAAACCTACTAATCCCATTAGGAAGCTTCCCTTTGGTATAGTGATTCCATATGTAACAGCACAAAATGAAAAAAAAAACCCAAACTTTAAAATAAAACCCTAGTAGCAACCTACATTTAGACTTGTGTAACTGTAAAAAAAAAAAAAAAAAATTAGTAAATTCTATAGATTCCACCTTTATTCCACAGAATTTAGTGTCTGCTTGCTATAGTGATGTAGCATTTACATAGGCAGGGTCAGCAGAAAAACATATTTTGGCTACCAGCCAAAGTCACTGAGACTCTGCCTCTGAAGACACCTGGAGAGTCAGGTCCTCAGAGCTTCAGCCATTGGTTCATTCTGAGGTTTTGAAGATGCATAAAATAGAAGACATATCCTATCCTGCCCTATTCCTAACAAACAAAACACTACTCAGATCCTGTTTAGAGGTGAATGTTACTGTTACCTGCCATGATATGCAGATCTGTGTATAATTACGGCAGCAAGTTCCCAAATTTAACTGAGTCAAGTCAAAATAGTATAGAGTGTGTATACACACACACACACACACATATATATAATATAGGATAAGGGAGGAATATTAGCAGCACTGTAAAGCTAATGGCCAAAAAACCACAGTGCAAATAGTAGAAAGTGAAGCATACAGAACTCAGTGCAAGCTGTGGCTGTGACTGGTACTGTAACAATCTCACTACTCTCTCTTCAAATTGCAGAGAAAACTCAGAGAAAGCCAAGAACCAAACTTGCCTAATTACTATGTTATTTGCACGTCCAGAGTACCTTTTACTGCACCTTTAAATAAAGAATTGGCCAAAAGGTCTACCTGGAAAGCATGCAATGTCCTAATTCACAGCACAACCTGGGGCCACTTGTGAAGATTTTTAAACGTGGATATACTTTGCTCTCACACAGACATTTTTGTGTACTTGAGCATCTTTAAACAGTACAGAACTATAGAATTTCATTCCCACATTTCATGCTTCGAGAAAATACAAGATCTTTACAAGCCTCAAAACCAGCACTTTTTAATACATGTATTTTTCTAGATTCATATGACCAGAAACATTGACAAAATCAAAACCACATGTTTAATTTGGACAGCAGACTCCATTTCAGAACAAGCAATCTGTGTGTATGGAACATGCAACACCTGCAGTCTAACTGCAGCACAGCCAGTACTGCCATCTGTGCTAATGTAATTGATTCACCATATTGAACAACAGCAAGTTTGTGATACACCTTCCTCTTCAATTACAGCAAAAAAAACCCCTTAAACCCAACTTAAAGTAAGGAATGGAGAGACACCTTACTGTAAAACTACCATAGTCCATTTCCTTTAATAGGAAACACAATTTGCCTCATGAAACTTAAGTGGGGTTGAAAAGAGCAGGTAACACTGCCCAGTTTCATGTGCACAATGCAAAGTCCTCCAAAACAGAGAGGGGTCTTACACATCACAGCTAATGGGCAGAGTATCTGTCTCACTCTACCATGCAAAAGCTTAAAAAGGGATCATACCAGTGCTCCCTAGACCAACCCATTAAATGCAGTAAGCACAGAACAACTTAAGGCAGCTAGTATGTCTTCAAAACACAAACTCTTTTACAAGGAAAATTGAATGACCTTTAATGAAGATGTATTGTCTGACAAAAAAAAAGTACCCAGATGGCATTTGAGGATCTTGAGCACTAATCTCAGACTAAAATAACCCACTTAACCTATAGCCAAAAATAAGATACTGACCATTTACAGGTTGAAATCTCCTGGAACTGAAGGATTACAGAAAGGTCATGGCCTGAAATACTAGTATGCAAGCAATCGGAAGACACAAATAGGAAGCTGAACACTTTATTGTCAAATTTTTCAAACTTTTCCAGGGACTTTAGTGTTTTAATGCTGTTATGATGCAAGGCACAGTATTCACTGGATCTTCACAGGCAGATTTTCCTTACACTGAGGACTTACTCTTTCAAGTTGCTCACCAGGGAGCAGGATGGGAGCTAAACACCCCACTGATCAGAGATGACAGAATAATCAGTACCTAGATATGCCCACTGCCCCCCACCCTCCACTCCAGTTAACTGAATGTGTGTGTAGACATCACAGTCCAGGCACACCAGGATCTCTATGAAAACACAGGTTCTCTTCTTTGCCCCCACACATTGGGGGATTTCAGAGTGTACTGAAAACTTTCTTTCATCATGCACACAGGGTTCAGAAATAGGGCAGGTACAGTTCAGATCAGAGGCTTCAGATGCAGGCATTTAGATCTTTCACCAGGCTTGTACTCCCATGAGCAATGCTGGTTCAGCACCACTCAGAATGAGCCCATAACCACAACAAAATAGAGGTAAACATTTAAAAAAAACCCACCCTGCAGTTATGCATACAGGGGAGGCTACTGAACTACAGACCACATGCAGAGGGCAGGAACAGATCACTGTCTGTTACCCAAAGCCCACCCACAGCCATAGTACCAAATACCACTGTAAAAAATTAAAATTTGTATAAAAAACCCTCTCAATCAGCTACTGAATAAGGCATTCAGCATTTCAACCTACTGTAACAGAAGACTTAGTCTCTTGGTGAGAAGTAGATTTCACATATGCTAGTCAAGAACTGTTCCTCTAAGATTGCCTTTATCATTGCAATGTCATCTATTGAGAGGAATTCAAAATATGCCAATTCACATTTAAGATAAGCTAACATATTTCCTCAAACAGAACAAAGATCCATATCTATACACATCTTTTTCCTCCCGTGTGATGCTGAGATGAGAGTGCACATGGACTAGCTGAACAAACACCCTCAGAGGCAAGTATCATCATTCACTATCAGGCAGTGTTTCTTTCTGAGTCTCTGGCAATTAGGTCAATCCATAATCTTGTAAGAATACTAAAATGCAAAAATGACAGCTCCAATTTCTCTGTTTGGTGCTGGAAATTATGCAAGCCTCAACTACTTGGGCAGAGGTAACTGACAGTCAGTGATCAAGTGTTCATCTTGAATAATATTAGCCAATTTCCTTCAGGCATTTTCTTCCCTTAGAAATAGTGTTTGTATGTAAAGGACAAGAAGTGGTCAGTAAACTACAGATATAGATTTTATCTAGGAACAGAGGTTGAACCAAGACTTTGATTTATAATTACACTTCAACAGGCTACTTGTCACAGCAGCCCGGTAGTAAACACTACTTTAAGACTAAACAACAGGCTCCTTGTCCTACTTAACAGTTCTATAGCATGCTGGTCTCAGCCTAAACCAAATGAAAAATTAAGTCTTTTCAAATTACTGACACATCCCTGATGCACGCTCGTGCATCGTTATTACACAGTGGTGGTTGCGTTTTTCTTTATAATCAGTGAAACAGCTGAAAGAGAGGAAATCTACCAATCATCCCATCGATGTAACTAACGCCGCTTTCAATTGCTAAATCTGCACCGATGCTATCAGTGTGACAGAGACAAACCGTGACACTGCCTAAAGTCTTCAAACTCAGCGGCTGCCCAGGACCTGCAGCGAGACAGAAAGCAGAACACGCTGCTCCTGCTAGAAATGCACCGCAGCTCACCACAAGCAAACAAAGAAATGCAGCTCTAAATTCCCCTCAGCTCGCCCTATCAAAACGCCCAAATAACGCCGTCTCTGAGAAGAAACATGCAGAGCTTCTTCCCAGACTGATATAAAAACCAGTGCGAGAAGCTAAAAATGCATTTAGTTTTCTTTATAGCGCAATAACCACGTGCAAAAGTTTCTGTACCGGGGAGAGCAGCGCCGCAGCAGCCCCGGGAGCAGCGAGGCGCCCGCTCCTTCCCTGCCCTGCCTCACGCCCGCCGAGGGATGCTCCGGACCGCCTGGGGCCCCGAGCAGGAAGCTGGAGCCCACCGGGGAGGGTAGCAGCCTCCATGTCAGGAGCCGAGGGCAGCAGGAGACAGCAAACCCCCGCGAATGCCTGCCTAGCAGTGTCCCGCTAGTACTCGGCGTTCGCACAGGGCGGAGGAGCGCCGGGGTCCGCTCGTGCCGCGGACCAACGAGGCAGCCCAGAGAAGCGCTGCCCCGGCTCTGCCCCGGCTCTGCCCGCCCGCCTCCCCTCCGTGCCGGGCGCCGAACCGGGCCCGCGGTTCCAACTTACGGCTGCGGCTCCCGGGCGAGCGCGGAGGTCCCTGGGCGAGGCAGCGGCGCGCATGGGAGAGCGGAGGGGCTGTGCCGGCTCGCCCCCGTCTCTGCCCCCCCGCCTCCCCTCCGTGCCGGGCGCCGAANCTGCGCCGCGCTCCGGGTGAACAAGGGCTGCGCGCCCAGCGCCGACACCGGGATAGCTGCGCGGGATGCGGAGAGCCGCGGGCGGGAGGGCTCCCGGCCCTCGTGGCGTGTCCCGCTGGGTCACGAGCAAGGGAGACGGTGGGAAGCTCCCTCCTGGGTGCCCTGGGAGCGGCCGGAGGGGCGCGGGCACCGCGGGCTGTGAGCCCGGCGCCGTGCGCCGCTCCCGGGGCTGAGCTCCCGGGAGCCCTTCCCGGAGCGGCCGCCTCGGAGCTGCCCGCTGGAGTTCTCCCGCCGTACAAAGGGAAGCCTGGCTTTAATTATTTCCCAATTAGCAAAGTATGTGAAAAACGCGTTTGTGCAAAAGACCGATTTCAACAATAAACTTCTTCTAGACATAACAACAGTGTTTACATAATGGTATTGTGTGCTCTGTACAAGAAAAACACAAGGTACCGTACTGACCACTGCACATATTGCTAGTTTACTATCTGTTAATATCACTTAAAGCAATGGTATTAGTCTAAGGAGGCTTAAAGGAAGATAACAACAATTACTTGCATTAGAGGAAGCTTCTTTTTGACTATAATAGTTTGGAGAATTTACTCATTCTTCATAATGAGATGTCACCCAAACTTCTCCTGTTGAAGAAAAGAATGCCCTGCAAGGAATTTGCCCTAGCAGAGGGTTATTTATATTTGTGTTGTTGGACTCCAGAGTCTGCAGATTAGCACACACTTGGTGTACAGCAGGACACATCTGTAATTCCAGACAGCCTGTGGGCATATGCAAGCCTGGAGAGCATAGCTGAACGGGGAGCAGATGAAAGAGTAATTTGTTTCATAGATTATTTCTTTTTTACAGTATTGTTTTATTACAACATGAAGTATTGCAGGTTGCGTGGCCTAAAAATGTTGCACATCTGTATGTAATAAAGAATGTTTCAAAGCTGTTTAGGTGTGAGAAGCTGTTGTAAATTGTAAACAACCTTGCACAAGGGGTATTCATGGACACCAGTGTACACTTGAGTCATGTACCTGTAGAGGATTTTGATTAGACTGTGAATGTTCAACCTTTGCTGCACATTGTATTGTCCATGTTACGAGTCCATTTTTTTTCTTTTCATTGCAACATAACTAAAAAATGGCTTGCTCCTATTTTCCCACAGTTCCCCCCAACTAAACCTGCAGAGATTCCACCCAAATCCTGTCCATTATGGTGAATCTTCCAGAATCTGGTGTCAGAAAGTCAGATTGTCTCAGTCTATACAACTGAAAAAACAGGGACACATTGCTTCATACAGTGTTAGGACAAACTTTGAACAGGCATCGTTATGGGTGATAAATGGAAATGATAGAATAATGTTACCCATCCATTGATTAGCAACATCTGAACTACAGCTGTAAGGAATGGTCAGTGAAAAATGAGATCCACAGGGAAGACAACATACAGGATTTACATGGATGCCCACAGCATGCAGATTTGGGCAGTACCCAGCATGAAAAAAAATGGGGCAATAATCCTGTAAGCGAATGACCAGATGAAGTACTGATCTTTTTTTTCCATGAAGTGAGGAACCTGTTGAAGTTAATCAGGGCAGAATGATTGGATGAAGATTTAAGTCATCTGTTGGGGCAACAAGTACACAGCCAGACAGATCCTTCTGTTTGTGTAAAGCAGTGACACTGGTGAGAGCAGAGAGGGTATAACAAGAAAAAGGAACTCCACAGTCCATGCTTACAAACCACAGCAGCTGTACTTTTGGACATGCTCAAATGAGCTATTATTTATGCTTAAGTGACAAAACACCCAAAATGTTTCTCCTCCTTTCTGCAGAAGAGTCAGAAGTACATAGGTTTGTCTGAATAGAGCTTACAGCACGTTTAAAGTAAGAATGCTTGTTTTGCTAGCATGGAAAAACCACTCAAGAAATTAACTTGGTCCAAGCAAATCTTTGGCCTGGTTTATGTTGGTCTGAGAACTAAGTCAGATCACAGTTAAGCACTATTCTGGTTAAGCCAGTTTTGTAGATGGGCCAATCTGTGTTTTGACATTGCTGAAAACAAAGCTGGCCTAGCCTATTCCAGGACATAGTTTAACATGCCCGCTGAACTAGTTGAAACATGTTTCTCCTTGTCTTAGTATGCCAGGATAGATAGGATCTTTGCAATGTTACTAAATATCATGATTTTATCACAAATCAAAAGATAATTGTCCCTTCTCTCAAAGCCTCATCTTCTAGAGTCATGTGAAATCGATATTCTCTTAGAGTTGGTTTTGTCTGTTTAATAAAAAGTCTGAAAGAATGAGTATGTCAATATAAACCCCTAAATATTTTAATTTTAATGAAAATAATAGAATTAAGTGCCACATTTGACTCTGAAAACATTGAAGTAGGAAAATCTTCAACTCAAATCCAGCTTGCTTGCTATGCTGAGAATACTGCTGTACTAACTAAATTATTTCACCTTGCTCTTTATTTAAATTGGTTTGGCTTCTGTGTTGAGACAAGTTCTTGGAACCTTGAATGTATAGCAAACTTTATCATATGGCTTTATTGCACTTTAATGTTTTGCAGGCATAACTATACAGCTAAAAGATCTGCCAGATTACCCTAGTAATGCACCAGCAAGAGTTCTAACACTGGCAGAGCTCTAATGGTAAAATAATCCATTTACCAGAGCAGATTCTTTCACTTAGGAGATGGAAATATGTATTTTGTTTTGTTTGGTTAGTATCAGCTGCATCTAAACTAGCAGGGTTTGCCAGTCCAGCTATCTTGGCAAGCTTTTTAAATGCAAACAGGCAGTATGTGCCTGCAGCACAGTCTGAGATCTCATTTTTAATGCTATTAAACAGCTGTGTCTTGGGCTTTTGCCTTGTTAGACTCTTTTTAACCACATTATTTTGTTCAGCTGCTAAATAAACAGCATGGGGTTAAATGTATTAGTGTAATTTATCTTCTTTCCTTCCTAATTTACACTTTGAATGAATTAATTAGAATGATTTAATTAACAATGTACAATAGCAGTACCAGTGCCAGAGCTCTCCCAGGGGGATGGAGTCTGGAACACCACTCAGTGACCCACACCTGCTTTTCTTATCATTTGCCTTTGATGTGCTTCTCCAGGCTGGCCTGCAAACAGAGATTTGTGTGGACACAGCACAATGCATTATAGTGCTTGTTTAGTCCTAGAGAAACACTAAAAGTGTTTGGGGAAGTCAACATTCAGTACTTCTTAGCAGCAATTACACCAGTTTGTCCACCAGTTCTGGAGGTGAGAAATCCCTCTCTGCCTGGTTCTGCCTTTCTCATCTGTGTGTGTGTTTGTTTTCAAAAGGATTACACTCAGTCAGGTTGGCCCTTAGATGTCATTCCTTCATGTCATGACAGCTCAGACCAAAAAGAAGAGAAACTACCTGCTGCTGTCTAAACCAGCAGCATGCAGGGGCAAATACTGTTGTATGTCACATACAGCTCTCCTCTCCAAAATATCAGTGTGATAAATTGTTGTGAGGTGTGAGTCCTTTGTCACTTTTAAGGTGTATGAACACTAGCCCATTTGAAGTTGGTCAGTTATGCTATCATATTATAGGAAAGAGACAGGAAAATTCAGACCTTGGTTTCCATTCAGGAATATGTTTTGTACAAAAGATTTTCAGAAGGGTCAGTTTGGGTGTAAATAATGTAATCAATATTAATGTCTGGAGTGAGAAAGATTTCCTTTTGAAATTTCTTGATTCTTAGGAGAAACTCTTGTAAAGTCTATTACATCTAGTCCAGAATCAATACTTCCAGCAATATGTATTTACAAAGATAAGTAGTATGGAGGAAAAAAAAAAAGTCTCAAGACTCTAAGGAGAAGCCACTCCTTTTTTGTACATAATTTCTCTGTCCATCTTATCCTTTTCCATTTTGTCTTGCTCTCCAATTACTCCTCAAAGTCTGCCATAAAAACATTATTATGTATTCCATGTGGTCTGTTCTCCTTCTTAAATAGAAAAGTGATTCCTGCTCACAGAAGACAATGATGATGACCCATTTTTGAGCAGGTTTGATAAGTGAGGAGTCCCCATTGTCACTGATATGCAAGCCCTTCCCAAAGATATGTGGAGCAGCACAGGACTGGAAATACCACTGCAAAGAGTGAATGGTTGCTGCCACTTCTGCCATCATTTATGAGGATATTTGGCAAAAGCTGTGTGTTCATGGCCAGGAGATTTCAGTTCTCTGTACATGTCTTTGCTGGCTATTCTCATCTCTTAAGCGACTCCATACTGGGTCGTTTTCTTCCCTCCCTACAGGAGCTATCCCCAGTAGTGCAGACTCCAGGCCATGCAGCAGCTTCCTTTTCCTTCTCTCTTGCTAAGTAGCAGTGGCCCCCAGTGGTGACATCTGAGCTGGCTCCTCATTTCAGGTTTTACCACGCCGCACTGAAAAGCCTCCACGCTGCAACAACCTTGGCATAAGAACTTAGGAGTTTCCCACTTCTTTCACGTCTGCAGGGACCACGGGCCAGCTTCTCCTGATCACCTTTTCCCCACCCTGGTATTTATTGTATTATTCTGTAAGATGTTTAGTCTTTAAGAAGGAGCTATATAACTTAAATGCTACAGCGTGTCATCTAGAGAGATCCCTAAATGATGGAGATATTTTTGTTGTCTTCATCTTTTATGCTGGTATTAAAAGCAGGAAGACAAAGATGTATTCATTTAAACAACAGCTTTGGCATTTTAATGACAGTAATGCACCTCTAAATTGCTACTTTTACATTGCTGACTAACATTACACATTGAAATACAAGGTATTTAAGGACTTTTAATACTTAAGGACTATTTAGGACTTTATTGAATGTATTTAAGGACAAGAATTTTAGATTGAATTACATATACTCTTTTGGAGCTGCAACTTTTATTCACCAAAGCCTGCAGACATAGACATGTATGTCTCAAAACACAAAAAGAACCCAAAACATTTTAACTTGGGGACTTGTTTCACTGTTGCACCTGTTAGATAATACTCTGCCCTCAAGTCAGAATGAAACAAACTTTTCACTTCTTCAGGCTTGCTGAAGAAGACAAGCCATACACAGAGAGATGCCAGAGAAAAAGATGATAATGCACCAGAGCTGAAATGCCTTCACTGTCTCATACGTAGCTGAGAGAGCTTGTCAGATTTATTCAGGTGAATAAGAGTAAACATGAGAGAAAAACTTTTGCTCCTGTTTTTCAGCACCCAGGAGACTTTGAATTGCTTTGTCCTTATGGATATATGTATTGGTAGGTCAGGATCTTAGTAAAAGTCCAGATTGCTGCTCACTTGTCATTAGTCTATGCTCAGTGCCATTATCATCCACTGTACCAAACTAAAATGAGAACAAACCTCCTGTAGTCATGCTTTCCGTTATCATATACTAGATCTAAGTTTTCAGGCCATGAAGTTATGGGAAGTGACTCACAGAACCAAAGAAAACTGTAATATATATTATTTACAATTTAAAAAGCTCGATGATAAGAATACATATGAAATTAGGAAGCTTAACATGATTTGTTGGAGACCACTGCTTTAAGGAATAGGAGAATACAGAGTTCTCTGATTTTAGTGGGTTTAGGACAGATCCAGACAAGTATTTTAAAGCAAGTTGTTTGTGTAAGTATGACTTTATTAATTTTCCTGTTCAGCAATTCACCACAAACATCTGGAAGAGCATTACTAGTAGTTTTGAGGCCACATTAATTCTGGATGTTCTTAAGTAGCATTTTTACAGATACTTCAGAACACTTAGGAAAGGAACACTTTTGAAGGCTCTTGGCAGAACATGAGAAGGTTAAAACAGGCTCACTCACCTAGTTTTAATCTGTGAAGTTTGATGGTTGTGAGGATTCAGTAATCTGATTCCAAACTTTTTAACAAAATGAAATGTGTCCTATGGAGTTGGCATTTCTGTGGTTTAGATCAAACTTTTGAACATGTTGCCTACAGCAGGGGTTGTTTCTCAGGCACTAAATGCACAAGCAGCCTCAGTATCCTAATCAGGCTGTGTCTGTTTAATGAGAAGGACTTAAAAGGACACATTTACTTGTTTTAAAAGACTTGTTTATGGACTTTGACACTTTATTGTTCTTGTGTACACAGGAAACCAGTGAATTTGATTCTGCCACAGAGCCCATATATTATGCAAAGGTTTAAAATCCTTCATGGTGATGGTTTGAATTATTTTATCTTTTTAATTAGCAAGCCTTTGTAGAAGATTTGTTGCACTGTTGGTGCAGTGTGATGAATTTAGATCTGCAGCAAAACCTTTCCCTAAAAATAAAAGTGAGCTTTTGAGTGAAGAAATGTAACACTGTAACAGGTAAAGCCTTGCAAGTTACATGTTCAACAGGATGAGGAAACCAGATATCTTACGTGTACTGTATTCCAAAAAGGCCTGTTACTCCTCTTCCCTAAATTTTAATTTGGATGATTTAGTTGAGGCCAAGTTAAGCCACAGGGCTTAAACTTGGAAGAATGTGTAGTGTGGGTAAAGCTTCAAAAGTCTCTTAACACATTCAGTGTGGCATTTACTGTGGTTATTGATTTGTGCCTTCAAAGCTCTGCCTTATTTTAGGTTAATGGAATGTAATTAGACATCAGATTGCTGCTGAAAGGAGGAAAAATGAAGCTGCTGATGGTTTATTTGAGCTAAACATCTCACATTTTTCCCAATCTCCAAGACATGTCTAAACATGTTTTTACTTTCCTACCTGAAGAGCCACTTGGCTCATCAACATATGTGTATTTTGGCTTAAAGAAAAGACAGTAGTTTGGAAATACAAAAGACAGCTTCTGTCTTCTGTAACAAGTCTTGTGTGTTAAGATGTAAAAGAGGTAATACATTAAATTAGAAAGAACTTGAAGTGCATAGTTGGAAGATAGCTGTCTGATCACTCCTGCTGTCTCAAAGAAAACTATTTAAGGTTTCAGTTAACAAGCAATTTCCTTTTCAGAATCTGCTTTCATCTATATGTGAACTTAGAATTTTGCTCAAATAGAATAACAAAGCCTAGTGACTCACCACATCCAAATAATTGATTGGAAGAATCTCTGGATTTTCCTCAAAGGCCTAATGCAGATTAAGCTGTAGAAGCAGTCTTATCCTGTGATGGCTAAAAGAATAGAAGAATTCCACTCATACATTCTCCAGACATCTCTGAAATTCATTGCTTATTGTGATAAACTGCACATGTAAGTATTCTGGACAGAAAAATATGTGGAAGCTTTGTAATATCACAATAAACAGATGGTTGCAGAGGCTGACAGCCTTGAAACAGTGGTACACATACAGCAGTGGTCAAATATGTGTAAATGGATTTATTAATTCAAAAGTAATAGCTAACCAAAGTATCTAGGCAGATATCTCTAGTGCTCAGTAGCTTGGGTCTCATGCCAGTACATTTAGGGTGCACATGCATACATACACATACATATTGTATGCACAGACCCAGCCAGAACTTGTGTTTGTACATGTGCAGTCACATTTTCTTATCCAGAACCACAAAAATTTATGGATGACCAACTATATGAAAATTCACCAGATTTGGAAATTTGACATCAAAATTATCTCAAGCAAATTTCACATTATCATTGCTCAGATGAATACTGGAAATAACAGAAAATCTCAAAAAGCATTAATAGAACTACCAGATTTTAATGCAAATGAAAGCTGCATTCATAAGAAACAGAATCCCAAGAGTTAGCTAGAGTATCACCTGAGCTCCTATGACTAAGATAGTTTGGAAAAACCCTCTATTTCTCTTCTGCTCAAGTACTTTTGAAGAAGCTTTCCATTTCCTGGGGGTCTTCAAGATTCCATTCCACTAAATGGGGAAAAATCTTTGAGATATATAATGTCTGACAGAAATCAAATGGTTTCACTAGATACCATTGATCACCCCAGAAAATAGACAGATCAAAAGAAAAAAAGAGTTTAAAAACCAAAACAAACCCTCCAACAACTTAGAATTCTCCTTTATGATTGACACAGCAGATTTCATTTAGTTTATACAAAACTAATAAATAGAATTATTTTATGTTGCTTCTCTGAGCAGTGAAGATGTATTTCTGCAAAAGAGTTGTGTTGCCTGAGAACAAAACAGTTTTAAATTTTCTAGACTTCCTTCATCTCATTTCTCACCGAACAACATTAACATGTGAACTTCTGGAACATGCAGTAAATAATGTGATGTGGTTTAGCTTTTTCATGCAAATGCTAAAAATGAAAAATGTAAAAATGAGATGTAAAAATGGAAATATATTTAAAACACAGGACTCCCAGACCATACAAATACAAAGCACAAAATTTTGTCCATCTTTAGAATAATCTTTAGAATATGTATCTTTCCTTTTACTATAGTCTAAACATTTTTATATTTCAGCCTATCCCAATATATTTCTGTCTGAGAAATTAGCTAAAAAAAAAAAAAANCATAAGGACCCAAAAGAAAAAGATACTTAAATAATTTATTATTTCTGCAAGGCTTATAAGAAGTTAAAACTTCTTTCAATCTTCATTCTTCTTCCCCTGTTACAGCACTTACTACTGTGGAATTCACATAATCTTCAACTGTGTAATGGTTAGGTATAATGATTTAGACCCCACTTTTCAAACTGTTATAGTTGTAAAATCTGGGCTGAGTTCTGCAGCCATCTCTCTCCACTCTCCCTGTGGCCTGCCCAGGTCAGAACCTCTGCAGGACATGATCCTCCCTTCCTGACTAGGAGACAACCATACAGCATCAGGCAAGACAAGAGACTGCCCCAAGCTCATGAGAAAGGATGTTAAATTCACTGTTCAGTCAATCCATTATCATGAACAAACTCAGACATCTGGAAAAGGAATGAGTACATCCTAGCTTTGTTGAGATGGCATTATGTCTCCCTAATTATTATAGAGTTAGGGAATAATGCTTAGTGAAACAGACATGCATTTATATTACCTAGGCTCACAAATATAAAACAATCTCCACCCTTCCCTCTATAAATGCATTCCTTTCCCCTTTTTATTACTTATGGTACAATTACTTATTTATAGATAAACACATTCCTGAGGAACTCATTACAATGGCATTTTTCCTTTCTTTTCTGCATATATTCCTCTTTGGACAATTCCTGTTTTGCTCCATCTTTGCACAGTGAGATCATATGCTTTAAGTATTAAAAACATACATTTCTCTTAGCTGCCCCCCTAGCTTAGCATTATTTGTCCATAAAGGTAAAAGGATCTGCAGAGAGCAAAACCTGAAATTGCACAGCCAAAATATATTCAGTCACACCCTGGGAATGGATGGATTCTGGAAGGATTGCACAGATTCCAGCCTGATAGGTTTTGGTACCGCAAGCCCTATCTGATCCACTTATTTCAGTAAATCCCACAACCATGAAAAGATAGGTCTGACCTGTTAATGCCTCCAGGCACAGTTATCCACTCTACCCTGATCTGAACCAACAGATTAACCCAAAGTTTCTGAAGAACATTTTTTCAACATTATTTATTTAAGTCTAAACCCCAGCTCCTGTGAAGTCAGAAGTAATTTGCCAGTGAATGTCAACACCTCTGCTATTTTATTCTTTGGCTTCCTAAGCAGGAACTGCCAATCACGCCGAATTACACAGTCATTTTATTAGTCATCCAATCATGTTTTCACGAAGTAGAGACAAGTTACTGTTTGCCTTTGCCAGCTACAGAATTGGGCACCTTCAGCAAACCACCACATTCTCTACGTGTTTCTTTTCTTGGAACACACAACTCTAAACTTCAAACCATTCTGCCTCATGAACAGAAAATCCCCAAGACATTGTACTATCATGAATGTATCATATCAAACTCCTATCTGCAAGCCCATTTCCTGACATTTTTCCCTTCTTTCTGGACCTAAGTGTTTTCCTATTTCTTTCTGAATAGCAAAGCCTGTAAAATAGACATTGGAAGCTTCAAAGTTATATAGTTTTGCAGAACTAGAACAAAGGGTCAAGGAAACATAAGATAATATTCATCAGAAAATCAACTTAAACTTTATAAAAACATGTAATTATGACTTCAGATTCTTTGTCTAGGGGTGTTTATTTTTGACTGAGGTGTCTTTTTGTGTGATTATTCTTAAAAACAATAAGTCTATATATAACAAAACATATGCCTAATAGTCTTAGGCAATCTTCTTAAAATATTGGCATGTTAGCATAGGAACTCTTGGCAGAACTGAAAGCAGCAGACAGATACAGCTTAAACTGTCTTCCTCTCTTTGTTTCCTTTTCTCCAGTTCTAGCTACAGGCAAGGCAAAAAGACACCTCCAAGCTTCTTTTAATATTCAATAGCCCTTGAGGAAGGAAAGCAAGAATATGGCAGTATACATGCACTATTAAAGGAAGACAGAATGAGAGTAGCATAAGACTCCTCCACCTAGGAGGTTGCTTTAAAGCCATTTTTCCCTGTCAGCATCAGCCGTGGCAGCTCTAAGCACCACGTGCCATTTGACCATGCATTCCTGCTATTTACACTATTGATTTGAACAAAGCTGGCTTTCTAAGCAGTCTTCAGCTGACCAAACAAAGTGCTCAAATTAATAATAAAAGACATTTTAGTACAGTCTAGTTTTGCTCCCACTTATTCATAGCAGTCCTATGAGGAACATTTACACAAAAGCATCCAGGTCATAGAAATACTAAGGACTAAAAGGAGCAGGAGCTAAATGACATGATCTGACCACTTCAGACAAATTAAGCTGCAAATACAATACACAAGCCTTAGAGCTCATTGAACAAAAGAGATTACTTACAGATTGCCAAAAAAAAGAGCAACATCTGTTACTGGGGTCTACACAAAGAAAATATTACCGTTTAACTACAATCAAAACCATTCTGCAGCTCTTAAAATCCACAGTTCAATTTAAATGTATTGTCTGGGGTTTTTTTTGAAACTCGATATTTTGCGAGGTTTTCTTTATCGCTTAAAAATGCCTTTTTCCAAAATATTTCCCAATAAATCTTGAAATTCTTTTCAACAGGTCTCAGTGTACTGAGCAATACTGCTTACAAAAGCCTTTTAGTTATATATTTGTGGTGGCTCTTTGGATTGTGAATCAGTCTTTAGATATTTTTTCTTTGATACTTTCAAGCTCTACACTGTACTTTTAAAATGTTATCATAATAAATTAAATATTCACAGTAAAGATAAGGGACTTTGGAAGGTGTGCATATTAACTTGTTTCTGCTTGTTCCATAGATGCCAAGTTCCATGGGTTTGCATGTTTGTATGTTTTACTCCAGCTATTTAAGTATACTCTAACTTGGCCCTCCTCTGAGCTATTACAATAGTACACAACAGAACACAATAGAATAGCCTAATTCTGTTGAAAGGGACCTACAATGATCATCCAGCCAGCTGCCTGACTGAGGCCAACCAGAAGTGAAAGCATGTTATTAAAAGCATTGTTCAAATGCATCTTAAAAGCTGTGGCAAGCTCACAGGGCATTAATGTAAGGGCATTAACCACCTCTCCAGGAAGCCTGTTACAGTGTTTGATTGCTCTCTCAGTAATAAAATGCTTCCTAATATCCATTTTGACCCTCCCCTGGCACAGCTTTGTATCATTCCCACTCACTTCATCACTGGGTCCCGGGGAGAAGAAATGGACATCTCTCACTCCCCATGCTCAGGAACCTGTGCAGAATAATGAGGTCATCCCTCAGTCTTCTTTTCTCCAAACTAGAGAAGCCCACTGTCCTTTGTGACTTCTCACAGAACACACCTCCCAGAATTCTCACCAGCTTTGTTGCCCTTCTTGGGGCACATTCAAGAAATGTCACATCCTTCTTCTCTGATTCTATGATTTTTGAGTCACAGGGTCCAGAACTGCACTCAGCACTCCAGAAGAGGCTGCACCAATGCTGAGTACAGTGATAATCACCTCTCTTGCCCTGGCAGTGCAGTGCTTGATGCATCCTGAGATGCTGTTGGCCTGCCAGGCTGGCAGGGCTCACTGCTGACTCACACTGAGCTGCTGCTGACCAGAATCTCACATCCCTCTCTGCAGGGCTGCTCTCCTGCCATCCCTTTTCCAGCTTGCACTTGTGTCCTGTGGGAAATGGATTTGTATAGAATTCCCAAAGCCTGACATAAGTCTCACATAGTATGTATCTGTATGCAAACTTTGAGATAAGAAATGCTGACTTAGAAATGCCATGGAATAGGACAGACATTCTTGAGAAAGAAATGGAACTGGAAACAAGTTTCAAAGGATGGCCTTGCAAATAGACTAGATACTTTGGAGAAATAGAGCTATGAAAGGTGCATTGTAGTAGGACCCACAAGGGGTAATTGTAGATGATTTGCTTTAAGGCACTGGCAGCATTGTGTGGGAAAAGCTGATAAGCCAAGAAACACTTATAATGAGTTGTAATTCGGAAATAATTGGCTTCTGATTGTGATGGTGTGAACTATAACATCTGTACTGTCTCACCCTTCACATGAGACTGAAAATGTAATAAAAGTTTTTAAAAAGCCTCTCAGTTGCCTCATCTCTGAGTCAGGTATAATCTGACAGTGTCCAGTCTTATCCTGTCCCAGGTACAGAACCTAACATTTGTTCTTGAATTTCATGCCATCGATGATTGCCTAATGCTCTACTTAGATCCCTCTGCAAGGCCTCTCACCACTCAAGAGAGTCAAAAGCACCTCTCAGTTTAGTATCATCAGCATAATAATGGTGCATTCATATCCTGCATCCAGATCACCAATAAAAAGATGGAACAGAACCGGCAGAACCTGGAAGGCTTAGCAGGAGACTCTGCTAGTAAAGACTGAAATAAGTAAAGCATTAGGTAAGTCAGCATCTTTGATGCCCTTCATTAGTAGATCACCTACCTGACTCACCACCAGGTCTGTGATTTCCCTGGTCTTTTTGCTGCCAATGAACCTGCAGAAGCCTTTCTTGTTTCAGTTCACATGCCTTGTACGTTTCACTACCAGCCAAACTTTGGTATTGCTGATTTCATCCTTGCACCCCCATATGGAGTTTCCATTCTCCATGGGTAGTGTATCCCATCTTCTGCTTTTCACACTCTTCTTTTTGGTGTTTGAGCTGAGTCAGATCATCTATGTTTGACCACACTGGTTTTCTGTGGTGCCTGCTGGAAGTCTTCAATACTGGGGTGATATCAGTGGCCAATAAAGATTGAGTCAAAGCAGATTGTGTCTGCTTTGGAATGGAAGGAATGGCCAAATTTAAAAAAAAAAGTTCCAATTTGGACTTTGGGAGTGTTCTAATATTTTGGCTTTGAATTATATTTTTCCTGATGAAACTACTTTATGTCCCTCATACCTGAATTATACATTCAGGCTGAGACACACTATCCCTCTCTGTCAGGGCTATAGGCTATGAATAAATCCATACCATTTATTTGTTACAGTAATGAAAGGGTTGACAGGAACACTGGATCTTGAACTGGAACGTCAGTCCTTTTTCTCTACACCATGGTTTCCTTTTCCCTTCATCAATTGTTTTACTGAATGAAGCACATATACCCACTCTTCTCATCTCAGACCCAAAAGTGGAAAATGAGATACAAACCCAGTGAGAATTCTAAAAAGCAGGAGCTGAATGTTGAACCTGAATTCAAAGATGCCTGACTGGAGGGATAGATGGAGAATATACATGAAAAGTAATGTAAGCATAGAATTCTGTGTCTCCTGAAGCCTAAAATTATAGGGATTTAAAAGAATTATTTAAAAAGAGGTGGAAAAGTTGAGCAAGGAAATGATTCAAGAATGAATAAGAATTTCAGCAGAGCCAGAGCTGAATCAAGGAAGAAGTCTGGCAGTGCTGTAAGGATTGGGAAAGGTCAGTGACACACAAGCAAACTGTAAGGAGGGTAGGAGGTTTAGAAATCAGGTCAGACGCAAGGATGGCTTCAAGACTTCTGGTCTTCTCTACTGAAGAAGCTAATTAAGAAAATTATTGAAATAGCTGGAGTCCTCTTACAAAGTTTAAAAAACCAAAACATATTTCATAGCTGCCAAACCAGCATCCCTGCAGACTTTTTCTCCATTTAAATAAAAGTTAATTAAAGGAAGAATACACTAGTGGGGTTCTGGTAGTGACACTTTTCAAGGCTGGCCTTAATGCAGTTGCTTTTAAACAACCTGTAACATATTTGGAAATACACATCTAGAGGATTTATTTCTCTAAGAAGATTTTGCAGAGTAAAAAGGAAAAATAAAACAAAAAAACAAACTACAGAAACTGTAAGAGATTGACATTGACAGCTCTTGTACAGATAATAAACATGAGTAAAGACATGGAACAAAGGATTATGGCAAATGCAGAATGCCATGTAAACAAAACTCAATGTGCTCAACAGAATTGACACTGGTAAACAAAAGGACGTTGCAAGTACCATTTTTGAAAAAGCAGTGATGTCTCAGAGTGAAAACAGCAAAACATGGACAAAGAAAAGGTATAGAGGAGAGAACAGTTCTTATCTGCTTTTCAGAGTTGTTTGGAAATTAACAATGGCAAAAGCAAGGTGGGCATGATTCATGGAATCCCTTTTCCACTTGACAGAAGTTCAGTTCACCTTGCTGGAAAATGTCATGCAAGACTGTAAAAATGGAGACTTTGCAGCTGGCTTTTATGCAAAGCTGTTGTCCTAATGAGAAAATGTGAAAGGCTGAAGAACAATAATTTCATAGACCTGTAAATCTAACAGAACACAGTCCTAGAGAAGAAATAAACAAGTCTTAGATCAAAGGCTTCATATATCACCTTCACTGGAGGAATAAGTAGAAATTTATTCGTTGTTTTTTTTCTTCTTTTTTTTTTTTGAAGCCAGCTCACAATAAGTATACAGTTTAATGTCAACTTAAATTACATCTACAGTTTTCTGACAGATTCATTTGCTTTTTGAGGTTTATGTCTAACACACTGACAGTTTCTAATCAATAGGAGACAATTCCCTTTGAGAGTTATTAAAATATACCTTGCATTTAAATGCAATAAAAAGCATGACTGAACATGCCTCTGTTCCTCATAACACATAAATACCACATCTGGCCCATAAAAAACATGCATTATACAAAGGTTGTATGAATGCCAGATACATATTATTACATGGAACTGTTTTATCCATCTAGCCTAATTTCCAGATGTTTTATTACTTGTAGACAAGAGTATTGTCAAAACTGTTGTTGGAAGTCCATTTATTTCAAGAGGGCAAGGGACAGGAATAGCAAGTTAAGCTACAGGAAATGTTTGTGATACAGTTAATGGCAAATCATGTGACTGAATCATCAGTGCTATCATGTTTAAAGAGACACACTTAAAAATTCAATTTCAGACTAAGATTTCACTTGACTGCATTTTAAATATGCACTTACTTATTCTTCCAGAAGTAAATGGCACATAATTGAAGGTAATATTTACAAAAAACAGAACAAGCAACTAATGAAAATTAAATAGAAAACCATTAGTACAAAAATTGCTGGTAATTGTAACCACAGCCAAAAATATATCAAGCAGCTAGCTAAAAATTCTAAAAACATTGAAAACTAATATCCCTGAATTTCTCCATTTTGGAATTGGGCTGTGGGATTCTTCTTGCATTTTGGGGTGGTTTTTTGTTGGTTTGTTTTTTTTTAATCTCTAAGAAACAGAAATATATTTTCAAATATATTAAATATATTTGAAATCAGAGTGACAGTTCTCAAAGAGCCATATGGCATCTGAAAAGCTAGTTTGGGTCCCTCATAAAAGCCAGGTTTCTAGTGCAATCGTAAAATATGAGGTAGAGGAGAGGATGAAAAGGCCTGTAGGTGAGCACATAAAAGAAAGGAAAAGCAGCAGACACTATGTCATAAAAGTGGTGTTTCACCAAGAGTCCAAAGAGACAGGACACAGAAGACTTTAAGCACAGCAAAGCAGAAATGAAGAATTGTAAGAATGCCACTAAAAAAGAGGTACTAATATAGGGGTTGGGCAGTAACCACTAGTTTTCCTTGTAATGAAAGTATATTTTATTAATTGCAGGGTTTGGTTTAAAGAAATACAAGATATACAGAGAGATGTGAAGGTTACCAAGTGAAAGCACACATTTTTAGAATAATTGATGTATCATTGTGACATTTCTGATTTTATCCTTGAAAACAAACAAACAAAAAAGCAACAATCTTAGAATGAGTATAGAAAATATACTTCACAGTCCTATTCAAAATGGCATGATAACATGATCTCATAACTTCTGTTTCTAAAATGTAACATTAACCCCAGGGTCTTTTCTGTCCTGTAATATTTCCTATAATGGCATTGAAAACCAAAATTCCTCTGCTCAATTCATTGTGAGTCCTGTATCAAATTACATACTATTTCTCACACCATGCCTTCTTTTTTAGTAAGTCCCAAGCAGGAGTACAGCCATTAAAAAAAAAAAAAAAAAAAAAAAAAAAAAAAAAAAAAAAAAAAACCACAACAAACAAAAACCCCAGACTTTTCAGGTGAAGGGAGGCAGACCTAACAGGGTCTCAAAGAAACCTGGAGGCTACAGTCTAGGGGTTGACTTCATAGTTAATGATTAATTTGTTTACCTCTCTTCAAATTTAGTAAACACCAATATTTAAAACAGAATTACCCTATATCAACCAAAACCATGAAAACCCCCAAGTTTTTTTAAATACATAACGGCTGGGAGGGTATAATTAATTTCAGTCCTACAAATACCTTGACCCTTTAACTTGTATTTGTCTGAAATCCAACAAAGACTATAAAAATGTCCCAAGATTTTAGACAGGACTCAAAAGATGGGAAAACATTCATCATTCTGTCCATGAAAAATATGATGGTTGATCCACCATCACTGACAATTCCTCAGAAGTTGAGATAAGATGATGATCAATAATTTACCCTACTTCTCAAGTTGAGACCTGTCCTGCTGCATCCATCAGTTCTCTTCTCTAAAGATAGTTCCAGTGAGTGTGAGATTGGTTATCATTTCAGCAGGCCCCTAAACCAGTCAGAAAACTTGGGGCTTAGTGTACTGCCAACTACAGGACAAGGACATTTAGAGTTACAGACTGAGTAGCACAGCAGATTATCCTCAGTAAACACAAAGCTGGCTATTCACTTGCCTTGCTGTGAACAGCCAGCTGAATGGCTTTTCAGTGTGGTTTCAGACCAAAGCCAGAAGACTTCTTACATCCCATGTCCAAAGGTTTGTGTATAATGACTGAGATAGTTGGGACAAGACTAAGGAGGTAATTAATATTTCTCACTCTATGTATTAGCCTAATTGCCATTGCATTTCCCATAGAAACTCTTTGTTCTTTTATTGTAAAGAGAACGCAATCTGGACCAAGAGCATACCTGATTCTGCTCATACAATGGATTGCTCAAGGAGGACAGAGTATACAGAAATATTCTGTGTACAAACACCAGCAAGAAGAGAGAAACAATGCACTTGTGCAATGCCGTAAGGAAAATAACCTATACATTGTTTCTGAGTTGGAAACATAAGTGAATTACTCCTTTTTGGATCCCACAAAGGCCTGATTAAATCAATTTTGAGATTCTGTATGACTCGCACTACTGAAAATAAAAACTACTCAGACTATCTGCACTGCTAAATATCCTGACACCTCTAGGAATCAAATCTGTGATTTGTAATATGTCTGTAATATATCCAACAGAATGAAATTAAAATTGACTGATTTATAAACACATAAAAAAATTCAAAACAAGCAGCTTGTTAGACACTTTACAAGATTTACACATTTATGCTCAAATTTTTTTTTTCTCCAAAGGTAAGAACACAAAGATAATAAATACTATTAGTAGTGTTTCTGTTCAAGGTCTCCAAATGCTTTGCAAAGGAGACACTGCTCTCTAAATGTAACATGCTAGCCAGAACCATGCTAACCAAGTCCAAACACTCACAAGCTAAATCAGAACAGACACAAATGATATGGCAGGTAGAACTGGCCTCATCCTCACCCTTTAGAGTAATGCGTTCACCTGTGTTCTACTATCAGTTTTTATTGAAAGCATCTGCAAGCTCTCACTGCAACACTCTATTGTCCAGGAGAAAGACAAGTGTTGTTAAAAACAAAACAGTATCCTCAAAGTTTTCCTCTCAGGAGATTTTATAATATACTGTTACCTATATTATTGCCTAAAGCATAGGGTATTCCTTTCTCAGGTCTCATGAAGTCCAAGGGAAAAAAGGATATACATTTCTCTTTGATTTTCTGGTCTAGAAAATACATCTGCCATGTATGTACTCTGGGTCTTGTTTGCATACATGCTGTAATCCTAACACGTGTTCTTGTTTCATTTTATAAGGACCAGCGGAAGAGTTTGTATGCACTGGCTTCTTTACTGCTCCATAAAGCATGACTCTTCTGTAATCAAAGTTCATGTTAAAAATTAAATGAGCCTAAGGAGGATAATTTATATCTCCTTCCTTCATATTCCCCCATCAATGCTATCCTGCATCAAGAAGACTGTACTTGACAGAGCAAAATAAAAGGGTTGGATTACTTTCTTCTTAACACACTGCATGCAGCTTGCTGCCTTTTTTTTTTTTTTTCATACATAATGCTGTATGAAAATAATAAAGAATCAGTTACAAGTTGTCAGCAGTGAACAATGCACCAGATCTAGTTTGGCCATATACTAGAACACATTACTGGTCAGCAACACTATGTGACCTTTTGGACCCAAAGATCCCAAATCACAGAATCATGGAATGGTTTGGGCTGGAAGGGGCCTCAAAGATTATGTAGTTCCATCCCCACTGCCACAGGCAGGGATACCTACCACTAGACCAGGTTGCCCAGAGCTGCATCAAACCTGGCCTTGAACTATTCCAGGGATGGGGAATCCACAACTTGTCCAGGGAACCTGTTCTAGTGTCTCAGCACCCTTATAGTGAAGGATTTATTTCTCATGTCCAATCTAAACCTAGCCTTTGTCATCTTACAGCTATTCCCTCTTGTTCTATCACTACATGCCCTTGTAAAAACTCCCTCTCCATCTCTTGTGTAGGCCCCCTTTATATACTGGATGGTGCTCTAAGATCTCCCAAGAGCCTTCTCTTTTCCAGGCTGACCAACCCCAACTCTCTCAGTTTGTCTTCATAGGAGAGGTGTTCCTGCCTTGTGATCATCTCCATGGCCCTTATCTGGACTAATATCAACAAGCCCATGCCTCTTTTATGCTGGAGATCCCAGTGCTCCAGTGGGGTCTGAGTAGAGCAGAGCAGAGGGGCAGAATCCCCTCCCTGGCCCTGCTGCCCACGGGGCTTTGGCTGCAGCCCAGGACACGTTTGGCTCTCTGGGCTGGCAGTGCCATGGCTGGGTCATGTCCAGCCTCTCACCCACCTGCACCCCCAAGTCTTTTGATTCAAATCTATTATCAGTCCATTCTCTACCCCTCCCCATCCCTCATTACTTGTGGTTGGGATTACGAGATGTTGGACCTTGCATTTGACCTTGCTGAACTTCAGATTTACACAGACCCAGCTCTCAAGACTAACAAGGTCCCTCTGGATGGCATCCCTGCCCTGAAATACATCAACTGCACCACATAGCTTGGTGTTGTTGGCAGCCTTGCTGAGATTGCACTCAGTCCCACTCTCCATGTCACCAAAAAATATTTTAAACAGGAACAGTCACAATACTAACCCCAGGAATTCCACACATCAGTGGTTTCCACCTGGACACTGAACCATAGGCTGCAATCCTTTGAGTGTGACCATCCAGCCAATTCTTTATCCACTGTGATCCACCCAATCCACACCTCCCCAGCTTAGAGACAAGGATGTCATGAAGAGACAACAGAAAGAGCTCTCAGAAAGAGCAACACAAGCACTCCATTTTTGGAGCACCTCTACCTTTTACCTCTTATTAACCTTTTTCTTGCTGATCTTGCTGCCCTTGAGCCAGAACTCGATGTACGGGACTTTATCTCCAAAGAAAAGCTGGAGCACTGAGTGACACATGCACTCTATTTTATTCTCTTTTGCTCTCCTATAAAACTTACTTCTCTTCCAGGATAACATAACTGCAGTCACAGCTTTGTTCCATGTCCAGATCAGCTTCAGTAAACCCTACCTTCCCCACCACACAACAGTGAAGCTGTAGGGTCCCTGTTCAGCTGCAGCACAGAGAGGCACAGATGACATAGAGCAGATGAACCTGGCTGAGGATATCCAAGGGGAAGAGAAGACAATATCATTAGGTTACTGTTCCTAAAAACTTTTACGTCCTACAAATTTCCCACATTAATCAAGTGCATATTCTTAATTCAAATATAGTGTGCAACATAGATCTACTGCAGATGGCACCACGCCAAAGCAACATGACTAAAGGAGTACTAGCAGGAAAGTAGTACTTCTGTACAAAATGGATTAACAGCAACACAGATGAGGTCAGCTTCAGCCTTAGCTGGTCAAGCTCAAACATCCTATGGATGAAACAACACAGCCTCTCCAGAGAGCTTGTTTCAGTGCTGCACTGAAGAAATTACCACCCAGCCTGTTCTGACGCACAGGGCACTGAAGTTAATGAGCTTTCTGTTGGTCCAATCCTTAAGTTTCTCAAAGTCTCTCGGAAGTTCTACCTGCAGGAATGTCACCCTCTCTGACTATATTGTACTGTCCATAAACTGGACATTCCATCACAACAGGCCAATGGTCTCCACTGGAAAACACTGTGTGTTGTTTGTTTAGTGGGCACTTAGTTTTCAGAGTAAAATGAGGAGAAGACATGAAAACTTTTCAAGGCCATAACAGTTTAATTCATCCTAAGTTTAACATTTTTCAGTGACAGCAAGGAAGGAGGCAGAAACAAAACAAGATCTGCTCAGGTCCTGAGAAATAAGTTTTATTTCTTGCTCTCTAAACATAGCTGATTTAGCTGGCTTTTTGCCACTGGAAAGTTCTTTTAGTGTCCCTAAAGAGGACACAGACTTATCCCTGTACACTGGGGTTCCTATTATCCTGTAATCTGTAATCAGTAAATTTGAATGTTAACTACTCAGAATACAAATAGTCATTACATAGGCATCTGATTTGCATGGATTTCTTTGGTAACAAAACGCAGTAATATTTATTTTGTTGTGTAAGCACAGCATGGAGAAAGTCAGCAGAAAACTTTGCACATGGAATCCTGGGATGGTTTGCAACCAGCTAACAAGATGTTCAGACAAGAATTGTTGCCATCACTCCTGTAGTTTATACTTTCAGAGTGAAGTCCCCAGGAACAAGACACTGATGCAGTGAGAGCATGGCACCATCTGCTGGTGGCTTCAGAAGGGAGGAAAAGATTTTGTCATCTTTCCCCATAACAGCTAGATATCAATCAATCAATCAAACCTCTCTGTATACATTTTGTCCTCTCTGACTATTAAAATAAATGGCCAACATATAAAACTTGCAAAGGTTCCACACCTCAGACACTGTGTGGACACTCCTAGTGTTTTGTTGCAAAGAAAAATGTTAGAAAGGGAGTGTATAGTAGGGGGGGCATAGAATAGGTGATTCAGGTAATCAGTACCTTCCAAATACCTCAGCCAACGGGGAAAGAAAGAGGGTGACGTGGCCAGGAACTCAGGATAAAAAGGGGGCTGTGTCCCCCAACTTGAAAGATCCCAGGGGAATGCCCCGTGGCCTCTCCCTTTATATAAGGTTACATAAAGTGAGTAAAGTTATTGGACTCCTTAGTTTCCTTTCTGGACATAAACCTCTGCTGCTGTGAATTTTCCACACACTTCTAATCCAGGACTGCTCTACTATGTCCTACTTGACAAACTGTGTCTGCCGTGATGACCAAAGCACTTTGAGAAATCAGCAGGTAATGAACAGGCACAAATCATTACTCAGATTGTACAAAAGGCTATACTCACCCTTCTTCTCCCTCTGATATCTCATTGCAATTGCTGCAGACCAAAGAACCAGTGCTGATGAAACCAAAGACCCTCAGAGAAATCTATTTGTGAGCAGCACATCCCTATCAGAATGGGAGGCTCCAAGAGTCTGAAGTCCGCAAGCCCAGCGACAGCACTTATCCAGACCTGACTTTCACAGAATTCCCAGACAGTTGTGAAACAAAAAAAAAAAAAAAAAAAAAAAAACCAAACAAACAAAAAAACCCCAAACCAAACAAAAAAAATCAACAAAAGACCGTGAGGAGTCTTATAGCCCCCCTAGCCTAGAACCATTCTGCATCTGGCATATGTTAGCACTTTCTCCCAACATGTTTTTCACACCTTCTAGGGGCTTAGGCACTGAAGCCACAGACCTGCCCCAGTACTACAGTCATTCAGATTTCTTTCTATCCAAACCACATAACAAATAGTAAAAGCAGTCAGACAGTAGCACACAATGGGGCTGGCAGCCTAAATCACAATTCCCTTTACAAAAGAATGTGCGTGTATTATATATGCTGTGCCCACAGTTTGCTTTCTAGTTCACCTACCTACACTAATCATGCATCTGGCATGTGCCTCCATTCACAAACTGTCCTTGCTATTGTTTGAAACATTTTAAGCCTGTGAGTTTCCATGAAGTTACATCATTTAAACATCCTGTTTTCATTAGTTCTTATCCCTAATTATGTATGTCAACATCAATACCAACATTCTCAGTGTGTAGCTCACAGACAGCTCATATATTATGTTCCATTTGGAAATTCTCCCCAGCCAACACACTTGAAGTCGGACAGTTCTAAACCCATCATTCAAGCACTCATTGGTCACACACAGGACTTCTAGGCTCTCAGATTTTCCAGCCTCCTTGACAAAATCAGTGCCTGGATACTCCTGATATATAAAAGGCATCCATAAAAAAATATCTATACGAAGTGGCCAGGATGGAAAAGAACATGTATTTGGAAAAATATGGACACGTGCAATAACTACACAGAAGACCATGTGCAAGCTAGGTTAGGAATTTACAGTGCAACAAGTGACTCCCTGATAGAAGATCACTACATTTCCAAACTGCTGAGGTTTCACAATCTTTCCCTATACAAAATTACTGTCAGCAGCTATATGTAGTGTGCAATTATGATCCTACTCTATTCAGTCACAACACCCCCTTGTAGGCAAGACCTTCATCTGAGGTGCCCTATACCATGTAACTAGCAACTAATCATTAAGTAATCATGTAAATATTCAGTCCCATTTGCAAATGATATGTACTACTCATAGGTTCCACTGCTCAGATAGTGGAACAGCAGAATTTATTACAACCATGGTAAAAACATTTACTTGTGATCTCTCAGTTTCAGGTAACTTAAGGACTTAGCTTAGCTTGGCAATGCAGCAAACAAAGTATCACCTGGTTTCCAAATAATAAGGAAGTCATACTTTTCCCTAACAGTGATGAATTTCTTTCACAATCTAATGGATGAACTTTTAACATACTCCAAAAATGTCTTTGTGAGACACTGATGTGCAATTCCCAGTCTGGTCTCAACTCACACCCTAGTCTACTTGGTAGTAACACTCCCATATGTTGACCAGACTACAGTGGCCACAAAATATTACTCAGTGGTAGTAAGTCACTGTTTTGTTATTTTTCAAATAAGAAGTCAACATCAGAGTCTATATGGAACATTTCTTTAGTGGAGTCAACAGTAGAGACTGTATGGAACATTTCTTGGCACACCTGGAAACACTGCTGAGAGATCTCCTATCACACAGAAGTGGCTGGAGCCACAGAACAACTGCAAGAACTAAAAGCTACACAAATGGAAGACCTTCATGCCATAAAAGTTACTGGTGTGCAGCCAAATTCCATCATTTTGGTTAGCAAGGTGAATTTTGAGATTTCTAATGTCCAAAACCACACCTTTTTTTTTAAAAAAAAAACTTCCTATTTAACACAGGAATGTGTGTGAAGGCATCTGTACAGTTCTGTTGTAGGAGTCAAGCTCAGCTACATTTACCCTGTTTTTTTTACTGCAGTAATTTTCCTTCTGTTTTCAGAAAGGATTAGTCTGCAACTAAATGACACATAACTTTTATCTTGGGGAATGGAAAAGCCATCTGTGGGACAAAAAGGGGATTCAAGTTCCTGATCTGAATAACTCATGATTGCGCTTCTCAATTTTTCCACAAAAATGCAAAATAGTACTTTACTACTCATTCAGTGGGTATGTAAAACCTATAAAAACTATATGTACTATATGTACGACTTTACAAGCCTAGGTAAGAGTACATTCCCATTCTAACACAGTTTACAATCTAGGCAAAATGTCAACAATAAGGAAAGATCAAAATCCATTCCTCTCAGAAGCACAACATCAAACTTACAGAACAGGCTAAGGATAAAGTATGATGGATTTCCACATTCAAGATTTTGAGTAGCTACTGGAGTTTTGGGGGTTTTTTTTTTAAGAGTATGAAGCACACTGATGTCTTCTTTGATTGTGCACAGTGCTGGAAACAATGACAGTCCTAGCTCTGTGGTTTCATCACTCTGCTGTGCTCTATGGAAATTCCACTGAAATCCCTCCTCAGTTTTATGCATCCTGCTGATCCTCTCCTGTGAGCTTAGAACCAGTCCTAAGATACAACATAAAACTGGATTACATCATATCACTTCAAACCTAAGTGTCTAAAAACTTAGCGTTTAGACACAGACTTAGATTTTTTGTGGTAACCAAAGACACCACAGCAAGATTTCCTTAAAAAATGAGGATAGTATGTTTATGTCTAAGTACTTCACCAAGTAATTGTTAAATTCCAGAGGCCAAATTGATGCAAAATTGGCAGATATGTAAATATCTCAAAGACACCAAGTTTCTACAATTTTATCAGGTCTACCACTGAGTAAAAGAAAGAAGCTATATTCATGGACTTACACAAGGAAAGACTACCTGATCTCTTTATTGATCATCAGAAAGTCTATCCAGAGAGGATAAAAAAGCAAAATTAATTTTAATTATTACTTTGGACACAGAACAGGTATTTTAAAGCATGATAATAATAAATTATTAGGTAACTAATGAATGGGTGCACTTCTTGGTATAAAACAGACTTGCTCTACAGAAGATACAGCCACTGAAAACAACTGAAAGAAAAATTCTCAGCATGTCTGAGAATTACCTTAGGGGTGGCCAGGGTGGTTAACACTTACCTGTAAACAGAAGTTTTAGTTTAATACACTACAGGAACTGCAGCTAGTTATCCTTACCCTCTCCTTCCCATGAGACCTTACTGATCTCTCGGATATCAACTATGAAACA
Source organism: Cisticola juncidis (assembly GCA_013400215.1). Classification (NCBI taxonomy): domain Eukaryota; kingdom Metazoa; phylum Chordata; class Aves; order Passeriformes; family Cisticolidae; genus Cisticola; species Cisticola juncidis. The sequence continues at coordinate 1,341,694 of VXBR01020418.1, forward strand.
ATCCATAGTTTCTATGTCCAAAAAGATGAGCAGAGTAGGCAGCAGAACAGTTGAATCAACACAGTTGAGGAGACAGACAATCACACCAGGCAAAGGAAAGAAAAGTAAGGTATATGTAACAGGCAGCTGGAAACCTCTGCCACAGCTCGAGGAGTGTTACAATTGCCTCTGACAGTGCCAGAAAAGACAGCACTGCCACTTCCATGTGTTTCCTGATGCGAGGGCAGGAGGGTAGGCTTGCAGAGTCATGTCCTGTTGTGCCTCTGACATCACCTAATAAAAAATTCCTTTTACTTATAGCATTACAGGATTAAATAGCATTCTGCTATGGATAGCACGCAGCAAACGCTTTCCATTAAGCCTTTGCACTCCATCTGCATGGTTGGGCACAGCAAATGGCAAAACTAGGATGTTTTGTGATCCATGCCCTTCAGACCAGCTCCTCAGTTACTCTGCAGTGGCAGAGAGCAGGTGTCAACTTCCCCCACAATTGCTGTAGGTTGAACTGGTCTATCAGCCAAAGCAACAACAATGATACTTTGGTGTTTGCATTAACCATTCACTTAGAGCTGGCACGAAGCCTGAGTTCCTCCCCACTAAAACTTCCAGTCTTGAAATGCTTGATTTGCCCTCTTCACAAACACTTCAGAGCATCTTTCCCAAGTTTGCATTGAGATTGGCCAAAACATTGGGTTTGCTTTGTTACAGGCTAAAATACTTCACTGCAACTCAGACTCCTGCTTATTCATGATATAGCTTATAACACATTCTGTAGAAAGCCTGTGAAAAAGCAGTTGAATTGAAATTGTTTTGTAGCAGTACAAGAGATGCAGAGTCTTTACTCCATAGAAGTGTGGCCTGCATCACACCTTTTCCATACAGAAATTAAGCTGGCCCAGCCACACTCCCTTATTCTATCAAGTCATGTGCAGGATCTCATGCTGCTAGCTAATAAAAAGTCATGGAATATGCTGAGCTGGAAGGGACCCATCTGGATCACTGAAGCCCAGCTCCTAGCTCTGAACAGGACAGTCCCAAGAATCACACCTTGTGCTGAAAGCACTGTTCAAATGCCTCTGGAACTCTGTCAGGCTTGGTGCTGTGACCACTTCCCTGGAGAGCCTGGTCCAGTGCCAACCACCCTCTGTATGAAGAACCTTTTTCCTGATAATATCATGAACTTCTCCTAGCTGAGCTGCCTACTGCTGCCTCACGTCCCGTCACCAGAGTGCAGAGATGGGACCTGCCCCTGGCAGCTGCTGAAAACCACAATGAGGCCTCCCTCAGCCTCCTCAGGCGGAACCGGCCAAGTGACCCCATACGGCTTCCTCCCCAGACCCTCCACCATGCCCGTGGCTCTCCTTTGGACACTAACAGTGGTTCTTTATGTCAGAGAACCCCTCGGAGGAGCGAATCGCTCCAGCAAAACGCGCCTCGAACCGAGGGGCCGGGGGGCGGGCCGTGCCGCGGGCGGGCACTCGCCCTCCCGAGCCCGCCCTCAGCGGCTCCGTGGCGCCGGAGGCGGGGTCGGGCCGTGCTGCGAGTAGACCGGGCNAGTACATGTTCGGGCATTCCCTGCGATGGACGCGGGGCCGCAGGCCGCTGGCCGCCCGAGCGGAGCCCGAGCTGCTGCAGCTGCAGGTGGTGATCGAGGCGGGGGACCCTGGCTGTGACAGGCACCCGCAGCTCACCTCCAGCGAGGCCTGTGAGTACCCGCTCGCCGCGCTTCTTCCCCGGCTTCGGCGGCACCGTTAAGCGCTTTTTTCCTATCACGTGTCCGGTGTAGAAGTCAGCAGGTTTTTGGGGGTGTTGCTTCTTTTTTTTTTATTATTTTTTAAAGGAACTGGAAAGCAAGGGCTCTCCTTAGCGCACAAAACCCGTTTCACAAGAGTGGCGACCAGAGGATAATTCTTGCTCTTGATGCTGTGGGAAATCTCATCCCGCAGTGAATCATGAAGCTCCTCACTGTGATTTTTGCTGTTCAGCTGTCATACAGCTCCCTTACCTGCTGCTGTCCTTTCTAGCAGCTAGGATTAGGAATCAGAGATAATACAGTGTGCAATAGCCAGCTGTCTCTGGTGAGATTTGTGCATAGTTAGGAGATGATCCCGTTCAGGACAGGGTATTTATTGAATGAAGGATGTCACTGCATCCCCGTCTCCTAAGAAATGATTGCATCTGAATTGAAGCTTCTTACACTGAGATATGTACATGGTATTTCCTGTTTTTCCAGGAAAACCAGAAAGTGCTCACTGAACTTGTTATTTATCTTGCAGTGTTATAAATCTATTTCCTCTCTATCTGTAGATACAAGAAAGGATTTTAAAACATGATGTTTATGCTAGCTTTATTTTTTCTATGCTTCTTTAGTTTTGTGACTGAAGCCCAGAGTGGAGAAGTACTCTTAAGTAAAGTACTAATCACCAGAGAAGTTTCTTAACTTCTCTGAAAGAGAAAGAAATAAGACTGAGCAATAATATTGCTTTTTGTCTGGTCAGGCTAAGACAAAAATCAACATACTCAGTTAATCTAGTCCGGTTTTGAGATAATATTGTGTTGTTTGGTATCCAGGATACAGATCCTTAGAAAAAAGATCCTTTTGATCTCAAGTCATACACCTGCAGCAGGATTAATTCCACCTGACTTGTGACAGAATGTACTGATACTAAATTTACTCAATCCTTTGGGGACATACAGCCAAAGAATTCAGGTTTTATGTGCAAGCTTATAATACATTTCAATGCAAATGAAATATATCATCAAAAATGTTAATGCTTTTAACATTGTTCTGCCAGTCAGGTTATTGTGCTGCTCTATTATTATTTGAACTTTGAACTGGTTTGTGAACTTCAGATTTTAATCAGGGCTGGTTCTTTTCTTGTCTTGTCACATGGTTCTTTCAGATCATGTGATTTTTAGGTTGCATTCTTTAGAACAGGCAGTTTTTTCCTTCTGCTTTAAGAAATAAATTTTCTGTTACAAGTAACATGTTTTCTTCATGTAATAAGCTGAGCTTTCCAGACTTCAGCAAGTTTTAATTTTCTGATTTTTAATGGGCCATCTTTTTAAGGGTGCAGATTCTGAAAAATGCTGTTATTGGTGACTTGCTGGTTTGGATGGTCTGGCTCATTAATAAAGATAGTATGGAACAGTCACTACTATCCTGTAGTAAAAGTATTGGATATGTTATCAAACTCCAGGTTATCTGTCCTCCTGCTGAGTTCTTACCTGTTTGTGTAAAATGTTTCAAGTAGCTGATAATAAAATTTTCCAAGCTCATTTAAGGTATGATACCTGTTTTGAAAAAAAACAAACAAACAAACAAAAACCAACCCTGCTGTGTTGGAGATAAATCCTTGACAATTTCTCACATTTTCCCTGCAGTTTACCTGTGGAGATTGTAGTAGTCTTCTACATTCTCTTTCTTACCCCAAAATTCCAGTATTTATAATCAGTGCTTAGGTTAACATGGAAGCTTGAGGTACTTTCTTCACGTGACTGAATGGCTTTTCTCTGGTAGTTTAGATAAATGTTTGAACTGTGTAAATTGTAGCCAACCATTCTTTCATACTGACACAGATCAAATAAGTCATTGTACAGTAATTCAAGCCTTTTTTCCTCTGCAGTTCCAGACGTGCAATTATTGCTTTCATGTTTGAATAGTAATATAAATCTATAGATTTATAGATGTAGTATATTTTGATGCATATATATGTATGTGATTTTAAAAAATGCTTAAAATACATTTGCTTATTCTCTACAATTTACTGAATCACCTTAAATTCAAAACCAAAATTGTTTTCGCTTTTTTGGGTTTTTTTCAACTTTGTACTGTACTTCAGTACTCAGACTTAATGAAGGATTGTTATGAATTCCTTCAAGTACCACTCTTCATTTTACTTACTGTGCTTTGTCTCACTGCCCCCATACTGGTGCTAAGGTCAAGAGGGGGACCTGGGACTCTGTTGGTGCATCAGGGACAGCATCAGCAGGGCAAGGGAGGGCATTGTCCTGCTCTGCTCTGGGGCAGCCTCACCTCCAGTGCTGGGGCAGCTCTGGGTGCCACAATAAAGGAATAAAAGAGAGATATAAAATTACTAGGGAGTGTCCAAAGGAGGGCCACAAAGATGGTGAAGGGCCTGGAGGGGAAGCTGTGTGAGGAGAGGCTGAGGTCATTGTTCAGCCTGGAGCAGAGGGGGCTGAGAGTAGACCTCAATCTGGGCTTCAGCATCCTCCTGAGGGAAAGCAGAGGGACAGGTCTGATCTCTTCCCTCTCATGAGCAGTGACAGGATTCAAGGTAACAGCACAAAGCTGAGCCAGGGAAGGTTTGGGCTGGATATCAAGGAAAGGTTCTTCACCAGCCTGTGGTTGGGCCCTGGAACAGGCTCCCCAGAGCAGTGCTCTCAGCAGCCTGACAGAGTTCCAGAAGCATTTGAACAGTGCTTTCAGGCACTTGGTGTGATTTATTCTTCGGGGTGTCCTGTGCAGGGCCAGAGTTCAACTCAATGATCTTCATGCACCCCTTCCAACTCAGCATATTCTGTGATTCTGTGTTTTGATTAGTAATTTTTTCTTTGAAATCAGATCTTAATAGTAAGCACCTGACAATATGATATGGCAAGTTATATCTCTAAAAATATGTAACCATAAACTGTATAAAAGGAAGGTAAAAGGAGAAGTAAACTTTTCATGGTTTTGTTTGGTTTACTGCCCAACCCTTATCACATACGTCTTAAATACAAAACTATAGTCAGTTATGTTTTAAGTCAATTGGGTTAAACTTGGCTGGAATTTTGGCTCATGTATAATATTTTAATATTGCCCTTACTAAGCACCTTACTTCTTTTATCTTTTTGATTAGCTGTTGATTCTCCGAACAGTAGTTTGTTTTTTATGGGAAAACAGATTAAAAATAATTGCATGTTATCACCATTAAAAACAGGGTTGGTTGGAATTTAATACACAAAGGGAGATTTGGCACTTGAAGAATCTTTTTAATACCTTTTGGCATAGTCCTGTCAATTCATTCTTTCTTGACAAGTAAGCATTTTTTTCTTTTCTTTAGACTATTTAAGTGTAACTGGGCCTGTGGCTATACTGAAAGCTGCTGAGGTATGGGGTGCTTTAAGAGGTAAGCTGATGCTTTTCACCTTGAACTATTTGTTTGGGGCTTATACAAACTTCATGGCAGACCATGAAGAACCAGCTGACCCCTGAGCCTTGCCCATTCAGTACTTCATTGTAAGTTAGCTTTGTCAGCCCAGAAGAATACTCATATATCAGTTAGACCCTTGGTCCAGATGCTCAGCATCTCAGATCCAGTGGCACACTGGGAGTACATTCTTGCTCTGCCTGAAATAAGCCAGGCCAAGCAAAAAGCTTTCTAAACCACAGTGTGAACAAATTATGTTTTGTCTGCACCTATAAAGTGGACATGCTAAACACATCACAAAGAATAATAATTCTGACATTTCAGTCTGCTGTTCTTACTGCAATGTTAAGTCCATATACTAGTTACTATAAATCAACAGATTTTTCATACTGAATTAGAAACTTCACCAGTTCCGGAGATTATAGGAATAGTTGTACAAGACCACAAATTCCCACCTTACTCCCAGTAACTTTCCTACAATTTGGGGATTAATCTGCTACAGCTGAGCAGTAGCACAAATATTCAGTACCTGTGCATAATGGAGAATTTTAATGGTTCTCTCCAAAATTTTTTAAGTGGTGGTGCTTGAGCAATTAAGGGAACTGTTCTAAAGAGAAAGAAACTCAGCTCCAAATCATTCTTTCTAGCTACATGACTGCCTGTAAATAGTTATGATGCTGTTTGTAATTGAGATCCCTTTGTTGGATATTTTTCCAGGTTTGGAAACCTTCAGCCAGTTGGTTCATGAAGATGATTATGGAAGTGTAAGTATGGCTATTAATTAAATCCACTGTCCTGGTAACTGGGTGTTTCTCTAGAAACAGAAGATCTACAAGTTTCATTCAAAAACATTTCAGTTTATTACATATTTCCAAGAATCATTTTCTAAAAAAGAAAAAGTATTTCCTGTTTGAAATTATAAACATGAAAATTAAATAAAATTCTAATTTTTAAATTTTGTTCTCACAGTTTCTTGTCAATGAATCTGAAATCAATGACTTCCCAAGATTTGCTCATAGAGGAGTCTTATTAGATACTTCAAGGCATTATTTACCGTTGAAATCTATTCTTACAAACCTGGTGAGTAGTCAGTTTTGTGTCACTGGTAATGAAGGCTTTTTGTTGTTGTGTTTTGGCTCTGGTAGCAACTGGGGCTGGTATGAAAGAGGAACTCATCTCCTCTGTCTGACTTTAGAAGGATGGTGAACTTTGATAAGCAAAAGCCTGAACATAAACTGGAGAGGAATCAAGTGGGCAGACAGAATGATGATTGAATCTGTAAAGGGGGCTGGTGTTTGTGGTACCCCAGATTCTCTGTATTTTCTGATGCCTAAACCAGTTTATGCATTATTTCTTGGAAGCATGTTTTGTCATCAAGCAATAAAAAGGATACCTTGCAAATTCTAGCTTCAGTGCCAGTGATTTCAGGAAAACTCCAGTCTTTTGGAGCACACTGTGGTAGTCCAGCAGCAGGCTTTGGTAGTCATTCCTTAGTCATTGCTAAGTGCAAGCCAGTAATTAAGTATTACAGAGCAAGGGAGGCAATTCAAAATGTTCACTGGAAGCTACTGAAAAATAAGCCCAGACTATTCAATAAAACCAAACAAAACTTCCTCCAAAAAGCTTAAGCGCATTAAGAATTAATATGCTCCAGCCCTGGTGGAAAGGTGATGTATTTGTATAAGCTTAGCAGCCAAAGCTGGGGTTTTTACTGTTTTGCACTCCCCTTTTTTTTTTTTTTTNGTCCTTGTAGGAGGGATTATTTAGTTAGTTAAAGTGGAGGAATAGGCAGTTCCCTGTTTTATCTCTGTCTTGCTTTCCCAAGATGAAATAATATTAGAAATTTCCCCTCCCTACTGCAGAACTTTGAAAAACAGGTTTGAGATAGGCAGAAAGAGTGCAGTAAAGTAAAAACCCCTTTAATTTCAAGGTCATCCTTGAACTATGTTCAGAACTTGTCCTTTGGTATTTATCACTTGTTTTCACATTCGAGGTCAGTGCCTGTTCAGCAAGTAATACTTGTGTAGTGTTACCTTTGGGACAGAGGATACTTCAAAGCCTCAGATATTTGTGTCAGTATTTTTTGTCTTGTTGAAAAGAGTTGTCCAAAGAGACTTGCATTTCTGATTATTTTTTTGTTTCTGTAACTGCTGCTATTTTGCTTTCTTTCCTTAAATTGCATGTCTATCTAATATGTTATCAGAGCTACATTTCATACTGTTTGCTGGTTTAAGAACAAGCATGCTTTTCTTCCCACCTCTGTGCCTGCTTGAATCCAGACTAATAGAAAGCATCAGTGATCTCTTCTCTGAGGTGGTGAGGTGGTGATTAGATACTTAGGACAGCAGTTCAAGTATATTTCTTGTTTGTGTTCAACTGCTGCACCTTATTTCCAGGTTGGGCATTGTCCTTGAGGAAGGAGTAGGTGAACAGAAAGTCCAGAGATGTAATTTTCTTTGCAGGAGGATGGTATTTGTTGGAAATGCATGCAGACTGGGACATGGCAGACATGGCAATTAAAACTTCTGCAGTGTCATGAAACAGATGAGATAGATACATTTGGGGAATGGACAAGATATAAATCTTCCTTTGTATTTGGTGGGAGTTCTTGAAGAGATTGTATCACCTCTTTAAATACACCTAGCTGAAAAAAAAAATGGGAGGAGTGGGTGGTGAAAACAATTGTATTGTGGCAAGGGATTTGAAGCAGCTGTGTTGCAGTCAGTCATGGAAAATGTAAATTATTTGGTCTGCACACCCTTCTAGTGACCATCAAGCCAGCATAACTCAAGGTATGTGTGTAAGTGTCCAGCTGGAGTCATAATTCTAAAATAAGTCTGTTAACATTGATCTTGATTATCTTCAAGATCCAAAAAAGGGAAGTACTGACCCTGTTACTGAAAACATAAAAGAAACACTGTCTTTGGCAGGGAAAATGCATAGTTTATTTTGCATGCATTTGAAATGGATTCTGCAGAAGTCACTAGCAAAAAGGGATGTGCTATGTAGTAGGAAACTCTCATGCTGGTTTTGAGTCCAGGGTATTTAGTTATAAAAGTATAAGCTTCTCTGAAATAGCTGATAGTGCATGGAGAAATACCCATAGAACCATCTCTGTTGGAAGGGACCCAGAAAGATCATCAAGTCCAGCTCTTCAGTGAATGGCCCATATGGGGGTCAAACCTTGGTGTTAGTAGCACCGTGCTGAAAGCACCTGAGTTGATTTCAGGGTGTGTGTTCTGAAGTGGAAGAAATTCATAAGTGTTCACAGCACTTCATACTACACAGGCTGGTACAATAGATCAAGAGTTTTTTGACAGCACTGGTGAAAATACATTGCAAAGTGGTGGAGCAGTTAGAGGTATGTGCTTGTAGGATTTAGTGAAACAGAATACTTTTTTGGTTTTGGTGGGTTTTAGTTGGTTTTTTGGGTGGTTTGGTTTGGTTGAGGTTTTTTTCTTTTTTAGTTGTTGCTCTAGGCATCTGGGATATGCCGGGACAAGACCACTTTTTTTGCATAGACTTTCTGTGAGAATGAAGTATTTAACTATTGCATTATTTGTTACAGGATGCCATGGCTTTTAATAAGTTCAATGTCCTCCACTGGCATATAGTAGATGATCAGTCCTTCCCTTACCAGAGCATTTATTTCCCTGAATTAAGTGATAAGGTGAGTGAGCATCATTGGAACAGGGTGGAAGGGCAGAAATCTGGCATGTATTTTATAGAAATAAAATGTGGGGTTTACCAATGCTTGAATACATCTGCTTTGGCTGATTGTAAAACAGTACCATGGGACCAGTAACCAGCAAATCCACATTTAGGATCCTGCCTGGGTCTATGTGGACTAGTTTTAAGTTTTCTTTTGGATACATTGTAAATTACCATCTTTACTCTTCTGTGCAAATTTTTACTGAATGATCCTCAGTGTTGGCAAGTCTTTGAACACTAATGGTACACAAATAAGTGGTCAACACTGCTTGGATTTCTGCTGATGAGTTTCTTTACCTGTTTGACTTCTGCCACTCAAACAAATGTAAGAGATTTTCCTGCCAGCTCTTTGCACCACTGCAATAGTACTTTTGCCTTGTCTGATACCTAGTTAGCTTTTCAAAACACACCATGTCTGTAAGAGATCCAAAAACACAAGGTTGTTTCCTGGAACAAATACAGTGGAGTGTGTCTCCATTTCTAGATGCATAGTAGGCTTTGTTACATTAGTGAGAGCCATCATGAGGTTCTTGCTCAGTCACTGTACAGTAGGTGCTAAATCAAACATAGTTAAGTAGTTAAGAATAATTAAGTAGATTAAGCCTAAGTACAAGATTTGTGATTCTGTTTTAAAATGCTGGTTAGAATCTGACTTTCATGAAAATTTTGTTGGCAGTGCCTGAGCAGATACTGTGAAGAATTTTATAATTCAAAAATTGTAGGTGTTGCATAGTGCAGTCAGATTATCATGTCTAGTAAAGGCAAACTAGTAGAGTTCTGTCATATATCCCACTGAGAGTTAGAGAGAGAGATGGTCTTTGTCTCAACAAGTTTCTCTTTGAAAGGCATCTTGTCTAGTGTTTCCTTTTTTGAGTAACTCAGCTGTGGAAACCATTTTTAGATAAACAGAAGCTTAAAGTGCTATAAATCATGAAGAGTCATGATGTATTCCTACATAGTTTGGCTCTTTGTCAAGCGTCTGTTTCACCAAACTGTAGTGATCTGGGTCATTGTCACATTTATTGGCTGTGTGGGAGTGGAATTACACTCAAATTTAGTGTCACAGAAGAAGCACATTCTGATGCTAAATTGGTCACCGTATCAAAATTGGGAAGCAGAGATGTTGGAAGTTCTTTCTGACTTTGCAGAATTTTTCCATTCATCTTGGATGTTATGTAGCAAGGGCCCTGTGATTCAGAGCTAATGGGCAAAAATAACTTGCCTCCATACAGAGGAATTGAAAACCATATCTTTGAAAATTCTGAAGGAAGAGAAACTAGCTTTTCTGTGTTCTTCAGTAATTGTGAGCTGAGAAGGAAAGGAAGGTCTCCTCAAGGAGATCTGCCTCAGTGTTTTGAGTTTGTTGTTTTGGTGGGGTATTTTTCCTCTCCTCATGTGAAAAGTTCTGTCTTTGCAGTTGACAAACCACAGCCAACTTATAAAACTGCTCTCCAGTCTAATTTAAAATACTTCCATCCAGATTTTGTGGTGTGCTGGTACATGTGTTGTCTCTGAATGTGGATATTTTACAGGGGGCATACGCCTCTAATCTCATCTATACTCCCACTGACGTCCGCCTGGTGATTGAGTATGCGCGGTTAAGAGGCATCAGAGTTATCCCAGAGTTTGACACACCAGGACACACGCAGTCCTGGGGAAAAGGTATGCCTGAGAAAGTATTAATGGTTAAGAGACTGTGTTAATAGTAAACAAATTAATTTTTTAAGAAGTAACCAATAAATGCTTTGGAAGGCCCTTGATAAGAGGTGAAGAGGAGGCACTAAGTGATTTCATGGTTACAGGAAATGAAATTAAGAAAATTGACATGTTCTAGGCAAGATGTATTTGCAAGGGTATGGATTATATTCTCCTGGAAACTTCTTTCTACCTTGTACTGTGTACCTCACACTGACTTAGGTGTTAAAAAGGCAGAGTAATAAAAAGAGAAAAGAAGCCTCTGAGGCACACCCATTATGTTTGCCTTTCTTCTAACTTTCTTCTAACTGGCTTCCTTCTGATAATCATTAAAGCCTTTTTTTTTTCTGTTCAAGTAGTTATCCAAATGCTGTTTTCCAGGTATTGTGACATATGCAACATATATTAGTGTGTATTAAATCACAGATCTGAAAGCCAGAGTCTTGACTGCCAGTTAGAGGGTTCTTCAACCTTTTACAAGTTGTCTTATTTCATCCTGCTTCTATTTGATTAATCTTAAAATAGGTGAGCACATAGGTCATGAATATTTACCTTTTTAATATGGATAACTGCTTCTTCCTCCTAGCAAAGTTAGCGTAGCAACATGAAACTGAATATCATCTATTGTTTTTATTAGGTCAGAAAGGCCTTCTCACTCCTTGTTACAATGGAAGACAGCCAGCTGGGACCTTTGGACCTGTAAATCCCATTTGGAATACAACTTATGACTTCATGACCAAGTTCTTTAAAGAGATCAGCAGTGTGTTTCCAGATGAATTCATTCATTTGGGTGGAGATGAAGTGGACTTCAGTTGTTGGTATGGTGACCAATCAAGGAAAAAATATCTAGTGCCTCCTAAACCTCCTAAACCTGTCCACCTCCATAAATCAGCTGCATAACACAGTTTTCACTGCATAACCAAAAGATCTCCACTCCTGCCTCTGTAACTATTTACAGGCAGATGCTGTAAATAGTTATTCTGATGCTCAGAATTTTGCTTTGACTCCTAGTTTCATAAATACTCAAGTACTCTAAAGGATTCATTGATGAAAATTACCCTGGCAGGACAGAGAACTAGGATGTTAGAAAAGCACTAGGTAAGAAAATCAACATTTAAATGGTTTGTATTTAAGTAGATGTTTACATTGAGTTCTGCCCAGCAGAAAATCTGGTAACAGTAAGAATTACCAGATTCATGTGCGTTTGTATTAGAAATACAGCAAATACTAATAGTGTTCTTAATTTCGTTGTTGACGTTGAATATTTTGGAATCTCTCTGCTGGAGAGACCAGCTAATAATAAAGAATTTGGAGTATTTTGATGAGTATTCAAATTTATCTAGTTAGTATTTCTATGTTCTCTTTTAAGATCAAATCCAAACACTCAGAACATGATTTAATTTTTATAGAGAAGAAAAACTACTGGCAAATGCTTTAACACAAAGCATTTTTGTGGTAGAAATGCAATATTTTGGGATTCTCAGACTACTGATGACCTTGGCACAAAGTGGCTGAGATGCCAGGAACCCCAAAGCTCTTAGGAGTTTGAGGCAGCCTGCCAGAGACTGCTTCAGAACAGGGACTCCAGCAGATTTACCACAGAATTAGGTCCATCAGCTTTATTTTAAATCAGGATGAAACTCTTTCCAAATATCTAAGTCACGTTAACCTGCTGCTTCTGCTCTGTAGTGCTTCCAGGCTGTGGCAGGCTTTAAGGCATCAGTTAGTGTGCTGTGCATAGGTAGAAATGATTGGGAAATCTGGTTTAAAACACGACAGAAATAATCTTTTTTTAAACTTGTTTTCTTGTTCATTTAAGGAAGTCTAACCCTGAAGTGAAACAGTTCATGAAGAAGCAAGGTTTTGGCACTGACTATGCTAAACTGGAATCTTACTATATTCAGAAGTACGTTGTTTTCTTAATTCTTGCTCAGTTTTTCACAGCCATTATTTGAGGGTGGCATTGAGGTGCAGATATGGAAGCTGACTTAGTATCTACATTACTTTGAAAAGTTGCTATGTATTTAGGACTATCCACTTTATTTTATAATACCAGGTCTGAAGTTCATAGCTTTAAAATGTGGGACACAGCATGGATATGTAGGCTAGTTTTACATACATTGTGGATGTATTGGGTGTCCTAAACTAGGTATCTGCAGTAGTGTTAGCACACAGGGTGGAAGGAAGTTTTTGCAGACTTTTCTTTTTCTCCTTAATTAACACTGATTTAATCACCCTGTATGAGTTGCTGGTAGTTCTGAATATCAGTTTGTGTTAATGCATGCGTGCATTGCTGTACATGGTGGAATATGCTCTGCAAGACAGAACACTGAGGGCTGAAACCAGAACAACCTGCTTCTTCTTGGGCCCCTGTGCAGTGGAGAGAAAGGTGTCATGTGCCTTGGGGTAGAAAATGTTGCTCTGCTTTGAGTGCTTGTACTTATCTCATTGAGGTTCACCAACCTGATCTTATTTTTAATTCTAGTATTTTGGACATTGTTTCCTCCTACAACAAAGGACAAATGGTCTGGCAAGAAGTGTTTGATCACAAAGCACAGGTAAGATGGGAAAACTAGTAAGGTACTCCTGCATAACATAACAGCACAATATTGTGCTTCCAAAGCAGACAATGAAGTAGATCAGGATTTGTCTCTTAAGAGTTAAAGCAAGTCTGCTGACATTAGCAAGTCCCTCCAGCTGTCAGTAATTTCAATCCCTTGAAATTATCATTTGTTGAATATGTAATACATGAAACAGGAACACCAGCAATGAAGTGCTTTTTAAAGGTGAACACAGTTAATATAAAATGCTTTAAAACGTCAGTGTGAAGGGTAGAGAAGTTTCTATGAGTTGTTTTTTTTTTTTTCTCACATAACTGTGTGTCTGAGCTAGTAACACTGAATGCTCGGTTTTTAAGAGCTGGTCAGATATGTGGTGCATGTAGGAATCCTCTTAGAGCATTAACTGTCTGCAGTATAACCTGGGCTGCACTCTAGTTGACTCTTTAAAACCAGCAAAGAGCTAATCAGCTTTAGACTGGGGGAGGAGAGAAAGGACGACAAAAGTTAGTCTCCAAAATGTTCCTCTTAAAAACAAAATAGAGAGTTTTGAAATTCATGATCTTTTTCCTTGATAACAGCAATTAGGATTGCCATTAATGTTTTGGGTTAAGTTGGTTAGTTTGCTTATTTTGTTTTTTCCTCTTTTAGCTGCAACCAGACACCGTAGTTCACGTGTGGATGTCAAATAACTACGCTGGCGAACTGAGCAGAGTCACAGGAGCTGGCTTCACTACTATCCTGTCAGCACCTTGGTACTTAGACTACATTAGTTATGGTCAAGACTGGAAGAAATACTACAATGTCGAGCCACTTAACTTCCCTGGTTTGTTACTTCTTTTATATGCATCTTCTGTGCATGAAACTCCTTGGTTTATAGTACAGTGTAAATGGAAAAAATAGGGCTGTTTAGAGTGACTATTCCATGTGATTATAGTATCATCAAAGGAATTATGGTCAGCTAGAACTCTGGCAAACTCTTGAATTAAAAAAAAGGAACTTTGCACTTCTCACACGAGAAGTTGTTACCTTCCTCAGGCATCTGATACTGATGTTTGCATGAGGCAGAATGCTGGACTAGGAGCAGAGGCTTTAGGAGCAGAGTTGTGCAAAATGACTGTTTCTAGACAGACACTGACTGTATGTTACCAAGCTTCTTGGGTATTAAACTACTCTAGAAAAAGACATATTCTCTCCCTGTATCTAAAGTTGGTACAAATTGTGGGAAATAGAAAAAGCAGAACGCTTGTATAGCAGTGCGGACGTAAAACCTGGAGTTAAAAAGATACCAGACTAAAGAAACAAAACAGTAAGACTGTGTTTTGTGCTGTATAGAGTTAGGCTTTAGCAAGTAGAAAAACGTGTTTAGCAAGATAATAGAAAAGTTTAATAATGAGGCTCGGTGCTTTGTTTATAGAAGAGTATTAAAAGATCCTGAGAAGCAAAAAATGTGAAACAAGCACCTATTGTTAGATATAAGGTATACGTGTAGCTTTACTGATTGGTTTATGCAGATGCCTGTAAGCTCTTGACAATTTGCTGTTGGTTAGAAAACTTTTAAAAGGCCTTGTAACACAGAGAATTTCAGCTGCTGTTGGCAAGGTGTGAGCTGTTGCCATCTTTCAGCTGTCTCACCCTGAGACTGATGTCTCAATAAAAGCTCGAGGAACAGCTCCCTGCAGTCCCATCCAGTTATTTGGAAATATTTAATATCCAACAACAAACATCTTACACTTTCCTTGGGGCTTTCATTTTGTGCAAGGAAGCTCTCTAAGCTTATTAAGGTGAATACCTAAGTAATTTTTTCAAGGCATGTTCTGTATGTAATAGAATGAACAGTTTCCATCAGGATTTAAATCTCTGAGGAATCTCAAAAAACTGAGGAATCTCCTCAGAGTATAAAAGGTAAAATCCTTTCTGACACAGCAGAGAAATGGCTTCATTGGACAAAGAGCTTTGTGGTTGTCACATTCAGTAACAAGTCTACCAAAATGTAAGTTAATGCTCAGGATAGGTATTTTATATGAAAAAACTGAACATCAGTCCTATCCAATTGTTGATATGTGCTCATCTACTGGACTGAGAGAAAAACTTATTTTCTGCTTTGAATTCAGGATCTGAAAAACAGAAGAAACTTTTAATAGGTGGAGAAGCCTGCCTGTGGGGGGAATTCGTGGATGCAACTAACCTGACACCAAGATTATGGTATGGACTGCTTTATCATTAGATTTTAAAAAGCCAGCTACAAGAAGCATTAATTAATCCCACAGGATTCTTTGCTAGTGGTAACAGTGCTCTGTGCTGAACTAAGCAGCTATGAAAATTAATGCTTCTGGGTATTAAAGAATTATATTAGACCAGGTATTAAAAAAAGAAAATACCCATTCTTGGCTATAGACCATGCCTACTCTAAAACTTAGTGTACCTTTCCAGGCCTCGAGCAAGTGCTGTTGGGGAGAGACTCTGGAGCAGCAGCAATGTCACCAACTTGCAGGATGCCTACGAAAGGCTGACCAAGCATCGATGCCGCATGCTCCGGTAAGATTTAGGAGCTACAGTGTATCTCAGTTCTCAAGTTTTATAACCAGTGGAAGAAAGGTACAGGCTTGACCTGCTGGCCTGGAGAGGAAGGGAAAAGAGCTAGCAGTTTAACCTGACTGTAGATGCAATCCCATTTGGTTTTGTATCCACAGAACAGGAAGACAGATACTTTAAGACAGGAACTCTGCACAGTTTTGCAAATAAAATTTTCAGAACTCACTTTTTTCTGTAAAATACTAGGACTCATCGGTGTATCTCTTTCTTGTAAAGGAAAAATGAACACCATGACTGACTTATGTCAGACAAAAATTACATTAAAAGGTATTTGGGAGCAGTACACTGACAGAGGGAAAAGCAGACTTCTAAAAAAACCAGTGGTGTTATTTGTTTATTATGAATAATAATTAAAAACCTGCAGCAGATAATCAATTGGAGCTATTTGCATGAGAGCCTAGGCAAGCTATTCTTTCAGGTATTGCCTTACTTTAGGGGCTGAAAGGGGTGGACAAGCAGGCCATGACAATTTTAATTCATTTATGAGCTGACTTTGTTCACTGTAGTCATAACACATTCTTCTCCCAATTCGTTCCTAAAAAGTACCTAGACAAGTTACTGGTTATTTATTGCTAATGTTGTTTTTGTATACTAACAGTTGCAAATATAAGTGATTTCTAGGTTTTAAGTCCAATTTTGACTCCACTTTTGAGGTGCACAGTGAGAGCTGAACAGTTGAACTGTAGCAAGCATGAAACATTCCATTTTGTTTCTCTAAAGTTTATGACAACTCATAGAAAATCTCAATTCTGTGTGGTAGTAGTTCAACGTAGATGCAAATAGTTTTTTTAAAGAACAGGATACAACAGCTGTTACAGTCAGCACTTGAAACTCAAGCTCTCTTCTCATGTTCATGAAGATGTCTTAGCATGGTTGTCTGTTGGAATCACTTTACAGTATATACTATATATTTAGCTTACTGTCACTCTTTAATCAAGAGTGACTGAAGCATTTGTAAGTTTTGACTGGTTGGGTTATTTCAAGATGACTTAAACTAATGATACAGGAAAATAGCTGTATGTAAATTGTGCTATCTCCCTCAGTCGTGAGAAAAATAAATATATTGAGAGTTGACAAATGCACATTAAAAACAAGATTAAAGGTATCTCAGAATTTATGTCCTATTACTTAGTAGGGTGGTGCATCTCTTGGTGGGGCTCAGGAAAACACTGCTACAGCTGAACAGTTCAGTGTACAGTGGTTGTACCAGCAGGATTAGGGTTTTACAGTGAACAATGCTGTTCCTGGACCTGGCTGACTCCACTACTGCATCTGCATCTTCTCCCTTAACACTGGTACTTGTGTTGCTGTACAGGGAGCTGGTCCAGAGGACAGCAGCTGCTCTGCTAGTGCTGGCATGAGAAATACAGACTAAGGACACTCCCCTTATTTCTTGCACATATTTAGCAACAGAAAGTAGTCTAAGGAAAAACTGTTTTGCTGGCTTGACATGAACAATTTCTGTTAGAAAGTAACTAATTTAATAAAAAGGTGTGTTGTCCTGGAAATTATTCTTTTCATCCAGGCTTTGAACTAGAATAACACTACAGAAACCATTCCCTTTCCATTGATAAAATAAACATTCCATGGAGCTGCAGTTGTTGCATTTCATGTATATGGGGCTTCATCAGAGAGCTGACTCAAGTGTCAGGCTATGGTCTCAGCATGTATGCACGACTGTGTTCCTACTGATGTTTTTATTCATCATGGATGCAGACTGTGGCAGTTGTAGCAGGATGAGGGACTTTTCCAAGAAAGCAAACAGCCCTGGCTTGCTCTCTTGCTCTGCAGCTGGTTACCAGGGAGCAAGGAAAATGGGTAGGTAGCACGGTGTAACAGCCAGATCCTGGTCACTGGAAGAACAGTAACTCTGCTACTGAAGATCGAGGCCACTGCTCTTGAAATAGTGCTGTGAATGCAATAAGTACTACTCAGATCTAAACTCAGCTTCTTCTGATTCAGCAGACCAGATTGCAGAGAAATGGTGATAGCAGGAAGGAACAAGAAGATGGGCATATATTCCAGAGAGCTACACACCAAGCCTTGTCTTTACTAGGAGTATGTCTTGCTTTGCAGCAGCATTTGTTCAGCTGAGCTGTTAATCATTTCTTCCACTACACCACTTTTAAACATTAGTAGCAGTAGTATCTATGTCTTAAACATTTGAGAAACAGAATGTTGTTTGCTACTTTACCTCTGAAATATGTTTTTATTCTATCTTACTGCACCATTATAAGCCACAGGTGTTGGTTTATTTTTAATGCCAGAATAATTTATGATAGTGTAAGCTGAAAAAAACCCCTGACTCCTCCCCCCAAAATAATGAAAATTATAGAATTAGAGCTGCATATGAAGGAAACATTGACATTGGGAGAGGAGAGAGTGTGTAAATGTCAGTTGATTAATATTTGCCTTTCTTACTACTTCTTTTCCATACAAGCAGTAGATCTTGCGGCACATCAAAAGAACTAGCCCCTGAATTTAAGCTTTTCAACACGTCTGCTAAGAGCTTGGTGCCTGTGTGTGAAACAGAGGTTCAGTCTAAAGTACATCAAAAGTAGAACAGAGCCCTTTATCACTCCCTAAACAGGCCATCTGTTGTTTCTAGGGAGTAGCTGTTTCTGTAGTTATTAAAGCAGATTGCCAGTATCTCTCTTCCTGCCTGCTCCAGCAGCCAGTTGTTTGATTGCAGCCATACCCTTCTGCTTTATTTCCACAGCCGTGGCATAGCGGCCGAACCGGTGTTTGTTGGATACTGTGCCCATGAAACCAGGCCCTAACTGCTGCACAGAGTACTTGACAACAGCCTGAAGTGCCTCTGGGGGATGAATATGTACCTGTGGTTTCCTACATGAATCAAGACTTGAATTTTTCTCTTTTAAAATAAAATTATTTGACAGCCTTGGTGGAGTAAAAGTAATCATTTTTAACCTTTCAAAAATATGGATTCTTCACTGTGAAATCATGAAACTTGATACCATATTTGCTAATTCCAGTTTCCTTACACTTTAAGGTTGAAGAAAAATTAAGCTAAGACACTTTAAATTAGCAGCCAACTACCTTTTTTATTTCAAAGTATCACTTGCCACTTTTCTAGGTAATTGCAACCCATAGCAGATCAGGACCATTACAGCTTAATATACTAATTCCTAATGGTAGACAAACAAACAAATCCATTTTTCAACATACTGCAGGGTGGTAGGTAGGAATTACTGTCCTAGAAAAACTGCCTTTCCTGTATTTTCTTTGCTTACAGATCTTACTTGATTTGCAGAAGTATCTATTTCACTTACTTCCTAAACGCTGGCAGAAATTACACCCAGTCCTGAACTCCGGTTCATAACTGGTTTCTACCAGTGGAAGTAATACCTGTAAGTTGTGCAGTTTAAAGTGCTTATTAACCATATCCTTTCATACAGCTGAAAACAAACCAAATACAGAGTGCCAAAATTGTTAAGTTATTTCAGTGATAGACAAAATTTCACAAACTTTATTTGCTGTATTAGGAAAACAGTCCCAGTGGCACATTAAGGTGGACTCGGTGCTCATTTCTATGAAGACTATTTGCATTACTTCTCATTACAGATGTCTGTGAGGACAAATTTGCAAAGCAACAAGTTGTGGTTGCATCCCTGCTTTGCAATCACGAGGTTATGCCAGCAGAGTCTCTTGCACCTTCCTCCCTGGACAGTTAAAAGCAGTCTGTTCATGCAGCTGCTAACTCAGTTTTTGCCATCACCAGTTGGTCCCAGACGAACACACTGGTGGAACATATGAAAATATTTAACAGGGGTGTAGAAAGTACTGTTCCTAGAGAGTAAAGATCACACCAACCCCATCCTCCTCTGAAGAAGTGCACTTTGCTCTTGGCTGCTCAGGGCTTGGTAACTGGCAAGCTCCAGTGTGAAGGTTGCTGAGCCCGAAGTTAGAGAACGCAGAACTGTTGAGTAGCCCTGGACAAATGGAGAACACACATCACTCAGGTTAGGGTAAGGGGAAGGTAAATTAGCATAGAAAACTGCTTAGACCACAGAGAGAGAGAAGAAGAATGTCAGAAGTATACTGAACTGTACTAGTAAGTTAACTTTCCAATATTACTGTATTAGAATTGCATGAGTCAATAATAATATTTTTTAAAAACTGGTTTCCGTAAAACCTATTGTAGTACTTAAAATTTCTCTAACTTACAGCTGAATACATGCTGGTTTAGCAATCTGGCATAAAAACTGGGCATAAAAACTATTGAATTCGTGAGCACTTCCTCCAATCTTCAACAATTAAAATACAATTTTAAAAATTCATTCTAAATTTACTTATCCATAACAAAAGGAAAAGTAAAGTGAAGCCAGGCATTTTAAAGCATATAAAAAGGATCAGTTTAGCACTGGTAAGGTAATCACATACCATCATTTCTGCTAGTGGAACAGCAGCAACCACAACTCTGTTATCTTGACGAGACTGGATTTCCTGAATGCTGCCTCTCCGCTGTGCAAGATCAGCCAGTGCTGCACTGAGGTGATCTTCACTCACTGTGATTTCTAGGTTCATCAAGGGCTCCAGTATTTGTACACCAGCTTTTTTCAGAGCCTACATGGAAAAGAGGGGAGTTACACTGATGTAGTCTTATGGGCTTTTTAAAATAAAATTGATGTAAGTATATCACTGAAGCTGACTCAAACTCTCCACTTGCAAAAGCTATGAATTCCCCAGCAAGGGCATTACAAAGGCATGCAAAGAGGAACAATGGCCAGATATTGATACAGATCTATTTTCCCAGCAGCAGACCATGCCTCTGTGTCCACAGCAGCTCACAGTTTCACTGTACCTTCTGCACGCAGCGGGAGACACAGGCTGACACCATGGTGTGCGAGGTGTCTGGGTGCACTGTCAGTGCCTGCACTGTCACATCGATATCCTGAACTGGGAATCCCAGCAGAGGTCCTGGGCAGGGCCACAGAGAAGAGATAAAAGGGAAAAAAAAAAAAGTACATTTGCTTTTCAGAATACTAAGATGCATGCAAAAACTTTTCAAAATTGAAAGTTTCTCATTTTCCTCTTTGCTCTTTCCTTCTCTGTCCTCCCCCCAGGGGTGTGGCTACCAGTCACATTCCTCATTTTGAAGTTTTGTCATTACCTAACTTTGCCAAAAGAGACAAAGAAATGCAGACTCATATTTTATCAAAAGTACAGATAATATTCAGAACTGGAAGCTCCTGAATATACTCACCCAGACAACCATTACCAGAAAGTTACTTTTAAATACATTGTATTATCTAAAACTAGTCTCTTCAACAAGGCAGCATTTGAAAAAGTAGGGAAAACTTTTGTTTAACCAGAAACCAGAATATTTTCTTCCTTTTGAACACAATATGATCACAGCAATGCCTACTAACACATACCCAAAACTCTGGGTGTAACTCAGTTCCATACAGGCAGATTACCCCCTCCAACCAGACCAAACTGTATTAGATTAGATGTGAGGCCTGAACCACATCTGAGAAAAAATAACTTTTTTTTAAATACAGAACATGGACAGGTTTGGGGTTTTTTGTATTTTTTTTTGAAGCACTTAATAGCATCAATTTTAGGCTGGAGACACCACAGTTCTGAAGTTGCTTCAAGAAGCATACAGAAATCACACGTTTAAGAGACTCCACAGCCAAAGATGGGAGATGCTTTCAAATTCCACAAAACAACTTTGAAAAATCACTTCATGCTTCGTTCTTAAAGAGAATTCTCCTTTATTAATCCACTGCCTATTAGTTTTACTGTAAGTGAGGTTTTTTGCCAACACCTTACTTAAGACTTCCTATTTTTAATCAAAAGTCAAGGACACTTCTAGTCCTTTAGAAAAGGCAGACTTTGCAATTAGGTAAGACTTTTTACTGAAAACTAATGGATTTAATGTATTTAAAAATAAAAATAAAGCATTAGTAACTAACAGAAGTATAATACATGCTGGCCTATGAAACCATTTCTGTTATAGCACTGTGGTTTACATTATGTCATTAAGTAAATACCTTATCTCCGATACCAGATTAAAAAATAAATCAGAAGAACTCCAAGCTCATTGTTGAGTGACTGAGAAGACATCAACCTTAAAAGCAAATCAAAGGCATGCTGACTTCCATTCCTGGCAGAGGGAAAAAGGTGTTTGGCAATTTTTGTACTTGAAGACATTTTGTAATTTTCCGTTGTACCTTACATATATGTTAGTTGTACATATATGTACTATCTTTTAGTTTTCAAGCTATCAAGCAGTTTTTCTTTCTAGAAAAATGCCTCTTATGAAAATATTAGATGGGTATAGCTGACCTAGCTTTCCTTTACCTTGAATGCATGAATTTGTGATCCCGTTTTCTACAGCTCCTTGCAGTTCTTTGGGCAGTGTTTCACTGACATTCTCAGCATAGCTGATGATGGGTTTTGTTGTTGCTCCTTCTCCCGACCTGGGTCTCACCTCTACCTCTGCAGTTACACAGTGTCGTTTATCACCTACTGTTTTGTCCAACACATCTGCAGGGAGAGGGAAAACATAATACATGAAATTCACCTGAAAGTTACTCATTTAGAGTAAATCAAGCTACAAAACCAGGAACAGGATGTTCCTTCTATTCACTCCTTTTACCTGTAGCTTGGGCAGCATTTAAGATGGTTTCTCGGTATGCAATTTGAAGAGGTCCCAAGTAAGTCTCAATTCCATATTCACGTTTGATTCTGTCATGAATGATTTCTATGTGTAGTTCTCCCATGCCACAAAGGATAGTCTGGTGAGAAGACAATTAGGAGAGAAGTGGGAAAACATGCAAAACTCAGCATTTAATACAAATTCTTTAAGCAAGGACTTGCATGCTTCAAATTGTCTCTTACAAATGCTTCTAACAGCCGTAATACTTCGAATTCTAAGGACCTTAGGGAAACACATTGCTTTAAGTCATCTGACATAAACATATTTAACTGAGAGGGTTGTTACCAGTACTCTGCTCACCATAAAAAAGATTATCTTAAAGACTATGTAATTCAAACCTTTTAAAAACACAGAATTGTCAAAAACATGCAGAGCATGGGGTGACTTCCAGTAAAGAACAAATGCCCAAGTCTCCATTTTAATTTCATACACAGAACCTTGTATGTGTATCATAGGAACATTCAGAAAGTCCCTTTTATTTAAAAAAATCTCAATATGCAAATGAACCAACTAAAGTGTGGCCTCGATGTTCTAAAATACTGTTTTAAGATGAGCAGTAGAAGATTCATCTTACCTGTCCTGTGTCAGGATCTGGCTTCACTTTTAAACTTGGATCTTCACGCTGAAGGCAGCTCAAGGCATTATCCAAGTCTGTACAGAAATACCAAACATTGTATCTGAAGTGAATTCAGCAATTTGAAGATCAGAGTAAGTGCCTAAATATCACTTTCCTCAAAACAATCAAAAGGATCCTAGAGGAGCATAGATTTTGGCAAACAAAGTCAGGTCAAATTACAATTAACCAGCAACTTCTGATTTTATCCCACAAATTATTGTGCTACAGAGTGCTTGAATTTAATTATTATACATACTATTTTCAGAGTGATATTTCGTGCTTCTATGAGGACAGACTGGAACTTACAAATTATTCATTAATTATGTAAATAACTGATAAGACAAATGTCAATTGTTACACGATTTACTTAAGTATTTCAAGATGAGTTTGACATTACATGATCCAAATGAAAACGTACATGGTCTTCAATACAGGGTTTGGGGTTTTTTTCTGATTCCCCATTATCTAACTGCTGAGGAAAGCAGCAGAATGATGAACCAAGAGCCAAGACTGCCTTCATCATTCCTTACAGTCTTTGGGGAAAAAAAGCAATGAAAACAAACAAATGCAAACGAAAATATCCAAACACCACAAAATCAGAAACACCTTATAACCCAGTGGCTCAGCCTGCAGACATGTTGCTCCAAATCTGTTTTCTACCTTACTCCATTCTGTCACAGTACACTGGTACTTGTCCCTCCTTCTCTTCACCCCCAAACAAGCTCAGCTTTGTTAGAGCAAAGATACAGAATTTAAAGGGTATTTCCAAAAAGAGTCAAATTATCAAGCCGTCTAGTACAGGTAGTGTTGGGAAAGACAGTCAGATTACAGGACTGCAAGGATGCAAGGATGAACCCTAACAGACAGAGAGAAGTCTTGGCATGTAAAGACTTTATGGAGTAGAACTGTGAGTGCCAACTGAAAAAAAAAACCAAAAAAAACCCCACATTTCAAGGTTATTTGTACTTGGGACACTATGTACAGCTTACTGCTGTAATTGCAGCAAAACTCAGAATGAGTGCCTCCATCCTTCTATCTTCAAATGAAGAAATACTACTTTTCTACTTTTCTAGACACAAGAACTGGAAAAGCAGTAGTGCCACTGCTGCTTGACATGGTAATAGCAAAGCGTATGGACAATCATGATCTGAAGTACACCATCAGTATGAAAACCACCAGAAAGAACCATACCATGGATCACTGGTGGTTAAGCTGGTGCAACTCACTCATCCTGCTAGGTGGCTGCACTGTACCTTGTTGCCTGGCCATGGAAGGTGGTTCAATGGTGCAGAAGAAGACAGGCTCAGGGATCTCAACACCTGCCAGCAGCAGACTGTCCACCTCACTCACAGACCTCTTCTTCTCCCCAGCATCCCTTCCAGCCCGGCGTGCTGCAGCGACGGCTGAAGCCTTTGATGACACTATGGTATCTCCAGTGGCGCTCTGCAGATCAGCACAGGAAGTGATGGGGGAAAGAAACAAAAAACAAACTCAAAATGTATCCCAGAGCTGGTTACATTTTAGAAAATTGGTGCAAATGAGATTCATGCAGCAGATTCAGACAGTAACAAATTATTAAACTAATAGAAGCAGGCATGAAACACATTTATTTGAACTTGGAACCACTGCTTTTGGGTAACTGATTCAGAACATCATTCCCCTTCCCCACAGGAGGTCTCTCTGTGGCATTACACTGCATTTTGAGAATTACAGTATTAATATAACCTCAAACCCTAACAAAATACACCTTCAGCTTTCAGTCCTTTCCAGTCAGCACTGCAGTTTCCAGGTCAATTACTGATATTTGTACACTGTGGTATTTAATTTTAGGAGGAAGTACATCTAAAAGTACTTCAAATAAAGCAAGTTTACATATGTCACCATAATCAAGAACACATCTGAGATACAGTATCACAGGAGTAGAAAGCACATTAGTGAAATAAGCTCCTTTACAGTACCAGTATTTTTCATTACCTGTTTTAACCCAACAGTCAGGGCAATGTTGCCAGGCATTAGTGATGGTATTTCAATTTGCTGATCAGCAAAAGGCAGGAGCAGCCGGCTCATTCTTTCTCTGTAAATTAAATTCTCTGTTACTCAGAACTGTTAATGGGCATTCCAATGCTACACTGCTCCACACCTCTATCTTACTCACGTGCAACTTTTGTTAATGTTATATACAGCTGACTGGGGTTTCAGTGAACCTGAGTAAACACGAACAAAAACTAGTGGTCCACGACATTTATCATGAAGAACTTTGAAGGCCAGAGCACACAGGTCATCCTTGTACCACTGTCTGTAAAATAAAAAGCAAATAGAAAGCATACTTGTAGGATTAATCCACTCATATTCACATTTACCTGTATTTTTACTCATTTAAGAGGTGAAATGTTTCTTGCTGCAATGTTAATGGAGGCAGGTTTTCAAAAACCTTAATTCGTACCAAAAAATAATAATCTAAGCAGTTCCAGCTCCAATAGGACATATAAGATGTTATGTGACTCAGACAAAACTAAACAGAATTCCTAAATCATATTTTTGTAAAATGACAATGTCCTCAGATTAAAAAAAGACTTAAGAACGCCAAAGTGCAGGCTTGACAGCTGGAGATAAATGCATCCAATTCCAGTAGAACTGACCACAGCAGGTTCAGTACTCAAGTATATTTTTCTGCCCACACATCTCTACTATTATTTAATACCTAAAGAGGATAAATATTTATAAAGAACGTTCATGCTTCATTAATATATTTAATTTTCTCCTTTTGTGTTCCTACATTTTTTTCTGAATTTCCTTTTCCACCTGTGCTTACAGGAACTCGTGTGAGCGCTCATTAGGTGCAGGCAGGTACAGAGTGATGGCATCCAGCAGTGGCTGCACCCCTTTGTTCCTCAGTGCACTGCCACAGAGCACAGGCACAGCCTTCTGAGCCAGCGTGATCCTGCGGATAGCAGACTGCAGCTGCAAAACAAGAATTAATTTCTGTTAATGCATCATCTACAATCCAGCCTTAAGTTGCACTCCAGCTATCAGATACTGCTAACCAATACCCAAAGAGCTAAAAAGTATGTTTGTAAAGTCAACATCACTCATCCAAACTATTTTCACTGCTTTTAACAAGCTCCAAATCATAAACCCAAGCATTTTGATGCTAAAGTTGAAGACACTGGCTTTAAGATTTCTAAACATTTCGCACAGATCTGCTGCTGTTCTTGTTCTAACAGTCCTTGTATTTCAGTATGTTGTAATTCACTGCTTTCAACACGCAGAATCTAAAGACCCAACCATTTCAAAGTCGCTGAGATGCTGGTTTTGTTAGTGAGAATCAGCAGCTCAGTCACAAACTCCATTAACTCTACCCAAAAGTTCCATTCCCCCTTCCCTACACTCTTTTGCAACAGTCTAACTTTCAATAAAAAAGAAAACCCCACCTTCCTGAATAAATGTACTCAACCTTTGAAATTATGTCTTACATGCCTAAGAATCATAGCACATCTTTATAAAATTCCTACTAACTCCAAATATACTCTATTCTAAATTCACACTACTGTTAATTTACTACATAAGACAGTATATTTTTATTGAAAAATCTGAAAAATCATAATTTGCACATGTCAAATGAAGAATAAGCCACCCTTGCAATAAGAGCTATTAAAGACTCATAAATGTAAAAAATACCTTGTCAGCTGGTATTAAGTCAAAATTTTCATTATTTTCTTCTAGAACAAGTTCAGCAAATTCATCATCCAGATCTGCAACCTTCAACAGAATAGTTCTGTATTATTTGGCATACAACAGTTTGACAGAAAAGTTACTTATCTTACTTAGAATATATAGCTAAACAGAGCAGGAACAAAGCCTTTAAAGACATCAGCGATTATAAACTCAGATCATATAAAATTATGGAAATAAAGGCTTCAAGAAAGGATGGGGGGAAAAGAAAAGACTTATAAAGCTGCTGTCAAGCAAAACACCAGTGGGAGAGAGAATGCTTGTACTTGTCCCTGAAATGAAAAAACCTCCATATAGTGAAAGCCATGAAGGGTTTAACTGGTGTACTTCAGTCCTGCAAACACAGGGAAGTCTGAAGTAAGCAGCAAGCAACCTTTGCAAGCCAACAGCTACTGGAAAAAACAGACAAGCATCAGGGCACTTTGGCTTTCTTAATGTCAAGAGTTTATAAGTCCAAGAGCATGTTTCTGTTTTCAAACTGTACCAGTTAACTTGACATGTGACTTAACTCCTTAAATGTCTCGATACATCCCTGCACTGTCACAGAGTCAGGACACCCAAGCACAGGACAGCACTTTGCCCCCTCTATTGGCTACAAAACCAATTGGCCAAATTCTGAAATAAACCCTTGATAAGCAATTAGAAGGCTTATCAAGGTAATAGTTAAAACATGAGAGATAAAGGAAATAGTTCATTTAATTAAGTTAAAATGAAATGTGCAAAAGGACCAGTATTCAAAATGCTACGTTTTACACAGCTTCTGATAAGGAATATTAACAGCATAGAAAGCATTTTGAAAAATATTTTACACACACAAGCTTATCTCAATTATCACACTACTGGTCCACCCCTTCCTCCTTCAGGAAGGGCTCAGAAAAAAAAGGGGGGGGAAACACTGTTCTTACAATATGTATCTGACAATATATTTCTTAAGATAAAAGACTGGGTAGTAACACTGCCATTTAAAACCTACTAAGTTTGAAAAAGAGATTGTGTACGCACGTTCTACTGAACTCAGATCTTTCCAATTGCAAAGGAAACAGAAAACTAGCATCATCTCTTTATGCACGTGCACAATGTTATTCAAAGCTGTGTCAAAGGCAGCCCTTCCAACAAAAAGGATTGGGCTGCTCCTAACACAGCATTTAGTGCCATTTTGGTCAGGCTGCAACATCCCACCCAGCTTCCAGCTGTCACTTCAGAAAAGTATGGATACCCTGCAGGTTTCAAGTCACATCTGTCAGGTTTCTTGTGAATGTACCAAATATATTTTGGCATCTAAGACAGTGCAAACACTGTCTGCTTTTAGCAAAGAGATTGACAAACTGTAGGAACTCCATTGGAAAATCACTAACAGG
Source organism: Cisticola juncidis (assembly GCA_013400215.1). Classification (NCBI taxonomy): domain Eukaryota; kingdom Metazoa; phylum Chordata; class Aves; order Passeriformes; family Cisticolidae; genus Cisticola; species Cisticola juncidis. Next base: position 1,369,800 of record VXBR01020418.1, read on the forward strand.
GCTGGAGCACAGGTGGAGGCCCAGAGATGGGTTTGTCTGGCTTGGACAGGTTCAAGCAGGATGCAAATACTGCCTCTTACTATTTGAAACAGTGGTGGTGGTTTTGCTTCGGGCAAAACAGAACCAGATCCTCCTCAGAGGATGCATGGCTGTCCCACCTTGTGACATGGTAAAATACCATTGGACATAGAGAAATGATGATCAAGCACTGGGACAGGCTGCCTGCAGAGAATCATTGTCCTGTGACTTGAAAACTCAACTGAACAAGCCTGAACAAATCGACCTAAAGCTGAAGTCAGCCCTACTTTAAGCAGATCACTTAACCAGACACCTCCAGAGATCCCTTTCAGCTTATTTTTCCTACTGCTCTGAGTAATGGTTTTAAATATATTACGTATTTACTTTAGAACTTTACTTGTTCTATTAAGGTATTTCTTGCATCCTGGACTTCTTGGAACAGGTTTGGATCATCAGTCTCCAGCAGCAGCTTTCGCTCAAAATTTTTTCCATCATCCAAATCAGAAGTAGATTTCCACATTATTTGCTCCTTAGTCACAACATCAACCAGTCCTCTGAAGGTCTTGGCTTCCCCAATGGGCAACTGCAAATAGAACCGAGACTTTAGATAGCTGAAAAAAAATTAACAAAGGAGTTCCATTCAAAAGAAAGGAAACAAGCATTTAATTTCCAAGCTTACCTGTAACAGTAAAGGTTTTGTCTTCAACTTTTGTTTGATGCTCTCAACAGCATATGTAAAACTATAGAAGAAGAACAGGTATAAGTTACACAAAACTTAATGATATCAGTAAAATAGGTTCACCATTCCCTATTTCCTGCAAAAATGACTCCTATAATTACACAAAAGCATGCATTTGCACAACCAAAGAAATATGTAGTCAGTATTGACATTAATTGGGTCCCTCTTGATGCTTTAAGTTTCAGGTTTCCTGTTTTTCAGATTCTGTGCTGCCTAGGGGAGCAGTTCTGAGCTTTACATTAAGTGCTGATCAGCTCTCTTCACATACAAAACAAATTCTTTTCCTGGTGAAGGCCAGGGACAACTTTTATGCCCAAAAGCACAAACAACAGTGGACTGAAGAAGGGAAACAAGAAAGGATGGGATCTCACAACTGAAGCTGTAATTGGACAATTAAATCCCAATATGAAAATAGACCAAAACTTATAAAAGTGTGAGACCTCATGACTGGTCATCCATTTTGTGACCATTTTAAGTCCACCTTGGGTGCAGCCCTGGTCAGGCCCTGTCCTGCCCAAGGTGTATCCTAAAGGCCTTTCAATAAATCTCTGCTTTATTCTCTAGCTCTGTCCAGTCTCTGTTTCAGGTCAGCCTTCCCAAGGCACCACTCTGTGCTAAACTGGAAAATGCTAGACATTCTCTTATAAGCTTTTTAACAATTATTAACATAACTGCCTAAATACCTTGCCCTGTTTTTGTCCATCTTGTTTAAAAAGCAAATCCGTGGTATCTGGTATTTGTCTGCTTGTCTCCAGACTGTCAGAGTTTGTGCCTAGAACAAAAGACAAAATGGAAATATAACTGTCAACAGCTGAATTATATGCTCTCCAACACCACTGAAGGTCTGAGTTCAAGCAGAAGGGAACTGTGCTGGGTGACAATCCCGTATCTAGCACCACAGATGAACTCCACAAGCAGCTTTGTCTTACCTTGTATCTCAGCTGTGGTCATTCCCTTTCCTGCACTAAGGGAATGCAGGTACAGTGGCAAGGGAATGTGAAGAGAAACTAAGCATTATGGGGGGAATACATAGGGAAAACTCCATAATGCGGTGACTCCATGCTTTATTGCCAAATTAGTTAGACACACACAGTCAAGCATTTCTGTGGCTACACACAGCAACACTAAAAACTACTGGGGTTTTAACAGTAATATGTGCACTGCTGAGCCATTTATCATATGTATTTTTACTTGAAAATTAAAGCAGGTATATAGAAAAATCAGCGCTGATTCAGTTATAGTCTCTTACCACTATGTGGAATAATGCAAGAACTTGCTACAGAGTTTTAGAAAAAAACAAGCAGACCTAATTGTTTTGTAGTTGGGGGTGGAGGCTATTAATCAGTTCAGGTTCATCTTTACTGGCATCTAAATTTTTCCAGTAGCAAGTCAAATAATGTGACTTAAAGTGGTTAAGAGTGCTCTCTTTCCTCATCCAGGAAAACTCCCATGCAAAAGGGATTTCACATACAACTTTTCTATGGGATTGAACGACTGAAATATCTCATGCTATAAAAAGTCCAGTTCCAGCTTGCTTCCACCTTTTCTGCACTCTGTTAAAAAGGCCATTGGGGAGGGAGAAAACCTGCCTGAAAATAACCTATTTTCTACTTGAAACCTGAAAATGAGGAATTGACAGATATTCATTTCATTCAACTTGTGGAGCTGGTCACAAGCATTCACCTCAATCAACATTTGTAAAAGACAGCAACAAAACAACAAAAACATCCTAGATTTACAATGATAAACACTCTTATTTGCTGCTTATTACCATGGAAATACCTGTGCTCTACAGGATTTAAAATTAAATGCTCAGCTTCATGAAGCTGAAATTTATTTGATAAAAGCATTGAGAGACATGATACAGAGAAAAATCTCTGTACATTATTTCAGCCCAATTTAAGTCATAAGACACAGTGGGAAAATAACTGAGAGTGACTGGAGGTAAAATCAGAGAAAACTGGGGAAGTACATCCACCCTCTAACAGAGTTTGTAACTGTGGAAATTACAGGTTGCTGAAAATGCAGTTGCTGCTCCCCAGACAGATGTGGTCAGCATGCCTGACTTCCCACACACAATACATGCTGAGGGGACCAAAGGGAGGCTGGAGCTGAGTGGAGACACTGTGCCCAAGCTCTGCTGAAATCCTGTCAAGAGGGGGAACTCAGTGGTACCTTGTAGCTGACAAGCCACATAGCAACTGTCAACCAAGGGAGAAAAAACAAGATTTCTTGCTGTTGAACCAGGAACCATGGCAAGATCACAGAATACACCTCTATTTTAAAGGTGAGCTCAGGTGTAACACTAATAAACCCACATACAAGGTACAGCCACCCCCCACTGAACATGATGCATGACTACAGTCACTCCAGCTCCACCTAAACAGAAAAATGATATAAAAGTAAATCAAAAATGGGGAGAAGTTAGACACTTCTGCCACCTTCTGGGATCAGACAACAGGCTGAACTTTTCTTCACTCCCACAACGACATCTATTGGCTAAGAACTGTACTCTATCCATGCTGAACAACTACATCAAGCTACCCTTGGTTAGGTACTAGAGCTGGTGAGCATATTGCTTTGAGGACATTTCTGCAGCCAGATGGTACCACCAGAAGGCTTCCTTAACCTGTCCCAGTTTTCAGTTACATTAATGAGGAGTGTTATTCCATAAACTGTTAAGCCTGAGTCCTTTAAGAGCTGTAACAGTTGCTGGCAGCAGGTAACATACTGCTCTGTGGGGGCCAGGGTCTCCCTTATGCTGGTGTGTCCCTGGATCTTTCCCGAGCCCAACAGACCAATTAAGGGCCCCTCAGGAGGGGTCTTTCTGTCTGCACATGACCCAGAACAAGGTAGCAGAACCACACTCTGATCTCATGGACTGTGAAAGGTCCCTGTGTCCCCATAATGAGACACTGACAGACTGAATTGGGCACAAGGGTCTCATCTTTCCCAGGGAACTGACAGGCTAATCAAAAATCAAAAGGTTTGAGAAAATTTCTCTCCTTTCCCATGACAGACTGGACACACAAAAAAACCAAAAATCTAACAGTTGATTTTACCTCAACACCAGCTGAAGCATCAAATACTGCTACTGCTCCATCCAGGACTCTCAAGCAACGCTCAACTTCCACTGTGAAGTCCACATGGCCTAAAAAACAATCTTCCTTTTATATCATCATAATTCAAACGGACAACATCAACAGGTCATTACATATGTAAACCATTTTTTCTTCTTTCAAATAATGTCAAAACAACTTTTTTTTTACTTGTAGGGAACTATGCCTATCAATCTTTGAAATAAACAAGATTATTATAAAGCAATCCTAGAACGGAGAAGAATTTAATGTGGAAACATCTGAGCTCACTTGATACAAGCTAGATTTGCAATCAGCAAACAACAATTACCCAAAGCTAAAGAGAGCTTAGTATAGGCATTTTTACTAAACTAATTAAATTTTGCACTGTGTTTAAGACAAAGACACTCAGTGACACTCCACCTCACCCTCTGTCCCTTAATAAAATGAGTACAACTACAGAGCAGTACCTGGGGTGTCAATGAGGTTGATTCTGTAGTCCTTCCAGTCAAATGTAACAGCAGCAGATTGGATGGTAATGCCACGTTCTCGCTCTTGTGCCATAAAATCTGTCACTGTGTCTCCATCATCAACGTCTGCAAACAGAAAGCAGGACTGGGTAGGTAATCAACTCAAAATGTCAAGAGAGAGTTGGAAATAGTCCCCTTTACACATATTTATGTATAAGCTATGAAAATTAGCCTTTTTAAAACATTACGATGCCAGGTAATTTACTCAGGCTCCCTGCCCTAGGAATAAATGCCCTGCAAATGAAGGACAAGCACAAGTGAAAGACAAGCAATTCCAACAACCTTTTTGTTGTTCTTAATCTTAGTAACACCATGAGCATCTTAAAAACTAAACAAGGTCCAAAATCATGAACAAACTACAGCTTTAAAAAACCTGGCTGCACTCACTGTGTGCAATGTGGCAGACATTTTGATCAAAAGGTAATTAAGGTAATTCAAAAGGTAATTAAGTCAAAAGTAGAGTACAAACTAATAAACCACCAAGTAAGAGGTTGGGCTTTGTTTACTTTCTAATAACAAGAGAAGCAGTTCACATTTTTAAATTAGCAGTATCCCAAGTTCCACTGCTTCACAAGGCTAACATCTTCTATCAGTCATATATAGTAGAGAACAGGGTATAAAACTTAAAAGGTCAAAAAGAAACACAAACAGAGGCAGCAGTGACCATTTCAATCTTGAAGAATTTTATTAAACTTGATGTAGCAAGGAATTCTTCCTGTGCCAGGGCTTTCAAAAGAAATGGATAGTTCTTCTTACTCTGGTTTCTTCACAGGTCAAAAGAGAACTCAACAAACTGCTTTAGCAGAATAGTCAATGTGCAACCAGTAAAGGAGATTCTCTAATTAGAGACAGATTTCTCTAATTTTACTTTCAGCACAAAGATAATGTGCTGAAAGTAAAAGAAATATATCAATGATAGCTAACTGAAATGATAGATAACTGAAAGCAAAACTGCCTCAGTACACAAAGGAACATGCATTAAAATTGAATTAAACTGCAACACAACTTTGGAACTGCTGCCTCTACAAGAGGTGTTCCACTAGCAACTATACTGCAAGTAATTGTACACTATTAAATTTCTTAAACCTACTGAAATACAAGAAGTATTCCTAACCTCCAAGTGTTCTTATATATCCAGAATAATACAGCATTCTCTCTGTTGTCGTCGTTTTGCCTGCATCAATGTGGGCCATGATGCCAATGTTTCGGATTCTGCATAAAGTGAAAGCTGTGGTTAGTGCAGTTATTTTTTAATCCTGTGATAATTCTCATTTGCATAAATGCAAATTAAATAGTTAACATTCCCTGAGAATAGCACACCAGATTAATAGCATTGTTCCTCTGCTGCATATCTGATACAGTGTGCATTCCAACACTGAAGAATGTCAGCATTGATACGGTGGATTTTCTTCAAATCAGTAGTCCTGAAGAGTGTTGCAAGAGTTTTCCAACCTCCACTTCACAGAGGGCCCCTTCTTGAGCTCATGCTCATCCATCTGCCCTCCTGACAAACAGAAACAGCCCCTCCCTCTCTTGTCCATCCCAATTCCCGACACCTGGTGCCCTAAACACCCTGTTATGGCATATATACCATACCCTTTATGTCCCAGATATAGCACTCCCAACTTCCCACGAAGCTGTCCTTGATCTGGTTCAGCCTGCTCTTCCTTCCTGAAGTGCTTTGCTTGCTCTGAGCAGCACAGGCTTGCCTCAGCCCCCAGTTAATGCTGGCTTGACCCCACATCCTGCCCTCAGCAGCCTTCCAAGGGAGCTTCAGCCCCAAGGCACTTCTCTGGCAGCTCAGCCCCTAATTGCCTGGCTCTCATTTAAGGTGGCAGTGCTCCTATGAACACACAGCACACAGCCCTGCCCACCACAGTAATCTACTGCCAAGACATCCTTCCCACTTCTTCAGCTCCCAGCAACACCATGGATTTGGAGCTTCCCTAACAGCCTGGGGTTGGTTATGATGGGGCAAGAGACAACACAGGAGTGCCACCAACAAGCATTCTACATTGAAATGTCACAGGGATGAAGGTAAGCAAGTACTAACTTAAAATTAAACATGCAACAACCCACAGTTCTTTACCACATCAACTGCTCTAACTGAAGCTACATCCCAACAATAAATCAGCTTGATGTACCTGGATATGTCAGGATTAATGACAGAATGCAGAGACTTAACATCTCCTGGAAACAAACAAAATTAAACAAATTTTCAGACAGAACCCAATGTAGAAATATATTTAAGAAAACATCTAAACATCTTATTGTAGAAGAAAAATTCAGAGCCATGAGTCATGACAATCTGTAATCTCTACCACCTCAAATTTTTAAAGTCATGTACTTAATTTTAAATAAATCTCTCCCCACCTCAAAAAAGAGAAATGCTTGAAAAAACAGCTGTCATTTAGAAACAACAGGAAAAGCCAACACAGGAAAGTATCACCATCTCACTCTGCAGAAGCACACCTCAGCTCAAGGCAATGTAATGCTGACATTCACCTGAACTGGTGATTACATAATAAATTTGAAAAGTTATTTCTCCTTTAAGCCTTAAGGCTATACAACATAATTCTCAAGGATAATGGCAAGCTGACCTGTGTTGAAAAAATATGGGACTGGGAAGTTTAAAATGCTATTTTCTCACACAGTTTAGCTGAAAAATAAGTTTTCACAGCAATTTTTTATGAAACTAACCCAAATTCAGTTATTCAAGCTATTGAAGCTGTGTTTGAGGAACACACATAGCACTTTAGTTCATCTTTGACAGGCCACACAGAATTCAACAATATTTAAGCTAATATTCCTTCACCACCTCCAGATCCTCTGTCTCATCAGAGATGCATTAAAGCAGCCTCTTACAGGAGCCCTTAATGAGGGCTTCCAGCACACTTCACAGTTGATTTGACCTCTTTTAACATGTACCTTTGTTTGTTTTTGTTTCCTAAAGGCCTGTGAATACTGTGAATCTACTGAGATTTTAAAGAGCAGCAACACAACTCTTCAGTCCTTGAGCCAGTTTAAGTGCTCTATTTATGTGTCATGCAAAACTCTACAAATAATGGCCAAAAGCATACAATAAAACAGAAAATATATCAAAATAGAAAGTACTTTTTATTCTAACTCACTTTTAAATTAATCCTTACTATAAAGAAAACAACATAAGCTTATACCTGGTGGAGAACTGTAGTTTCTCAGACTGCAGTTTCGCTGTGTTACACTCAGCACTCTCATTTTTGTATTTCTGAAATACATGTACTTGAAAGAAAAAAGAATCATACAGAATGTTTATTGTTACAACTAGCTACTCTGTATATTATACAACTAGCTACATTTTTGTCAGCCGCAGAAAAATAAACTGAAAAAAACAATCTACGAGAACAAATATTGCTGTCAGGTATTTATCTATACATGGCCAAAACACCAACTATTTAAAAACAGATGCTTGAAAAGGATGCCCACACTGAGGCTTGAACCAAATTTGATCCCAATAATATTTGGGATATTCAGTAAAAACTTATGGCAGCAACAAAATCTTTTTCAATATCCAAAAATTTTTAAATACATCTAATTATTTGTGTAAATAATTTAACAGTGACAAGAGTTAAGCAGTCAAAAACTTCATGCAAATATTACTAATTCAATTCCCAACTCCAAAGTCCCATTCCAACATCAAAGTACAATTGTCCAGAAACTAAATGTAAAAGACAAAAAAAACCCAAACAAAAACCAACACCCCAATTAAAAAAGTTTACTCAGAATGCCCAAGTGTTTCCCTTGCTCACAGAGGAAGAATCAAAACTGAGGGAAAGCTTACCTTATTGTAAAAACTTGATGACTTCAACGCATTCACTGAAAATTTCCCCATAATTCTCAACATTCTGGCTCCTGTCTTCAAAGCTGTTCCCTGGCAAGGTAAGTAAACATTGTAAAACATGTTTATGACAGGAAACAGTCTAACTATGTTCCTTTGACACAACTCAGTCACAAAACTTTATTCTTTTTGATGGGAAATCAGCTTAATACTTTTCAGAATACTGCTTTCCAAGTTAAAACAGTGTCAGACCTGTAATAATAATGATGTTATTAAGCCTTAACAACGCGGCATAAATGCATGCCCACAAGCACTAAATATATTTCTCAAGGAAATATTAAAGCAGAATAACGAAAATCAGAGTTTACACTCACTCTAAGAGAAGCTCCAGAGCATCGATTACTGGTGAGCAAAATACAAACAGCTGTGCTAGTCTTGAAGGAAGGATTGCAGGGCGAAGTGCCTGTTTAGGCCAGAAACAACAGAAAATATTAAGTATTATGACCTTCCAAGGATAGCCAAAAAACACGTCAACAAAAAGCTAAAGTGCAGCAGCGCCAAAAGCACTCCTGGATGGCTGCTGGTTATTTGAGGAGACGTCACTGTCCAGCTCCCGTGACTTTACGCTTCGTTTCACAACGAAGAGCAGAGCTCAGCGCACAGCTCACCTCCACTGCCTCATCCTGCGAGCCGCCCGCCTCTCACCGGCGCTCTTCGCCCGCCGGGGCAGCGCGAAGGGCGCGGGACCTCCACGCTGCCCGTGACGGGTCCCCGAGCCGAGCCCAGCCGAGTACCGCCAGGGGCCGATCCCCGGTGTCTCTCCGCGAAGCGACACCGCCTTCACGGCCGCGTTACGAACCCCGGGGCGCTCCAGGGCCGGCCGGGTTCACCTCCTGTCCCTGCGCCGCCCACACGGCCCGGCCCGGCCCGCCATCCCTCAGCACCGCCGCCGGAAGGCAACCTGCTTTTCCC
>VXBR01020418.1:1378983-1428508 GCA_013400215.1 Cisticola juncidis
CCCCCGCGCTCCCCCCTCCCGCCACAACCCGGCAGACCAAACAGCAAAAAGCGCCTCTTTGACCTCTCCCGATCAGTCTCTCCCCCTCTCTCCGTCCTCGCCAAGCCCGGCGCGACGCCCTCGGGGGGCGCTGAACTCTCTCCTGCCGCCGGCAGGAACCAAAGTGTAGCGGGGGAGAGTTTCCAGCCGGGGCAGCTTCCCGGGAAGCCCTCCCTTTCCGCCGCGGAGGAGGCCGCGGGGCTGCCGACATGGTGGGAGCCGGGGCGGCGGGGCCGGGGACACGGGACGCGGNCGGGAGGCCGGGTGTGCCCGCAGTGAGGGCGCCGCCGCCCGCGGCCCCGCTGACCGCGCTGCCTCCCGCCCACAGCCGCAGAACGAGCACATCGAGCTCCACCGCAAGCGCTATGGGTACCGGCTGGACTACCACGAGAAGCGCAGGAAGAAGGAGGGCCGGGAGCCGCACGAGCGGTCCCGCAAAGCCAAGAAGATGATCGGGCTGAAGGCGAAGCTGTACCACAAGCAGCGGCACGCCGAGAAGATACAGATGAAGAAGACGTGAGTGAACGCCTCCTCTCTGATACCGTCCCGTTGTCCTGGCGCTGCAAGGACGAGACGGGACGTTGATATTGTTACAAAGAGCTCAGTATTGGTTGTGTCACATGTTACGTTTTTAAATAGCGATCAGGCTGCAGAAGGAAGGGGGCTTGGCCGCAGTAAACACATTTCAGAGTCACTCTCTTTTAAATGAATGTTTAAAATTCCACTGCTAGAAGTACTCCCTAAGAAAACTGTTGATGAGCAGTAACCATGGCTTATGTAATCACGACCAAAAAAGTGAATGCATTTCCATGGAGCTTTTATATTAGCGCCTGTGTTAGTGTAGCGAGAGGCAGCACACTTTTTTTTAATGATTAATAGAAAACATACAGTAGCATATGCAGTATTTAAGCAGAAGGTAAGGCCTGTCTTCAAGGATAAACAGCAGCGTCAAGCATAGACAAATAAAAACATTTTTTGCTAAATTTTATCTGTTATCCAGAACTTGAAATCAAAGCTGCCTGAAAAGTGGGCAAGAAAACATATAGGCTATAGAGCATATTTTTTATTTGACACCAGGAGTAGGGGAGGGGATAGTTCCACAAACTCGCTTGTTTATTCTTTGCACAGTACAAGCTTTTATACTTTTTGTACTTCATGTATATGTTATACTTTCCTAACCTTCACATTGCAACATCTTTTCTAAATACATGACTGTGTAAGCCCTTGTAGCACATGCCTGGTTTCTGCACAAGGTGGTCGCCAGCCTCCTGGTGGTTGTTTTTGGTGAAGGCTCAGAAGTCTTCCTCGGGCTTGAACTTTTCACGCCTACTCCCTGCCCATATTCTGTAAGATTTTCTGTTCAAGTAGCCAGTGGTTAGCTTTTTGCAGTTAGCTAAATCTGCTGATTTCTAAAACACGCTTCATTCACATACCCTGTTACAAAGTAACTACTTCTTTCTGCATAGATCCATTTTTTTGCATAGCTCAAGCATTATTTTGTTGTCTAGCCGTCATTAACAGTCTCATTGATTGCTAGTGAACTTCATACCTGTCCACCATGTTGTTTTTGCTGGTTTCAAAGTGTAGATAGCTGTTTTCCTCTGCTACTTTTAAAGGTAATGGGTTTATTAACCCATTATTAGTTTGTTGGTCTTTTCTTCCCCCCAGTAAACAACCTCAAAATTAACAAAACGTGGCCCCTTTTACGAACACACATTTCTCACATGTGTAATCATTGCCATCAAATCTCAGAAGAGGAGTAGAATGTTACTTTTTTTCAGTAGAGAGGAAGGCCACCATCTCTCAGAGTGCTTGGCTGTTTGCTTTAGGTCACTCAGAAATTCCTTCAAGAGGTGCATGTCTTTCTTGTGTTGCTGTCCTGGTAGGAAGTGACAAGATTAAGTGAAGTTAGTAGTTTACCCTGAAAATTATTTAGTATTATTCCTTAAATATAAATACATACTATTTCAGAAATATCTCAAATAAAAACTTGAGCAGGCACAGGGTGAGTTAAAATGGAATATCTAGAAATAAGTATTTTTTTTTCTGTGCTGTTAATATTGGTTTTCTTTCTTTGCAGCATTAAAATGCACGAGAAGAGAAATACAAAGCAGAAGAATGATGAGAAAACACCCAAAGGAGCTGTGCCAGCATACCTGCTGGACAGAGAGGGCCAGTCCCGGGCCAAGGTCCTCTCTAACATGATCAAACAAAAAAGAAAAGAAAAAGCTGTAAGTAAACCTATCAAAATTCAGATACCTAAAATTAACTGTAACAATGACCACTTTGTATTGCTGATGCTCAAGTTACCTAACAGCCTTCTAAACATGAAACTTTGAGTAACTGAACAGTTCAGGACAATGTGAGCATATGCAGTATCTTGATTTTTTGAACTTATAAGTGCTAATTAAAATGAGTGGATAGGAGTTGCATAACAACTATAGTCTACCCCTGTCCTTTACAGAAATTTGATTTTATGCCTTTATGTTTTTCCCCTTTCATTTAACTACGTGACGTTAAAGAGTATTGACCTTTTTTTTGTTTTACCCTCCTTCCAGGGGAAGTGGGAGGTTCCTGTGCCAAAGGTTCGTGCACAAGGAGAAACAGAAGTCTTAAAGGTGATTCGTACAGGAAAGAGGAAGAAGAAGGCATGGAAGAGGATGGTTACAAAAGTTTGCTTTGTTGGAGATGGCTTTACCAGGAAGCCTCCTAAGTACGAGCGATTCATTCGACCAATGGTAATGTCTTAGAGCCTTAGAGAACATTTCAGTAACAATTCTTGTGATTTTCTGTGTTAAAGAAGGTTTCTTATATGATAATGCACTTTATCACTGCTCATGTAGAACATTCCTGTTATAAACCTCTAATAACATGGGGGTGGGGAGATGCCCCTACAGTCCCAGTCTATGTTGAAATACCTGATTTTATCCTGTAACTCAGATGATGCCAGTAAGTTAAAGCTATGAGGTCTCAAATCAGCATGGGAAAGTCTTTATCAAAGGTACTTTGCACAACTTTTAAAGATGGAGGTGTCTTTGGGGCTGCTGTGATTCTCTGAACTGCAGAAGCCCACTCTGTTCTAGGACTTTGGAATTCCCTCTTTTGGCTTAAGTAAACTTGAAGCACAGTTATGATTCTATGCAAGGGAAGAGCTGTGCCTCCAGCCTGGCCTTTACTTACACAGCAGCAGGAGCAGTGCCTGGGCTCTGTCAGCCTGGCAGCACACAGGCAGAAAAGCTGGGTTCAGTGAGATTGTGGTGTTTTTATATAAATACCCATTCCTGTTCCCTTACAAGAATCAACAATCACTGTGCAGGCTGCCTGTTATTGCACTCACTACTAGTTCGATGGTCTTACACAGCCTTGGAAAGATTTTTTTTTACAGAAAATGTATGACACATAATGGTATAGTACCCTCTGTGAAGTGCAGGTCACTAGATAAAAAGTGCTGTAGGAAATGGGTATTTCATATTTTGCCATACTTTCTTCATGGAACAGAAATTGTCCAAGGTAATAGTATTTTTGTTGGGCTACTACTACAAATTGACATCCTGAACACATACATGGAAATCTTTATCTTGTCATTAATCAGGTTTTAAAATAAGTCAGGCAATCTACAATAGGCAGATGACATTCTGTATTCTAGACTGTTTCATTCTTCCCAGTCTCTCTACACATAAAGATGAGGACTTAATTTTTAAAGTGCTTAACTAGATCAGTTGTGAGAGCTTAAAGCAAATGTTAACTCATTCTGACACTCTTTATGCACCAGGGCTTACGTTTCAAGAAGGCACACGTGACACACCCTGAACTTAAAGCTACTTTTTGCCTGCCTATCCTTGGTGTGAAGAAGAATCCATCATCTCCTTTGTATACACAACTGGGAGTAATTACCAAGGGTACAGTCATTGAGGTGAACGTGAGTGAGCTTGGCCTTGTGACACAAGGGGGCAAAGTGATCTGGGGTAAGTAAGTCTAACTAGTTATACTGCAGAACTACTTTTTAAAGTTTTTAGTTGTCATTGCATCATATATTGTTAAGACCTCATCTTCTAGTCATGATTGATCCATTGTTAGAAGTTAGGTTTGGGCTGCAGCAGAAGCAGCTAATAGGAACTGTAAAAATACAAGCTTTAAGTGTTAATCTTAAACTTTCCATTCACACTTCCAAAATCAAATCAGATGAAGTTCAGAACAAAGACTCAACTTGCTTGCCCATCATATTGAGCAGTGCCACAAGTCTGTAACCTTGTGAACCATGAACAATTGAATTACAATTGCAGTGGAAGCTCTGTGGGAGCTTCATCAATAGATTCTGTACTGGGTGGGGCAGCCATGGTTGTGTGTATGGATTGGGGAACAGCAGGCTGGAAAGCAGTGCCATGGAAAGGAAACTGGGGGCCCTGGTCAGTGGCAGGTTGAACATGAGTCAGCAGTGCCCTGGCAGCCAGGAGGGCCACCCTGTCCTGGGGACATCAGGGACAGCATCAGCAGGGCAAGGGAGGGCATTGTCCTGCTCTGCTCTGCTCTGGGGCAGCCTCACCTCCAGGGCTGGGGCAGCTCTGGGTGGCACAATAGAGGAGAGATATAAAATTACTGGGCAGTGTCCAAAGGAGGACCAAGAGGATGGTGCAAGGCCTTGAGGGGAAGCTGTGTGAGGAGAGGCTGAGGTCATTGTCTGTTCAGCCTGGAGGACACTGAGGGGAGACCTCACTCTGGTCTTCAGCATCTTCCTGAGGGGAAGCAGAGGGACAGGTCTGATCTCTTCACTCTCGTGAGCAGTGACAGGACTCAAGGTAACAGCACAAAGCTGAGTCAGGGAAGGTTTAGGCTGGAGATCAGGAAAAAGGTTCTTTACCTAGGCTGTGGCTGGGCACTGGAACAGGCTCCTCAGGGAAGCAGTCTCAGCACCAAGCCTTGACAGAGTTCCAGGGGCATTTGAACAGTGCTTCAGGCACATGGTGTGATTCCTGGGGGTGTCCTGTGCAGGGCCAGAAGCTGGACTCAAGAATCCTGATGCACCCCTTCCAACTCAGCATATTCTGTGAGTCTGTGATCTTCATAGGATCAGACTGACTTCATTTAACAGAGTGGTTCACTTGGACAGTCCAAAACACAAGATTTTATTTTTTTTAAATCTTCTCAGAATGAGAATGATCCATTTATAAAAAGAGCTTGAATATAACGTTTTGAGAACAAAAGTTTACAGCTCAGTAGAAGGTAGATTTAGATTTAAAAATGCATTTGAGTCCCTGTACTTCAGAGACTTATTGACTGAATTTGCAAACATAGAAAGATCTAATCCATATGAACTACTTCCAGGGTTTGTATTCATGTAATTTCCTTTTCTCTCTAGGGAAATATGCACAAGTAACTAACAATCCAGAAAATGATGGCTGTATTAATGCAATTCTACTTGTGTAAATTGGATACCAAGCGCTGGATGTGGGCACCACAAAATGGGTGGACTTTATCCAAATTTAGAAAATCTTCGGAACTTTCAGCCATTCCAGAACAGTGACCCCGTAAGACGATGAGGAACTTCAGCCAGAAACAACTGCTCACATTTTTATATTTAAGTTTGCTCAGCGGAACACTGTCCAAATAAAGAGATTTAATTTTTATGCATTGCTCATGTGGTATGGATTTGGTGGTTTTGGTGTTTTTGCAGTAGCAGTGTCCTTGCTTAGGTGTGTTGTACCTAATTCAAGTCACATTCCCATACAGGAAATTTCCCATACAGAAAATACAACCACTGTCTCACACACTGTCCTGCTGCAATAACTGAAGGTCCAGAAGAGCATGCTAATTTTTATTCAACTTCTGGGAAGACAGAAGAGCTGGGAGGCTGCTGCTGGAACATTACTGCCATAAGAAGTTAAGCACCAGGTTTGATACTTGCCCCTGCAGAATCATGGGCTTGGGAAAACATGAGCAGCAGTCAGGGTGTTTGAGATGGTGCAAAAAATCATTGGTAAGGGCACCAGAAAGAAACAGATTTAATATTAAGCAACAGCACAATTAAGTTCATTGGCAAGATTCACTGTACTTCTATGAGACAGTTTAAGGCATGCTAAGGAAAAAGCAACACAACAAACCAAAACAAAATCCAGTAAATCAAAACAGAAATGATTTGTGTGTGTGTTTAGATGTCTGTGACAAAAGGATAGAAAGGGCTAAGATAAAAAGGAAAACAGCCTAGAATCCCAACAACACTCAAACTTAACTGTGCTTAAATTATACCTTAAATATTAAATTAAACTTTACTCATAACTTATAACTTAACAATTTAACAGGAATAACACTTGAAAGGACTTAACCTAACTTATAACTTCACAACTTAGCAAAAGAAAGCACTTGACAACATTTAACTTAGCTTATTTTTTTACCTTACAGGCCCAATTTAGTTAGATACTTAAGATACTTAAACATCTAAAAAAGCAGCATTTCTCCCAGATTTGCTACAGCATATGTGCACATGAATGCACACCGACAAAGAATCAGTGCAAGGTACCTGTGAGACATTGTCCTCAAAGGCAGGGAAATGCTCACCCCGGATACTTTTGCATCTCCTCGGCAGGCAAAGGGCTGGGCCTTGAAGAGAAAGAGTGAGAGTATCCTCAGCAATCCTGTGAATACAGCAAACAAGAATGAGCTGTCTCTGAGAGGCCCCAACTCAGGAGTTGCTGGTTGCAGCCTGCTGCAGCTCAGGAGAGCTCAGGAGGTCTTATTTTGGTCCTCTTCATGGGCAGGGAGAAAGTTGGGTTTAGTCATAACCGTGTTTCATCCTGGCAGCAGTTTGGGTCAGCACTTTCTTTGAGAGTGTCAGAACAACGATGTTACAGCAGTCAAGCAAGAGAAACAGTTCACAAGGCTGTTCATTGTTAGAAATGAGACAGCCAATATATCAAGCAGCAATTCAGTTTAATAATTGATTAATTAACATGGTAAAGTGTGAGCAAAGGCAGCACGTTGGGTACAGTGGAAGGATTTTCTCTTCCAACTGCACACTGATTGCTGGACTTACTGGTGTTTTATTGGCTACATTCTTAACATATTCATAAGCTTTCCTCAGCAGTTTCTATTTCCAATATTTAACGTCACTATTCAATACCTAACAATCATAAATTTATGATGGTCATGCTTGGTTCCTGTTCAATTTCTATACTCTATTGTGATCTATTTCAGATTTCAATATTCCAGGATGTAAATCCAGGGTATGTATCCCAAGTGGTGGGGTCCAGCTTCTTTTTTCCAGGTCTATCAATCTTTGATAGTGATGTCCAGTTTCCTTTTTCAAGAACCACAAATTAGCGAGCTGAAATCTTTCTTCCATATCCAGGATGTTTTCTACCATTTTGTGAGAAAGCCTTTTTACATTCTAAAACTACAGTTTAAAATTCTTTAATACAAAACAAGCTTCTAAAGTTATAATTCAAAGACTCTTACTACAGAATAGCTTGAGATTTATACTAGGTAATTGCAAGTAAAGTTTATTCAAAAACCTTCTTCCATGCTTTCTTTGGTTGTTTATTAGAACTCATCTTTATAACTGTCTCATGGTCGTGTTCCACAATTATAATTACACAGATTCTTTTTATTTCCCTGACACAAAACACAACTTTGTATTTCACATTCATGTTAAAAACAGGAGCTTGTTATCAGCTGTGTCTGGGAGCTGATAGTGTTTGTGATGAGCCCCAGAGGAGCTGAGCCCTGCAGCTGCTCAGGCTCAGACCTAACAAGCACTTGTCAAAAAATGAGCAGGAAGGGCACCACCATAGAGCAGGGTGCAAGATAACCAAAAGTTCAGCTACTCCCCACCTGCCCCCTCACCTCATGCCTTTCTCCCCTTTGTCTCCACGACTGCATGAATTGAATGAATAAACATAGGAGTATGTAGAGCACCTTAGTTTCAAGCAAGAGAACAGAAGGTTAAATGTATGAATTTTAAAGGGTTTCAAGATATGAACTTTGAAAATGGTCTGACAGTCCTGATACTACAACTATTTGTAGCAATTTCAGTGCCTTTAAGAAATTAAAGAGATATTAAAGTTCACAAGCCTCAGCTGCTCAATATATATTTAGCTTGCATTCTTGAAATAAAAGAGTCAAAGGCTACTTCTAAGCTGGAAGCTTTCAGCAATGCTGTGTATAACTGAACTGGTAATCTTCCAGTCATGGATTTAGTGGTAAACAGAAGTATTTTATCACTATAAGTAACCACACTCACCACTTTATATTCTTACTTTTAAATAGTACTTCATTTAAAGCCAAGGAGCTTGTAGCACAAATTACAAGTCAAACCCTAATAAATGCCCTCCAGTTATGCAAGCAGTATTCACCTACAGCAGATTTGAGTATATCCAGGTGTGGAGATTCCCCCACCTCTTTGAGCAACCTGAGCCAGCATGTGACCAGTTCTAATTTAAACTGGTTTTTGTTTAAATAGAATTTCCGATATTCCAGTTTTTGCCCAACTGAGCACCACTGAGTCTTAATCCATCTTTTTATCCTGCAGTGATGTATGGCCTCTGTCTCCTCCACAGAGTGCTCTATGATCTCATTAGGTTTTTGTCCTGATTAATGATTCCTACACAGTTAAACTCCCCTTAAGCTTACTAATAACAGTCCATAAACAGGAACTTCTGGTGCCTAACACAGGAGAGGCACAAGAGAAATTCACAGATATTCACAGTGATCCCCAGTAGTCTTCAAACATTACTTCCCATAGCCAGTGGAACAGTATTATTATTACTGGGCTTTTGAATAATTCCAGTAATTGCTTACAGCCAGGATGAAAATTAACTGATGCCTAAAGTCCACCATCTTGCAGTCCTATAGACAATGCTCCTAGGTGGGGCCCTTTTAGCCCTTGTGGGCCACAGCAGGCACCTCTGAATGGAGAAATTCAGAGGAGAATGGAGAAATGGAGAATGAGCTTCCCTCAGCTCACCCACCCAAAGAGTTTGTGGTACTCAGAGGAGCAGTGCCAAAAGCTGATGATGGCACCTGGACTGACAGCTCCCCACACTGCTTAAGGCTCAACCCTCACTCCTTCAGAAATGCAAAGGCATTCAATGTGAGTATTTCACTGAACTCAAGGGGAATTTTAGAAGGGATCTTTATCTTTGTGCGTAGACGCACACACATATCTGTGAATTGGCTTAAACAGCTGTCTTGCATTGAAAAATGTAACCAAAAATGTGTATTCTATTTTCATCTTTTGAAACCTGTTGGGAGATATTGTTCCTCTCCCCTCCTGCCCCCATCCTCCTCCCAGGGACATCCCCTGTGAATGGGCCATTGAAGGCTCTCACAGGACTGAGAACATCACCTCATCCCATTGGGAGATGCTGCACCCAGTGGGAGGAGCCAAAACATTTCCACTGGGATAAAATCTGCAATCCCAAACACTAATGAAGCCTGTTCCCACTGGATTCCCAGAGGATGACTGGACCCTTTCTTGAGGATCATCTCTACTCCAATGGAGCCACATCTGTCACTCTGGGAGGACTTACTTTGGACTGGCTCCAACACCCTGACAATAGGGTGTCAGGTCATATCTCTGACTCTGTCAGGGTTTTCTAGGACTTTTATTTGTTTGTTTGTTTGTTTTGTACTATTGTATTTGTATTTCTTTT
This sequence comes from Cisticola juncidis, assembly GCA_013400215.1. NCBI lineage: Eukaryota > Metazoa > Chordata > Aves > Passeriformes > Cisticolidae > Cisticola > Cisticola juncidis. The sequence goes on from VXBR01020418.1 coordinate 1,388,667, forward strand.
TTAATATTCCTAGTAAACAACTGTTATTCCTATTCCCATATTTTTGCCTGAAAGCTCCTAATTGCAAAATTGTAATAATTTGGAGGGAGGGTTTTTTACATTCTCCATTCCAAGAGAAACTCCAGTTTTCCCTGACAGATACCTGTCTTTCCAAACCAAGACAAGAGCCTGTAGCAAGTACAGTATAAGCACTGCCATCTCAGATCTATAATTAAGTTATTGTTGAGTAAATCCTATTGAATCTGTTCATAAATGCTAAACCAGTCAGTGACTGAGTGCTGCCAAGTCTTTTACAGATAAACCACAGGCAAAGTCCAAAACTAAGACTGGACTCAATCCATGCTCCATCAGGAGTTCGGAAAGCTGTGGTGTCCCTATCTGTGGGGAGAAGGAAGCATCCAAGATTCACAGGTACTTGAGTTTGAACAGAATACCAAAGTCAGAGGATCCTCAAAATTCCATACTTAGCATGGAGGTTGGTATGTTAGTCCCTGATCTCCTAGACACATCAGTGGGGTTTGGATAAAGGGAAGGGTGAAAAGGAAGGGAGATGAGGGAGGGTGAAAAGGAAAAGAGGGAAAGGAACACAGCCTGTGTTGAGCTTTATTTCCAGAAGCCAGAACAAGGATGTTTGGTCCTGGAAAAGTGCTGCTGTACCTTTGTATGTCCCCATCTCAGTCCATGTCCTGGTCTTTGTCAGTGTGTAATTACCAACAAACCTTATCTTCTATGCTTCTGCAATAGTTAGGGTGTCCACTTTTAACCTCAAAACTCAGCAGGCCTCCCTCATTCTTTTGCATTCTCCATCTCTGTAAATAATTTTAGATTGATCCTAATTCAATTTGCCTTTGTACGCTTCATCTCTCCAGTAATAGAGCAAATCTTGCCATCAAACTTTTTAAAGTCATGCCTTCGTGAATTTATATTAAATCTGCTTTTGCTAATACTTTTGACAGTTATTTGTTAAGTAACCTAAACCACCATGACATACTCTCCCCTTCCACCAGGTACATGTACACAAGATTGAGACCCTCCAGAGTTTTCTGTTCTCCAGGAAGAGCAATTGCAGCTCCAGCTCTTCTATCACAGATGCTTCTCCTGTTATGTTTCAGATCTGGAACTCTGGCAGGAAGTCAGAGCTGCCAGCTGCTTTTATACAATCTTTATAACTTCTCTTATATGATCTAAAGAGACAATAACTGTAACCATAACCTGTTACAACTCTTTCATTAGTTCAACACATTGCCCTGGTCTAGACTTAGTAACTTATGTGTTTAATTTGTTTTAGTGACAAGTAATTTGAAAGTAAGAGAGGGTCACAAACCAGTAAGTTATTTGCTTGGAGGGAGGGCATTTTGTTAGAATACATAAACCTCCATTTATTCAACTAAAGCAAAGTTCTTGTTGCTTTAGTCTTTGCTGGACATTAACAACATGAATAGAATATTTCAATTTCCTACAGCTGTCTCGAAAACCTTTACTACATTTAGTGCTATAAATACATAACTTGTTGGCTAAAAAACACAATTGCACTTAAGATGTTTTAATGTACCATATATTTTAATGTATAGACAATGGCTTGTCTATAGAAAATTACATTAATAATCCCTACGTTTATGTCACCTTGCAGAACTGATATAAACAGCAGAATGCATGCCATAGCATTTAGAAGAGTCTATTCTGCTTTTTTTTTATATATACTCTGATGCATAAGCCAAAGAAAATTATTTTGATCGATACAAGATTTTTTAATTAATAATTTTTGATTTTTAAAAAACTTCTTTTTTGTAGAAGACAGGTTGTAGAATTACAGTTCCAGTGAACTGAACCACTTTAAAATGTGCTTCCTTTATAGCAGAGAGGACTCAAATATTAAAAACCAAGCAAAAAGTAATCACAAAATAAGAGTTTATTACTACTTCAAAACATTTCAAAAGCAGCCAAGACAGTACTAAAAAAAAAAAAAAGAAAAATTAACACAGTAACAAGACTAAGGTACAATACTATGCAATAGCAATACATCTTTCATAAGATTTATAAACAGGGTATCACTAGTTTAGAAAACATCTAACACCACATCTGTGGAAATAAATTTAAAGTGTATCCCCATAGTAATATTTTAGAACAGTCACTTAGAAGCAAGGAAGCTGAAACTTAGGCCAATTCGTTGCTAATAGCGTCAATGACATCGTAAATGATCAATGTAATTACTGACATTTACAAATGAAATGGTACAAAAAAGCAGTAAAGTTGGACATAATTTGAAATAAGTTAGGGGGCTTTTGAAATAAGATGTATACACTTTCATGCGAAGGACTATGAAACAGGAGAACAGCAAACAATAATTCTCCATTAAATTAAAATTGACCAAGAGAGAATATGGGAGAAGCAGTACAAGACAGACATTTGAACAAATATTGGATTCAAGTACAAAACCATTTACCATTTAAGTGCAAGGCTGAAGTCACAAAGTAATGTTCTTTAAACTCTATTCCTAGACTAAATAAAGCTCAAAAATAATACTGCCTGCTTTCACTGTACACACATAGTTCCACAGCATGTTGTAATAACATTTGGTACAAACTTGTGTAAAGTTGATGTTTTAATCATTCATTGCTGGTGGAATAGGATCTTTAAAATTGTTTAATAGTTTGATGCTAATAAGACAGTTAATAGTCCCCAAGGTAAAACACTCCAGTCAATATAGTTGTCAGACACATTCCCTTACATGAGTGTAATAGAATTAATAAGGTATTGAACTACTGTTCCTGTGGGACAATCAGTGCAGCAATAACAACTATTATTTAAAGTCAGTATTTTGATTTTCTACTCTGCATTTACTGGAGAAAGATTGATGCCAAAGAAGTTGTTGTGGAAATAAAAATGTCCTTTGGTTCAAAGTACTGCTGCTGTTAGAACAGTGTCCACTTTTTAAGACTGTACTGGTTATAGGAATTGCTAATTGCACCACAACTGCCCACCCTCTGTTTGTATAAGTCTGCTCATCAGCTATTATCCCAGGCACCCCAGACTTACAGAGATATCTACTCAAGGGTATACTTTTAATATGTGAATTTGAGTTCAGTATTTAAAACTGACTCACTGAAATGAGATCAGAAATTTTATTGTTCTCAGTAGAAACCAAAACTATCCTAGTATGATAATCCTTATGTATTTACTCTGCAAATATCTCAAAAGAAAGATACCAATTGAAATCATTCCAACTTAGCCATGAAAATTAAAAGCCAGGTGAGTGAAATTACCTTCTCATGAACCATTTTCCAGCCTCACCAGGAATATAAGTGATAAACATAATACTGAAACTCCACCTTGAATAACTGAAATGACTGTGGCTCATAAGTAAAAGAATCCTTAATTGTTTCCAAGTGGATACGTTTGTATCAATTCGAGGACTTAGAAGATTAATCTTCAGTAAATCCTGCCCTAAAAATAGAAGATGAGTTGCAGTATACTCTACACAACCACTCTATTTTAGGCCATCAGTCCTCAAAAATCCCCAATTCTTATCAATGCAACAGACATTTTATAGCCACTTCTTTTTTAAAAAAAATCTCAGCAGTAAAAGAGAAGCCATACAGAAAATAACAAAAATTTTGTCTTATGTGCTTTATTTAGAAAGCTTTAAGAGTTTTAGAAATGCCTAAGGTTCACTTGAATATGTTTACACAGAATCAGGAAAGATCTTGAATATTAATCAGTCATGGGTTGATAACAATTATTTTTATGTACATTGATAAGATAGTACAGCTACATGCAATTGTTCAAGAAGCCCAGATTTAACTCAGTAATCTCACACACCCTGAATCTAAAGTTTAGGTAACACAATTTTTTAAAACTATCTAATTTTTTCTGTAAGTTGCCCTTGACAGATTAAAAAGGAGCATGGTACTTCATTACCTGAAAAAAATAGTATGAATGTATCTTATCTAGTTAAAATATCTTATAAATAGAGTTAAACTGTATAAGCATAAAAATCCAAAACCTAGATTCTTACATTACCTCCATAAAGGGATAAAAGTTAAGACAGCATTGCAACTATTCAAGTGAACCTTGTACCTCTGTTTTTGAGATACTGAGGACTAGTTCACACATCTTGGAAAAGGCAAATGCAGGACAAAAAATGGAGCAATTTCCTTTTCTCAGAATCATTGCTCTTTTATTTCTGAGTATTTAGCCCATTACAAAAGGAGCTGCATTTACCAGAAAAAAAACACACAGCAAACTAAGGCTAACTTAGGTATGTGTGACCAGTTAAACACACGGTTTGCCAAGAGAACCTCAGAGGGGAAATAAGCATGAAAATCTGGGTTTATTCCTGTCTGCATACAGCAAAGTTTGGTTGCTTAAAAAAAGTCATCAACTGGGAAGCTACAATCCCAGGAATTACACTCAAGTTAGAAAACAAAAGTGGGAATTGGAAGTATTTGCAAGGTATCACCCACTAACTCCTAAAGGCATAGAAGTTTGGCAAACAAGCATTTGCTGAAATACCCACTAATACTCACACTAACAAATATCACAACCACCTGGAATGTCAGTGCTCACAGGAGTCACACACCTGGAAGACACAACATCTTAACAGTAACCCCACAGCACCAGCCAAGTATTTGGGAAAACACAAAGAACCACTTCCATTCAGACCAAAACAAGATTGAGAGCTGTCACATCCTTTTCCTGTAATGCAACAAGAGGTCAGCTATCCACTCAGTACATGCAAGCAGTTAGGAAGGCAGTTCAAATGATTCCATACAGAGGCTTCATTCCATACACTCTGGGAAAACCTGGGCTTGCCAAAATTCTTGCTTTGGAAGCTACAAAGAGTTTACTGCGTAGGCATCTCTTAATCTTTAATCAAGAAATCCATTATCAGGCAGCAATGTGGCAGACACTGCTCTGCATTCTACCAACTCAGCTGTTTCAAGTGATTCTCATGAAAGACAAGTGCTGCTCACGTTGCAGTGATCTACTGAGCTGCACCTTCTTGTACATTTTATTGAGACTTAGAATGAAGAATCTTACATTCTTTTAGTCTCTTAAGCATGTGGGAAGGGAACAAGAAACAATGAAGGATTTTTCTTGTTCTGCTTTTCCCCACAGTAGAGAACACATAATTATTAAAAAAAATTATTATCTCAAGTGATGTCCAGTGACACAGAAGTCTATCGCAGTTTAAGGGACCTTGACAGAACCATAATTTCACATTGTATTTTTCTTCCATGACTACCACCTCAAATATACAAACCATTCTCTTTGATAGCACAACTGTATTTATTCAGCAGGTGTTTTTTATGAAAGGTGGAGACTGGCTATGTACTTTCATACTACAAAGAAGTTCAATTTCTAGTGGTTAAATACAAAAAAAAAAAAAAAAACAACCAAAACTTGAGTAAAGGTGATGAACCCAAGAGGAAATCCAACCCAGAATTTTAAACACGTGTGTCCTGTGCCACATATGGTGCAGTTACACCTAATGTTTTACACAAAATAGCCTTGTTATAAATAGATAAATTATCACTATTGGATTTTTAAGCTGGCTTTCCTTTCTTCTTGGGCGGACCTTTGTAGCCTTTAGCCTTCCTCCGCAGGTTTCTCCGATCTACAATGGGCACCTCAATTTCTGCTTCCTCAGAGCTGCTGTCAGCAGCCCTCTCTGCCACTGCCTGTGTGTAGTGATCTGTCTGCTCTGCAGACTCCTCAGGGGGCTCTTCCAGCTGGTTCTTCTGTGCCTCCTGTCCAGAGGGCTGCTGGAGAGGAACACCCTCAAGTTCAACCATTACCAAGGAGCTCTGACTCAAGGCAGCGGGAGCCTCCTGTGAGTTGTGCCCTGGCTCCTCATTCTGATCTTCTAATGAGGAAGGTAAGTTTTCAGAAACAGGCTCCTCTGCTGCCTCAGTTACCACAGAGTTGGGCAGGCCATTGTCAGAAGGCTCCTCCTTTGATGCTGAAGCAGCTGCATTTTCAGAGCTGGCCTTTTCAGATTCTTGCTGTTCTTCAGTGCCCTCCTTCTCTGCCGAGGTGACTTCTTCAGTCAGCATTTCTGAATCGTTTTCATTTACAGCCTGTGGGTGGAGGGTGTCAAAACAATCAAAAGGACAATTAGTTGAAGGTAAATCTCACTGAATAACTACTGCCCCTAACTATCAACCTCAGAGGACAGCTCAGCATTCAGCAGGTTTTTAATTCTACACATATAACTTGACAAGGCAGTCCTCCTCTTTGCACAAGACTATTTTGTGACCTGTATTTCATATCCAGAATTGCTCTCTCATTTTCAAACTGCTCAAAATAGTTGAATAATTTGAGGTACAGAAAAAGCACTCTGTTATTAATCCCAAAGGAAAAATTATTTTGGACAAATACAATTATTGTTTTGCTAGCATATAATAATCTTCTTTTGCACTATAAACAAAAAAAACCCCAGTGAAACCTGTGTTCTGAAAGCAAAGGATTTTAGCAGTGTTAATTATCAGCACACCTCATCAGGCAAGAATTATTAATCAAAGTAAGTGTGTGGCTTTTCACTCTTGCCAAACCAGTATTTTAGTGAGAAACAGCAGTTTCATGACTGTCAAGGCAAACTGCTGCAAATATATCTTTTTTTTGGGTATCACATGTGTAAAGGTCCCACTTCTGCACATTGAAACAGAAATGTTAGTGTAGTCTCCTTATGGATTTACATCATCTGTCTTAATAATCACTTCTCCTAATAATTTCATGCAATGTTAGGGGCTACTTTCTGTTAAACAAAAGAAAAAAAATGCCTGCAAGACACATACACTTTGAAGTAGAAATGACTTCACATTTTGTTTCAGTTCTCTCACCTTCTCCGATTCAGTGTCCTCTGGAGGCTTTGCTGGAGTGTCAGGGGTTAATGGAACAGGCAGTGCTACAGGTTCTTTTCCTTGATTCTCAGACAGCAATCTTGATTCACCACCTGCAGCCTCATTTACTGTCTCCCCTTCATCCACGAGTGAGGCCTTGCCGGTTTCTTCTGCTACCTCACCATTAAGAGGTTCTGATGGCATTTCCTAAAAAAATAAATCACATCGGTGAATCAAGACCATACCCAGCTATTGTTCCCCTGCACTAATGGCTGTACATGTGATCTAAATTTGCAGCTTAATGTGAGAAGCAGATAGCTCAGGTATCTAGAATTGTGTACTAAGGCCACAGAACTTAATACAGATTAGCTAATTAAGGCAGAGCATTACTGTGTTGCTGTCACCTGCACTAAATATATGACCACAGCTTACAGTCAGGAGCCAAGAAGTTTTTAATGCATCTCTCATGCCTGCTGCAGTCATTCCTTGAGCCCAACATGTGTAAGGTCCACTTACTCATCCATCAGTAAGAACATAAAACCCTGAGGGCATTGCTAGGCACAAAGGATATTCAGAAATTTAAATTCAATTTAAAAGTTAAAAAGTTGATTGAAAGTTGATGTTTAAATTCAATAGGCAAGCTTTAAGTGGAGAAGTAAAAAGAGCCAAAAGAAGTAACTGAAGCATACCAGTTACTGACTTCTTCAAAAAAAAATTTTTTTTTTTTTTATTAGATATACTGGGTCAGATCTTGACCTTATTCCAGTTCTCTGGAATTTCTCATTAGGAGAAATCAATGAAGAAAATTAATATGGTAGACAAGCTAGAAATTCACCTTAATGAAGATCCTATAAACTCTACTGTTCAAAATAACTGGAGTGAAATATTCCCTGAAACTAATCCCATACTAGCCTTAACCTCTCAGACACAGATTATCAGATTCTTCACGAAGCACTGGTGCAAAAAATCAGAGCTGAGAGTCACATGGAGCAAGGACCACTATTAGCAGAAACTGTAGCTGTATTCTGAAATTATCTGCTGTTGCTATCCCATCCAGCTCACCTCCGTCTCACTTTGTTTCTCAGAGGCTGATGTGTGCATTTCCCCTTCTGACACAGACTGGCCATCATTTTCAACAATTATTTCCTCATCCTTCTCAACAGTGTCCACCTTAGGCACTTCTGCTACGTCTTCAGAGCTTTCAGACGTGTGGGCAAGAAGTTCTGGCCTGTAGCAGGTATTAAAACACATCTTTTAGATTAACGCGTGAAATTGGTGATCTCAGCAGGAAAATTCTTGCATGACCAATTATGTACTGCATTCCCCTCACAGGGAATGTGCATCAGGAAAACTAAATGCATCTAAAAATGGCTAACTCCTCTTTAGGAAAAAAAAATCAACTAGGAAAATTGCTTTGGCAATTATAAAATTATGTCTGTTTCACTTCCATTTTATGGGAAAGAAACCTGAAATTTCTCTAGATTTGTTATTTTAAGTTTAGAAAGTAGTGATGCATTACATATTTGAAAGTTACGAGGAGTTAAGAAAAGCAGCAACTTCTTTTTCCCCCCAATCCCCACTGTAGAAACAGTTTCAAACTATGGAATATGAAAGCAACTGTACTGAAAATACCAATATTACAAAGGCCATGAATGGAAAATAATTCAAGGCAAACACATCCTGGGTGAAGAAGTTGCCATCAGCTAGAGATTACATTAGCAAATAGCTAAAGATGGAAGGGCTGATGCACTGCCCCAGTACTGCAAGGTAGTAACAGTAACTCAAATATTCAATTCTCATTTTTAGATTAACTGAAACTATTACATACAAGCAAAGAAAATGTGCATGCAGTAGATTTACAGGAGTCTACTCTGTGATCTCACAGTAATGGCAGTACTGGAGGATTTTATCCTCCATGCCAGTTTTGAGCTGAAGACACTCCATAGGAAAGTGCACAACAGAAGACCCTGTTTCATTTGTTGGTGTGCAAGGAAGCAAAGTGCCAAGCTGATGCAGAACCCTGCTCTGTTACCTTCATTTTAGCATAACAGCAATGCCTCCCTGGTTAAATTTTGCAAGGCCCAAAATTTAACACTCAGCACTAGGTTAGTCCTCTCACATAGGAGCTAGCCAATTATTAGCAGCAGCAGCATTTCTTAAGCCATGGCAGCATCAAACTGTGCCACTTAAACTGTTAGAACCAGCTTAGAGCAGTAGACTGACAGTGCAGCAATACAACATCTGTAATTCCACAGAGCAATTTAAACAGAAAAAACAGGCAGTACCTAGTTGAAGGCCTCAACTGCACAAAGAAAACACCCACACCTAATTGTGTTTAAAGAAAACTCGTGGAACAAGCTTGAGTGATTTCCTGGAAAAACAATCAAGTTATCCTCAGTTTGGCAAAAAGAGGCTTTGGCGGTTGAAGTGGGTTTCCTTGGAAGAGAATGAGAGGGACACATACACATCGAGTAGGGTGGGGTGGGCACACTGTGTCTGTGCGGGAGGAAGGGGCTATTTATTTCCTTAAAATAGGTGTCCTGAATGGAAAGACAGTGCCAATTATTACTCCAAGCCCTGTCCTGCAAGAACTGTTATGGCACACAAGTCATACTACTCTTCACATCCACATCTGATGATTGTTACCTAGGTTAACATCATTTAAACTGGAAATGTTTTGGGGTTCTTCTCAGCATGTTAGACCAGATATGATGGTTTAAAACATTATCTGAGCAAAAGGCTTTCCTTTGAAGGTGTGGGTCCCTACACCTGTTCCTAGCTGACAAGCAGTAACCAGCTCCCTAGCTGAACAATCAGGTCACATTTTACTGCAACCTATCAACCATAACAAAAAGTCAGGAAGGGACAGCCCTCAGAGACCACACAGAGTAATATGGATACAAGTCCAGATATATTATCTCAAGAAACTATGCTGTGAAGTGTTTTTACCATTATAGAGATTCAGATTGTACTATCAACATAGATTGTACAACAGGACACTCTCATCCTTCACTCTTTTCCTATTATTTCTATTATCTACTGAGATTTCACAGGTACTATATTTTGGTGCAATCACTCTTCAAATGATGTCTCACTTTCCTTTCTTCCTTTCTTGCATTAGACTTTACTTTTAGTAATTTTAAAATCAAACAAGTAAAGTAGGAAGAAAGGAGAAGAAATACCAGTTGCACACTCTGAGACTCTAATGTAGTTTGTGACTGCCCAGGTAACAAAATAAGAAGTCAGTAAAAATGGGCTCCTGGTACCTGTTTTTGGACACTTGAAGAGCATTGTCCTCATCTCGTTGGGAAGCTTCAAGTCCAGGTTCCTGTCTGTTTTTGTTTAGCCTCTGACGTTTTAAATGACTGCTCCGTGTCCAGATGGAAACAGGAGTGACGTTGGGGTCTTAGGAGAACAACACAAAAAGAAAACTCAGGTGAACAAATTCAGTCTAAGATCTACATATAACCTCCCCAGCCAAAACTGTGGAAGAAATGAGTGCCACTAAATAGTGAAAGGAATTGAGTGCCAGTAAAATAGCATTTCATTGTGGTACTTTCTTTTTTTTACCAAGACTCATAACAGTTTAATCTGAATTCCTCTAAAAGGTAAATGAGTTGAGTCTCAGCACCTTAGCAAAAAGCATGTATTTATATCCATTTTACAGACAAATGAAGTAAAACAGAGAGCTGTAAAATAGCCTGCAAAACTATTATTGATCTAGAGTAATTGCAATACTGATAACCAAGGTTATTTTTACCTTCAGATGTGCTTGCGTGGACATCTGTTGATTCTTTACCTTTTTGAGAGTCAGCCTGTGGTGCAAAAGCAAAGCTAATGTTATTCTAAAATTTTCTGAATTGACTAAAATAACTTCATAATCCTACCCATGCTTGCAACTTTCTAAAGCACTTTTTCATAGTAATGATCCTATAAAAGAGCAGCCACAATAATTCTTGATTTATACCTAAGTCTTCTGTCACAACAAATTTAAATATTTTTTGAAAGTTATCTTTATGTCAGAGATGACTAGTTTTTCTGTGTTTTACTTCTGGCCTCAATGTGGAAGATAAGATTTGAAAGTGACCTGTCACTATAAACAATACTACCAAGATTTTTTCCTAACAGTTCTGCTTATAACAAGTGTCCACATAATTCAGTTATAGGAGTCTCTTTCTGTTTGTTTCCCCTTTCTGTTTGTTTCCCCTTTCTGTATAAAACACTGCAGTGGTTGGCAAAATTTAATTGCAAAGTCTCATGTATATATTTGTATCCTATTCTATAGTTTTATTTTTATCATGACATCCAACAGAACACAGCAACCCATGTGAAAAATAACTTGGTGATTTATCAGTAATGCAGCTTACATGCAAAGTCAGCACAAGAGGTTGCTTAGGTCCCTCAGCCTAGAGATTTTTTTGTCTCCTGTTTCTCTGCATCATCCCAATACCTTAATTTTTTTCTGCAAGTTAGCTGGGGATTCAGCACTTGATACAGTAAAGTGAGTACAAAATCTACACATTAAAATAAAATTATGCATATTATTTCTTGTTAGCTGCTAGTAATAATCTGGAACAGCAATTATCAGCAACCTGGACCACTTTTCCAGTCTCACTTCCAATACTGAAGTGGAAGGAGGCTGGGCAACAAGTGGCCATGTCTACATTCCGCTGTTTGAACTATTTTCAAGTGAGTATTAAATATATAAGCATTTGTAAACTAACCACAAATGAGTCTAGAATCAAAATGCACAAAATAGGGAGCACTAATCAAAAGGTGAAAATTGAAGTTGGGGAATGTTTTTTCATGGTTTGGGGGAAGGTGAGATATTTTATTTCCTTGGGTGGTCCAACAATTTTCAAACCACTGCTGAACTGCTAATAGATAGTGCAGATGCCAATTTCAGAGCTGCCAGCAGCTTCACCAAGCTGTGAGGAGTTGGAATACTCCTTGCTATCAACTGTCTTTTCCTCTGGAAAATGACAAAAGACAGGGCTTGACTTCTTAACATGCGGCAACAAAAATCAAAAGAACAACTACCACTTTGATATTTTCTCCAAGTATATCCATGTAGCTCTATAACCAAAATATGTAAGTTTTTAGATCATTTTGCTGATATGATTATTATGGAATCCATCTAAAACTCAGAGATGAGGTTAGAGACACTGTTACATATGAAAGACAACTAAGAGTTGTTGCTTCTGGTAACTGAGAGATTAAAAACTCTTTGTCACTACTTTGCTGTCAATTTTCTTTGGGAAATACTGATTTTCTCAATTGGGAAAATCTTGACTTAAATTCCAAATCTAAACTTTAAATATTAATATCTGAGAGCATTGATTTAGCCATTATTAGCTAAAGCATTGACTTCTACAAAAGCATGCTCATGCCAATAACACAGACAGTCCTTAAAGCATGCAAATCCATGCTCATGGAATTCAGAGCTAGAAATGACTGCCAAGCACATTCTGTGTGACTTCAGAGCAAAAATGAAATAAAGAGCTTCATAATATTTAATGATCCAAATATTTTCATGACCACCTGTCCATGAGCAGCTGTAAACTGGCTGCTGTGTCAAACACATTCTAAGAAAGCTGCAGTCTTTTCCTGTGGACAAGGTGCAACTTCCCTTGCAAACTTAACATTAGCCATTGTATTGAACTGTGACATGGATATGTACCTCTAAAAACATCCACTCTCAACAGTTTAATCTCAGAGACAACTGAAAATACTCTCCTTTATGTAATCTGCTAGTAAACAGCTCAAATTCCAGACCCTGACAGCTGCACCACAGACTCTCTACATGCATGGGGAAACCCCACCTGCCCACAAAAAAAAAACAAACCAAAAAAAAAGAAAAAAGGAAACAAAACAAAACACTCACCAACCTATCTTAATCATTAGCATTACATCACTGGGAAGCATTACATCCACACAGAAAAGTAATAAAACCATTTATCCTTTATATACATTATGGCAAATCCGGTTGCAATGACATGGGCAAAAATAAACTCTCATAAATGGTTTTTCAATGATGATACAATCAAAAAAAGAGGTAACAGACTGTGTACCTACACTTAGCTGTGTTTCTACCTCAGTCCTTGGTCCACTTGCTTCAGATACCTCAGATTGACAAAAATTGTCCTCTGCTTGCAAACTCTTATTTTCCTTCTTTGAGGCCTCTGCTGTGAAGATTTAGAAGAGGAAACAGAGAAAGAGAAAATTACAGTACCTTCATATAACAACCATCTGTTCTGCTTTCAGCTGGGATAGAGTTACTTTTCTTTCTAGCAGCTCATACAGTGCTCTGTCTTGAATTTAGCATGAGGTAACACATTGGTCTTTTAGTTGTGCCAAATAGGGGTTATTCTAATTCAAGGACTTTTCATTTATGCTGAGTGAGCAGGTGCACAAGAAGCTGGGGAGGAGACACAGCCAGGACATCTGACCAAAGGAATATTCCCTACCAGGTTGTTAAGCCCAATATATAAACTGGGAGGGGCTAATCACTGCATTGTGTATGAGTTCTCTCTCTTGGGTTTTATTTTTCTGGTTTTGTTGTCTCCCTTCTCACTATGATTATTGTTGTATTATGCTTCTGTTAAAAATCATTTCAATTATTACACTGTTCCTGTCTGAATCCAGAGTTTTTATGTTTGTTTTTTTTTCCAGACTCTCCTCCCCACCCCACTAAGGGGGAACAAGCAGATGTGTGGCACTTAGTTGCTTGCCAAGTGTTAAGGGAAAGTCTTCAAGGAAGACATTCCATGTTACCCACCATGGAGAGAGGTGTTCTGAGGGAGTTAGCTGTGCAGAGATGATTTCTTTTGAGCCAAAGAATGTGCAGTCACATACAGATCTAGACAAAGCCCAATGCACATAACCCACATGGCAGATATCTGTATGTGTAGCCCACCATCATCATCTGCCAACTCACTGCCTTTAATGACCTGGAGAGCTGAAGAAGTACCCATCTCTCAGTGGATGAAGTGGTTTGCAAACTCTGGCAATATAAAGAAAATCTCTCTTCCTACCTATGGACTTGCCTCTCAGTTGTGAAAAAAACCTGTTCAAAATGTATGAAAAACAGCCCCAGGAGTTCCAGCAACAAAAAGAAGACAGGTTCTACTCCCCACCTGTACAGACAAGTATCTCAGCTATTGAGAGAGCATTCTTTTGCTAAAGAAAGAGGATAAAGAGTACACACCACCGTTTTTAAAATCCTGTGGGACCACAGAAAGGATATGAAAAAATGAGATGGGAAATCCACCTCCACCTAGAGGCATGGGCATGTGAACTGCAAGGAAAAACAAATGACAAATGTGGATTCTCCCAGGAAAACTGCTGCTCCAGTCTCCAGCAGGCAATTCCCCAGGCACAGTGGAATGAGTGGCCAACCTAACCCTTGATTCTATGGTAAAGAATTCTGATCCTTTTTCACAAGAAGTGGGTGGAGAATTCTATACCCAGTACTAGAGGGTACCCAGTACTACCTTGCCTCCTGTCAATGGGAGAAGAGGATTAATCAAATTCACTGGAATGTGAGGATCCAGTGGCCTAAAACGTCAAACCCACAGGAGTACCAGGCTCTAACAGACATTAGTGCAGAGTGTGCCATGATGCCATCATGCTATAGAGGGGAAGAATCCATTTGTAGTCCTGGAGTGACAGAGGGATGCCTATATTGGGATATATTGCTGACTATACTGGAGGCTGAGACTAGCCTGTCTGGAAATGAGTGGCAAAAGCATGCCACTGTGACTGGCCCAGAGACTCTGTGCATCTTTGGCACAAACTATTTCAAGAGAGGATATTTCAAGGACCCAAAATATCTGGTATCACTGGGCTTTCACTACAGCTGCCTTGGAGGCAGGGGAGGTTAAGCATCAGTCTGCCTGGCATTTTCTCTCAGAGGACCCTTCTGTTGTGGTGCTACTGAAGAGTAACAGGTACCAGTCACCACCACATTGGTACACCAGCAGAAATACTGCACCAAATAGATTGTCCAGGAATCTTGAAAGTGATCAAGGACTGGGCTGAAAAGATTTTGGAATATCACTAGAGGAGAAGGTGACCCTTACTGAAGAGGACTCGTTCTACAATAAGCTACCAGAAAATGAGAAAATATATGCCTTATTTACTGATTGTTTTGTCACATTGTAGGAAAGGATCAGAGAACCAGTCTCCTACAACAAGTTGCTGAAGGAGAAGGTGAACCAGAGGTGTAGGCCATCCAGCTGGCTTTAGGCATTGCTGAATGAGAAAAATGGCCAATATTTTAGTTCTATAGTGACTCATGTAGCAGCAAATGCCCTGTGGGGAGGTTGCAGTGATGGAATCAGAGCAACTGGCAGCAAAAAGGTGAGGCCACCTTATCTTGTCACAGAGCTGCCACACTGTGACAAGATTCTGCTGTCTGGGTGGAGGAAAGTACCTGGTGGTGAACGTACCTTACTAGAGACTGATGCACCCAAGAAATGGGCCACAGAGAAATATCAGAACAACCAGAAAGTGCATCAGGCTGCTAAGACTGAAGTGACTCAGGAGGATCAGAATTGTCAATGTAAGGGAAAATTATTTCTAGCTTGCTGCACCCATGATACCTCAGATAATCAAGGATGAGATGCAAATTATAGGTGGACACATGATCCAGGGGTGGACTCAACCACATATACAATTAAACAGATTAGCCATGAATATGAAACAGGCACTGCAATTAAACAGGCCAAGTGGTTAAAGCCTCTCTAGTAGAGAGAATGACAGCTGAAATAGAAATATGGGGAGACTGGGCTGATAGAGTGTATCACACTTCCCCAAAACTCCATGGAAAATGTGCTTATAGTGGTGGAAGCAACCACTGGAAAGAAGAGAATATAGCCTGAACCCCATGCCACCACCAGGAAGAGTGGGCCTTGAGAAGGAAACCTTAAGAAGATGACAGAGTGTCCCAGAAATTCCAGAATGAGATAGTAGGATTAATTTCCTGAACAACATCATAGACAACTGAGCCAAAGACCATGGCACTGAGTGGGAATATCACACTCTCTGTCATGCAGCAGCCTCCAGAAAAATGAAATGATAAAACTGTTACCCATTTATCCTGGAGCAGTGGGTGGCAGGACCTTCAAACACTGGGACACACATTTAGCAGAAGCCACCTGTTCAGTAAACACTAGAGAATTTGACAGCCAGTCTGGCACAGTCTGAACTTATACACATTGTAGAAAGGGATGTATTTCCTGTAATGTTTATGAGTTTGCAGGGGGAAACAGCCTGCATTATTCATGATTCAGGAAAAGGCAAAATAATTTGTGGAACTGAGATTGCTCAAGAACCTGGGTCCAGTTAGCAGGTAATGCAGGAAGATGGTGAACTCAACTGCATTCCTTCTGGGGGTTTGATTTTGGGTGAGAATAACAAATAAACTAAATTGCATGATGTTAATTACAATATAACCGTTTATATTGTCTCTTTCATGGGTATATGCCCATCACTGAACTGGGCACGTCACAGCACCTGTTTTCACCACTCTGAATTTGGGGATCTGAACCTAATTCCCATTCAAGTGCCATACCAAGGGTATTAGAATAAAAATAACCCAGGCCAATAAAGAATTTACTTTGTGAAACCACAAGTGCAGTGGTGATGGAAGCAGAACTGGCTCCAGCATGCAACAATCCAACTTGATGGAAAATCTTTTCTGCCCTGAAGGACTCTTATGACAGATGGAGCTCAAAGTCATGGATTAAAGGAACTCAACAGACATTTAGAGGGATGGCCCATAGGCTGTGGCAATAATACATATGTGTGATGTCTGTGTGTGTATCAGAAGACAGGAAAGGTAATGGTGAACTGCAAAGAACAGAACCTGGGATACAGAACAAAAGGAGTGGGTATCATCCTGATTTCTAAAGGGATACAACTTATTTTCTTCCTAGATGCTGGCACAGTGCAGTGCTTTGAATTTAGTGTGAGAATGATGTTGATAATACACTGTTTTCACTGCTGCTGGGGAGTGTTTATCCTGTGTCAAGGACTTTCCAGTTTCCCATGCTTTGCCAGTGAGTGGGTGCACAAGAAGCTGGGAGGGACCACAGCTGGAACAGCTGACCTGGACTGGCCACAGGGATTGCACACCACAGAAAATCATGTTCAATATACAAACTGGGGATAGTTGGCTAGAAGGGGTTGCCTGGGGATTGGCTCAGCATCTGCCAGCAGGTAGTGAGCAACTGCACTGTGCACTTCTCTCTCCTGGGTTTTATTTCTCTGGTTTTGCCCTGCTTTTCATTATATTTACTATATTTTATCTTACTTTAATTATTAAACTGTTCTTATCTCAACCCACAGGTTTTTACTGGGTTTTTTTTCAGACTCTCCTTCCTATCCCACTGGGGGAGGAGAAGGTGAACTAGCAGCTGCATGGTACCTAGCTGCCAGCTGGGCTTAAAATATGACACCATGCCACATATGATCTCACAGGTCTCAGAACAAAAAGAAATATTTCTGCTGGTTTCTACACATTTTTCACAGAAGTCACTGGTAGAGTATTTGTCCAACTTTTACAAAGTGTCAGAAAACAACAGAACAAAGCATCCATACCTGCAATTTTGAGATTTTCATTTTGCACTATAGACATAATAGACTTTCTCTGGAACCAATCTCCTCCTCCCTCCACTTGCCACAAAAGGTTTTTATCCCCAGGATACTTCTCAAGGTACTGCTTACAAGCTGAGCAAACAAAAGAAAAAACATTATATTATAGATACTATATACTCAGCTATACCTCAGTTTTTAAAGTTTAACTGAAATCAAATTATTTTGCAATCTACAATCATACACAAACAATAACAGAAATTGTTTAACAAAATAGTCAAGTCTGAAATAAATAATATTGCTTTACCCTACACATCCTTCTTAATTAATCCTTTCTTAATATAGGTTTAAATGCTTTCCATTATTATCTTAAACTGCAAACAAAGGTGAATGGGATTTTCTTCTTTTCCTGATACCCACTGAGATTTTTGCTACTTCACTAATGTCTTGTCTTATGTAACCAAAAAAAATGTGTATTCTATTTCATCTGTTAAAAGCTGTTGGGGAGATGTTTTTTTCCTTTATCTCTTGTAACTCCAGGGGAGGAGGGTGGAGCCTTCTGATCACAGCCCGGCTGTTAAACCAGGTGGGGCAGGGTTTGTGATCTCTGTCACCACTGCCCACCCTCGGGGAGATCTTCTGTTCATGGGCCATTGAGGGTCACAGTGACATCACACATTGCATCATCCATTGGGAGATGGAACACCCAGGGGGAGGAGCCAACCATTCCTACCCAGATAAAAATGGGGACACAGGGACCCCAGGGATCCTCTTTTCCACTGGATTCTCAGAGGAAGACTGGACTCATCTCACCACCACTGAACCTGTCTACAGGATCATCTCTGCTCCAACAGAACCACATCTGTCACTGCAGGAGGANGTCACTGTTCCTGCCAACTACAAAACCCAGCTCAGGACAGAAGCAGAGGATGTAGTCAAGTGCTTTTTGTCACCTCACACTGTAGTAGGCACCTGTAACAAGAACTATCTGGGAGTGTTAACATGTTACCATTGAATGGTTAATCACTGCTCACTTCTAGAATATTTTCTGCACTGCTGTCCCTCCATCTGTTTTCTCTCTATACCTCTACCAAACCTACAGGTGAAGAGGCATACATGCTTTGACATTATTCTTTGGTAGTAGCTAGAAAAACTACCATTTTTTCACCTGATTCACTACTGATGCACAGTTTCAAAACACAGGTTCCCCACTGTGTCATTTTTTGACTATGGAAATGAATTAGTCATTAAATTCTGCTCAAGTAATTTTCCTGGTTGAAGCCTAACAAATCAGGTCTTACCAGATCGAGTGACAGACTGTGGTTCTTGGAAAAGCAGAACATTTGTACTTGTTCAAAAGGCCAGATAAAAACATTCATAGAAGGAATCCTGGCAAACAGCCTCAGAAAGAACATGCCTTGAGAAACAGGGCAAAAATGTGCTTTTTCTCTGAACACAGTCCCAAGAACATAGTTGCCAGAATCCATGTCATTTCCTACATGTCATAGTCCTGTTAGGTTGCTAATGCTAAAAAACTATGTGTATGGTATTCCCTTGTGTATTTCCTTGGTATTTTAGAACTGTGCCTTCTGATAAGCAAGCTAAAGCAAAGCCCAGCTTGTTCTCTTCACCAGAAGTTCAGAGAAAACATGAATTAAATGACCTCATGAGGTTCAGGTGTGAGCAGGCAAAAGGTGCTACAAGGCAGATACACATCACATCCCACACAGAAACATGTCAGCCCACTCTACAGGCTTGGTGGGAGAAATGAGATGGTGGTAAATTCACAGCAGCCAGCAGAGCTCAAATAGTCTAGCATTACACAGAGGATTAAAAACTGAATCAGGAACCATTTCATCTTGAACAAATCAGGATTTTTAGCCTTCACCAAAGTGCAGAAAATGTAATGTTGAAGCTGAGGATGAGGCCACAAACACAGAGCTTGAATGACAATACTCATTTGAACGTGTAAAGAAACCACAAAGAAGATCAGAAGGAAAAATTAAAGAGCTTGCCTGTGTACATGAAGGATGACAGTGGATATCTCAGGCCAAGAGGCTCCTCAGTAAAGGAATCCACAAAGTCTTCCAACATGATCAGCCCAGAGTCCTTCCCACGGTGCTTCTTTCTGACAAACATTGTGTCTAGCACTGGCAACTTATACTTCTGATGAAGAAGAGAGCTACAAACACTTCCTGAAACAATCAGAGGGAAAAAAATATCCATCAGTAGGGATGACATAACTGCATGCTGCAGAGTGGATTTTAGCATAATTTAATGAAGACTTTCATAACTTATAAAAAATCCAATCTATATAGTAGTAAGTAACAGTGAGTAAAATTATAAAAAAAAATTATAACTTTATTAAAAAAATCTATTAGTCATTTATTAACTTTTTTGAGCAAGCTTAATAAGGTTGCCAAGATATATCAATAGAATAATGTAACACAAGAGGACTGTAGTACCAGAAAAGAATAGACAAGACAGAGAAGAAAGGGTCACATTAAAATCTCACTACACAGTTCTATATGAAAACTACAGTAAAAATGAAGTGAAAGATGGATGAATAGGGGAAACAGAATTATTTAATCCCTTTTTTATGCTGATTACATTACTGCTTAGGACAAATATGAAGACTAATTCAGTACTTGCTTAAAGACTGAAAAAATGATTCCAATTTTTTAAGTGAATACAAAAAAAAAAGGCTAGGACATTTTACACTGAAATTCTCCCCTAAACAACATATTAAATTAAACAAACATGGAACAGATAGTCACAACACATAGCTCCTTCAGTATCAGAGGATTTCAAGGGTAGCTATGAACTCAGTGGTGAGAAAAGGATGGCATATAATGGCATTAAGATAGTCCATTATTAGCCAACCCATTTTCAGGCCCTTCAGTGAATCTGAAAACTAAAACAGCCAAAGAGCTGCCCTTCTCTGAAAAAGCCAACAAGAAACAAAGCTGCCTATACAACCCAGTGAGTTTTTGCAGTCTTGTATTTTTTAGGACCCATGAACATACTTATTTTAGGGTCATGAAAACAATCAGAGGGCTGGAGCACCTCTCACAGGAGGAAAGGTGAAGAAAGCTGGGGTTGTTCAGCCTGGAGGAGAGAAGGCTCTGGGGTGACCTAACTGTGCCCTTTCAGCACCTGAAAGGAGCCTACAAGAGAGCTGCAGAGGGACTTTTTACAAGGTCATACAGTGATAGGATAAGGGGCAGTGGCCTTAAGCCACAGAGGGGTAGATTTAGATTGGATATTAGGGAGAAATTCTTCACTGTGAGGGTGGTGAGGCTCTGGGACAGGTTGCCCAAAGAAGGTGTGAATGCCCCACCCCTGAAAGGGAATGTTCAAACTGTGTTCAAACTGTGGAGCTGTGAATGCCCCATCCCATGTTTGTGCCAGGCTGGATGAGGTCCTAGTGGAAGGTGTCCCTGCCCATGGCATGGGGGTTGAAACTAGATGGTCTATAATGGTCCATTCCCACCAAAATCATTCTATGATTCTACTATTATTTTCATTTTTCAAGCAAGGAAAACTTGAACAGAGAGGTTACATTACTTTGGTACCCTTTGGGATGCTTCAAGAGCTCCACCACCCTTCAAAATGTGTTTTCAGAGTGGTCTTTTCCACATGGGCTACTCATTTGGGGAACACAACACACTCAAACATGGGTGAAATTGTGAGAATGCTTTGAAAGAAAAACCTTCAATTTTTGCTAGCTCAAGACAAACACAGTCCAATCCAACTGCAAACAATTGTTCTACAGAAGAAAAAATGATAGCTGCCGTGTATGTCAAATTTCTTACAGTTTTAAATATATTTTGTAGACAGGAAGAGATCTAAGAATTTTTATTGCTAAAGAATGTAAGTATTTCAGCTAGAGATTTTAACAGCCACCTGATCTCTTATGACTGCAGGAAAATACCAACTCAATTAGACCTGCAAGTGTTATAAAGACTACTAATACAATACTCTTCAAACAACCTATTTCCTCCCCTTTGCTGCCCACGATCCTCAAATGTTGTACCTGTAGGCTTA
This sequence comes from Cisticola juncidis, assembly GCA_013400215.1. NCBI lineage: Eukaryota > Metazoa > Chordata > Aves > Passeriformes > Cisticolidae > Cisticola > Cisticola juncidis. The sequence goes on from VXBR01020418.1 coordinate 1,410,152, forward strand.
ACAGAATAGAAGCCAACAGCCTCTCCTTTTTTCCACATGATCTTGGCATACTGGCTGCTCCCATGGCAGAGGAATGGGATCTCATTCTTTTCCATCTCCTGCGTTCGATAGATAATTCGATTCAGAACGTAGAGAACAACTCTCTCTCCAACAGACTTCACCTAGTGGAATACAGAAAAAACCACTTCAGAAGGTTGGTCAGATTAGTCAAACATGCACAAGGGACTTTATTTAACACAGCTGCAGGCAGATTTCAAGGGAAGGCTGCCAGTGCTAAAGCAGGGTGGCTCTCTGAGGTTTGTTATAAGGCAAGAAGATGCTCAGAAGCCGTTCAAAACTATTTTTGTGCTTAAGAACCATTCACCAAACACAACAGCAGTACATCAGCCTCAGAATTCCCAGGCTGGCAGGTAACTCAAGTCTTACAAAGGAGAAATGATGAGCCTCAGGGTGGCAGGGCTTGGCACACTCAATCACTCCTGATAGAGTGGCAGGCAACAGGACATGATGCAGTGAAAAAAACTTGTTACAACAGTTTCTGTGGCATGAAATAAGGAATTCAATATCCTTTTCTCTGTCCTACAGGGTTCCTTTTATATATGAAGTTTGAGTTCACCACTATTCTACTTATTGTGAAGGAAGGAAGAACCATGACCTCTTCCAGTGCCTAGTCTCAGCTACCTCCTGTAAAAGATTCAGCTTTCCTGATTTTCCTACCCTTAAGAAGTATGTGGAAAGCTTGGCTTTCACATCCATCTCTCAACAGAAAATGTTAAAAATTTCAAAAATCAAAGATGTGCTACACAGGGTTAAATAATGGTAACAAAGGTCAATCATGAGCAGTAAAGCAGATACCAGGCAACTTATTTTTCCAAACCTCATGTACTGCCACTGCAAGCCATCAGCTCCAACTTGCTTCTGCCAAACACATTCCTGACAATATTTTTGGTTTTCTAATCTTCTGGTAAGATCAATAGATATTGCTATGGTACATCTTCTACCAAGATGTTTCAACACAACCAGATCACAATATTCTAAAGAGTAAAGAAAAAAAATGATAACACTATGGCTAACATCTAAGTTGTCTACATATGAAGCTGCTGTACAAAGGTCATTCTTGCTGTGGACATTATCTTCACATTGAAGTCCCTTTCCCCCTTGTACCTATTCCTTTATTCACTTGCAACAGCCCTCTCATTTCTAAATGAAGTTAAAACATGTAATATCTTTCACACTATCTATTTGCCATTATCTTGAAGTATAGGATTAATTGCTAGGTGAATGTTGGAGCTCTTTACCTGATGAAGCCCCTGTCTAGCAGGGACAGATGTTCTCACAATGTCATCAATTGACCACCACTGGTCAGCAAGATACAGGGCTACAGCTTGAAAGAAACAAGGGAAATAAAAAGTTAGTGATTCTTACCATTCCAATAGAAACATAGTCATTAAAGTTGCTAAATACTCAAGAATAACAATGTAGTAATCACATCAGGAATCTTCTAAATGGCACTATATTAATGTATATATTAATACATATATTAATGTAGTTCCTACTATCCTAGCACAACCAGTGGGGCACTGTACACCTCACCCATATGAAATGCTCCCTAGTCCAAAACCCTTTTTGGGTTTAATTAAATGAGAGATTAATAAACACTAGCGGGTTTTGGGTTATTTGGGTTTGGGGCTTTTTTATTCGGTTTGGTTTTTGTTTTTCTTTTTTGTGGTATGGTATACAGGAACTATTTTTCAGACATAAACACTATCCTTCAACTCTGCTCTAACACCTCCTTCCTCTAAAAACTGCCTGTTGAGATAAGTCTCAGTCATACATGTATTTTACTATTGGGTGGCTAATGGATATTGACATTGAAACTGTGCAAGTTTTAGGTGGTTAGGTGAATGTAAAAAGGCTGATAGCCATGTGAGCTGCAGTTAGGAAGAGTGTGATCCACAGGCATTTGTGGCATACTTGGCAATCAGATAAATGGCATTAAATGAAGAAGGAAACATGGAGATCTGGAAGGGGAGGAAGAAGGAAGGAAGGAAGAAGAGGTAAAACCCACAAAAACCTTCATTTCAGCAGCAACTATGCTAGGACTTCAAGCTAAAGACAAATTTACACACAATGCTGACCAATCACTATTAATAAAGAACATTTAAATTCTTGTGCAAATTAATGGATTCTAAGAATATTCAATAAATACCTTTTGAAGAGGTGAAGCATATGTATAGAGACCAAGAGATACATGTTGACTATGGTCCAGACAAGCACCACATTATTTTGCTACATATCAATGGGTCCAGTTCTGATCTGATTAGTGTGCAAAGTTTTAGCACTTGTGCATATAAATCCACCACAAAAAATAATAGTATGTGAACAAAAAGATAGGGAACAACAAATGCACAATGGAAAAGTTATGGGCTACAGTAGCATGAAATGAGGAAAGGCCTGTTTATGTGTGTTGTTCAGCAAAAAAAGAAGAAATAGCAATACAGATATAAAAAACTTAAAATGAAACCTGTGAGTGAGTCCCATGGTGCAAACAGGGCAAGAACTTTGTGTGTCTGCTCTTCACCATAGAGAGGAACAAAGCCCACAGATGTCAAGCTAATAGGAACCTGAAACAAGAATGCACAATAATTCAGCAGACTCTAGCTAAAACAACAGTAGTAAAACACACAGAGAATGTTTACCAAGGCAAACAAGAATAATATTGAAAATCAAGTCCTTAAGGGCTAACTGTAAAAGACCAGCATCAGACCTCAGTCCTCTCTTTAGACACAGATTCCTAGATACAAACTACATCTGAAAGAGCTCTGACTCCCAGGCTCTGGCAGATTCAGCTGCACTAATTTGTCCTGCTGGCTTCTGCCAATATTTTGCATTTGTGTGCAACTGAAGCAAGGTGTGCAAGGAGCCAGCATTGTGTTCACTTCAGCAGCCCCAATTGTGCAAGCTGCCAAAGCCAGCAGAAGAACGAGGCAGCCAGTCAAGCACTGGAACAAACTGGCACAGCAGAACTGTGTTTGTTAACAACTTCTGATGTGTGCTACAGTGGGAAGCAAACTCAAAAGGGTTTTGTTCCCCGAAGTTACACACGTGTTATAAATTCTGAAGCTGTCTACTTGATTTTCCTCCTCAGGAAAAACTTGGAAAGGGTCAAATAATGTTCTTTTAAGGAATTGAGTGCCTTTGTGGAAATGCATTTTGATATTCAATTTCACACGCTTCCATTATTAAATTAACATATAAAAAACTTGACAGACATAAATGGTGTGGTAGACAGACTTGCTTAACAAATTTAAGAAGATTATGACATGCTATTGTCACAAATGAGGGCATTAATATAGGCAAACATTTGGGCATACAGTACTTGCATAAATTCAGGAAAATAGTCAAGACTGTTTCTGCCACGGAATCTGTGGCACTGACCTTTAGATCCCACAGAAAATCCTTTCAGCTCACATACTTTTCATTAAAGTTATACACTGCTTTAATTGATTAAAACTGGTTTTACTGGTACTAGTTCTAACACAAGCACTCACCTGGACAGAACCAACCCTGACTAACTCATCACACAAGGGACATGTGTTTAAAACATAAAAGTGTCACAGCTGTTCTCTCTTAGCGCTCAATAATAGCATAGAATATTTCAGATAAAGAAAAAAGAACCACTTTTGAAATTAGTGAAGCTTATTAACCAAAACTTGAACCCCAACATGAAGAACACTGAAGGACTGAGATACAAAAAGAGCCAGTAAGTTTAAGTAAATCATGAACCCATAGTGGTGATAGGTTTTTGAGAATGCATTGGGTTTGATTTATTAGTTGAAAATTTAGGGTTATGATCAGGTTGGGCTTTTTGAGTTTTTAAAAATTTCTTAATATATACAGATCAATTGCCTAGAAGCAGCACACAATAACTGAAACCTAGATTTAAACCCAGTTACAGAGTGAAAAAGTAGAGTTTAACACACAAATTCTGAGTTTGGAAAACACAAAAGCTTTGACAATATAATTCTGAAAATCAGTAGGACTGGATGTATTAAATTTCAGCTCTACAGGGACATTAGGAACTCCAGTCCTACAGCATGTGCTGGTTTTTACCTTGCGGCGGTCTGGTAGAGAAAAGATTTCAGGACAGTTTGGATTCCCCCACCGAAGGTCAAAGAGGTAGACCTCTGCTGAGTTCTCCAAGTCCTCATGACTGTAATTGTTCAATATATCCACAGGGAATGACATGCTCTTGAGAAATAAAGTAACATTATTAATGTGGGTAGTTTGAGACATACACAATGCACACGTGAACGAGACTGCTGAACACCCACACTCTGCTGCTCACTGCAGCCCTCCATATCCATGACAATAAAGGGAAATGCTCCAGCATCTAGGATTAATTAGGATGGTGACTAATGACACCCAGTGTGTAAAATAATCAAATCTGTGCTCATAAGCAGAAGAGAATGAGATTAGCCTATAGATCCCCCTAGACCTCAGTTGTGGCAGATTTCCAGCATACAAGCCCCGTATTTGCTGCATAAGCACGTTTGTTTCCAACATACAAGCCCCATGTTTGCTGCTTTGAGGTGGCAGACTTAGCTCTATCTCCCTCCCAGATGATGCTTTTGATGTCACAGGTCAAGCTGTAACTCAGTGATAAACAAAAAGTAAACCACCCAGATGATAACAAGATGGAGTTCATTTGGGACTTTGCATTTAAATCCATCCCTGAAGAAACCAAAACATTGCTCAGGGTTTTTCTCAACAACTGGCCAGTTAGTGTGCTTAACAGATGGTTGTTTCCAAAAGCATTTCAGCTGTGAACAGAAACTTACACAAGCTCATTAAAAACAAGAGCCCACAACAGACTAAAGAGAGACACTTTAAGGAGGTGAGGAGACAAGACTAGAACACTGAAGCCAAACCATAGTGGAAATATCTCCTTAAAAGCTCTTGGATTCAAAATTTTCTAGTCAAAGCGGTGTCAAGTTAAAATGAGCAAGAGTTCCTGGAATCCACTGTGTGGCCTTCAGGTGAGGCTCTTCCAGATCTATAAAACCACACACAGAAATAGACCTCTTGGCTGCTTTCAAGCTATGACTCAAAATTCTCAGAAGCATGAATAAATAAAACTTCATGAGAACCTACTCTGGTCTTCTGGAGGAACACAGGGATCTTACCCTGTCTTGCTCAGCTCCCAGGAACCCATCACCAAAGTTTCTGAACACAACAGTTTTCACACAAGTTTTATGACTCCTAGTCTTCACTTTGGAGCCTTATTTTTTTCAGTTTTATTTTAAATCTTCATGTGCATGACTTTGTTTCCCTCTTTATCTTCAGTCCTCTCTATTTTAATCCACCATTCATTATTCTACTGTACAGGTAAATCAAGTGCAAAACAACATCTTATTCCAACTCAACAAGTAGAAATAAAAAGTCTGCATTTTGAAGGCTTTTAAACAGCAATAATATGATACTACTACACTGATTGGAGAAAATAGACTGCTCCTTCTACAGAAGATTTTTTTTTTCCCAGTTAAAATCAAACTTGAATGCTTCACTGGCATATACATCTGCTGCCTTTAATGCTGTTGCTGATGAAAACACTAATGTTCTCCACGAATGCTATTGTTCAGATATACACATGCATTCGTCAGAGCCATTTCCTTTCAAATTCAGGTAATTTCTTCCCCTCAGCTGTTATCTGCATTTTCTCCTGCCTTCCCCTCCAGCCTCTCACATTCCTCCTACTACTGCTCACTGGCCCTACCAGGTATCCAGCTGCATCTCTGAATTCTCCACCCGTTCATTTCCACATTTCAGGGCTGCCCTTGCTAACACCAGCTCCTTTGGCTTCCTCCTGTCTGCAAAAAAACTGATTTCCAAAGGCAAGAGTGTGCGTGTTTTTCAGTGCAGGCAGAGGAGCTGCTGTCAGGGGTGAAATTCACCCAACATCCTCCTTATCTCCTGCAGATGTGTCTTGCCTGCACATCCTACAGCTCCCAAACACACCAGCAATACTGCACAGACTCTGCTGACATAAGCATGAGGCAAGACAAAGCAAGGAGAAGTATAACACCACATGACACTACTTCTGCAAGAGGATGAGGTTTTGCCACCTGGTTGACTGCAGAAGGCAAGGCAAATTCTGCTAGAAAGGAATACAGGTATGTGAAAGGCACAAAATTTAATTTTCTGTATGCTGGCAGAAAGGCTAACCCCCTCTATTATTGAAGGAATACCTAAGTGCTTAGATAACTGCTGTTAACAATGAAATTGAGCTGAGGTTTCATTATTACATGAAAAACAGACAAACAAGCCACAAGCTATAACTTTAAGCCTCTAGGTAATAATTCCTGACATTTTTTGGAATAAAATAATAAAGGACCAAAGCAGAAAACATTCAATAAGAAATCCAGTAGATTATCTGAGTTCCAACCACTACACCACTATGAAAATAGAAGCTGCAACCATATCTTTGCTTAAAAGCAAAAAAAGGCTAATTAATGCATTCATTATATTACTCTCAAAATCACACACAGACTTCTTTTCTGTTTGCCATTTGGGCTACCTAATTTCTCATGGCACACTTTGATTTTATTTGTTCTCAACTCCCAGTAGTGACTTCTGACTTTTTCTTTCAGAGCATTTACAGAGAACACGTTATGCAAAAGAAAATAATACAGAGAAATTTTCAAGACTAAACCAAGGAAAACCTACTCAATACCAGTTCTATACAACCATTTATCTTTTTTACCATGCAGTAGATTAGACATGCAAAGTTACAAGCTCTCATACATTTGTATGTATTTTGTATGTATATTTGATGTATTTTGTCTCTGCTGAATAGGTCAGGAATAGTTCACATTTAGGTTCACTACATCCCTGAAGAAATCAGTAACTGTTCACAAAGATATCACAATATAATAAAAGCATCAAACAAGTGATGAAAGAAGAATATTCCATGCCAATCTACAGCACAGCATAAGGAAGTAGTTCACAATAAAAAAAATGCAAGCATCTCAAATTTGAAATGCAAAATAACTACCAAAGACAAATGAAATGTCTTCCAACAGTAATGAATTAATAGATGTCCCTCATTATAATACAGTTGGCTTGACAGTATTTTAAACAAAGTAAAAATACAGATGGCTCCACATCTAGCCAGTCTCAAGTGAAACAGGAGTGAGAAAAAGGGCTGGAGAAAACAGATTTTGAGGTTTTCTTGACTAGAACACTAACACATTTCTTCTGCAGAGGCAGCAGAACAGCACAGGTCTCTGCCATGCAGTCCCTCATGCCCCTTTTTTGCTGCTCTAAACCTCCAAGCACTGCACAACTGTACAAGTGTCAGGTCAGATCTTTGTCAGACGCTGAGCGGCCGCGCTCGGCTCGTGGGTACCACTCCAATTGGACAGCACAGCCAGGCTGGCTGAGCACATGCCACGTAGCCCTAAGCAACCAAACTCATCATGACCATTTCTACATAAAAAAGTGTGTTTGGAGGGGGGGCAGAAAATTAATTATGTTTTTCAAAGGAGGCAACTTGAGGATTTCATTTTTCGAATGAAAGATAATAAGTCTTGCACTCTTCCAAAATGTATCTTTTCATGAAATAATATTAATGGGTTTAACAAACTCACATGAATATTTGCTTTAATATGGAATGATATGGCTTTCTCCCTTGTCAGATTATGCAAGCTCTTACATGAGAAATGGCACATCCTTTTTTGGGAACAGCTGCAGCACCAGAGGGTAACAGATCAATTCGTGGAATGCCAACAAAAACCACATTTAACAGGTTGAGTGAACACATTCCTGTGCACAGGCAGTTCTGTATTCACAAAATCTTTATTACTATTAGCATTAAGGTTTAAAAAACCCATGGAATAAGTGAGCAACATTGGAAATTGTTTTAATTATAAATTATATCTACAACTCCTATTTCATCTCAGAGTGCATGAAAGAGAGATGCACAGTACACAGAACTTCCAGCTCACATGTGGATTTGATCAGGAATCAAGAGATCTACTTATACCCTTGTAGTTTCTCAATAAGAAATGACACAAAATCACAGAAAGTTAATGATCCAAAAGTTATTTCTTACAGTATGTCAGAGGGCTTAAATACAGCTTAAAACTGGGTTTGAGTGCCTTTATCTCAGGGGAAGTGAAGTCTAAGTGGTTAGACTGACAAACAAGGATTTAGAGGAATTTCCAGCTGTAGCACAGGCTAGATGTGAACACAGGATGTTACTTGATCTACCTGAACTCCTCTACAAAACACAAATAATCATTACCTCAGTGGGTGTGAGAAATACTTCACTGAGATCATGACATACTTGAGCAAACTTTGTTTAAAATCTTGACAAGTACTGGAAATACACAGTTACACAGCACAGATAACATCAACACCTCATTTTCCTTGAAAAAATAAAATAGTAAAAAAATACCACAAAAAAATCATTCAGGGCCTTTTCAACATAAGACAATAACTTATGGGACAAATAATCATGGAGGTGAACAATCTTCAGATTTGAATTCGGTTTTAATAATAAATAATTACAATTCAATTAGTTGTTTGAGTGGGTTTTTTAAATTGTGATTTGCAGTTTGGAGAACAGGTGCCAGGGTGCTCAAGCCATGACCTGCAAAAGAGGCAAACTGCTAAACTGTGTTTCTGCTAAACCAGGAAAGGCAACTTAGCCCCAGCCTGCAGGATACAAATACAGGTCCAGTGCTGTGATGAAGCACTGGCCTACTCAGACCAAGAGTAAACTGCAGCAATGTCTGACCCAGGCTTTGATCTATTTCAATGAGTGCAGAAGCATTGGATGATCCTCAAGGACTGCCATGCACTTCCTATGAATCACCACATACCTTAAACCAAGTTCTGCTTTAAAAATACAATCCATGATCCTACCATGATCTCCCAGACCAGCTGTGAGCTACACCTGGGCTCACAAAGTGAGAAGGGACAGGAATAACAAACCAAACTCCTGTGTCCACACACACCAGTTCCAGAGAAAGCCAAGCCAGGACTGCAGAAGTCCCAGGCAATGCTCCAGGCCCACACTGATGATGCACCAAAGCAGAAACCACCTTGATCTGGGCAGCAGGAGCAGCATTTCCATTTTGCTGTGCTTGTTTCCCACCTTGCAGCATCCAGTTGCTGGTCTGGTGAAAGCTGTGAAACTACATAAAAGTTGTAAGGAAACCCAAAATTCTTAAAAAGTAGTCTTTTCAGTCTTCTGGCTTTGACTGCAATACAAAATCATCACTTCTGCCACTTCTAGAATTGTTAAGCTCTCTTACCAGTTATTCTATCAACAGACAAATTACATAAATGTTATTCTTTGTTTTTACTACCAGCTGTTACATACAACAGCATTTTCATTTTGTTTCTTCTTTATTCAGTGTCAAATACTTTAAAGTGTAAGAAGTTGTTTTTGAAGTATTTTTTCTTATTTCTATAAAAATAGTCTGACATACTGAAGCTTCAAAAGTTCATAATTTGCTATTATAAAAATAAGTAAATGTTAAAACTATGCTAAGATATTTAGTCATTTAAATATGTTTAAGATAGTATATACTTGGTTTATCATGAGTCAACATAATTGAAATACATACAGAAAACCTGTCCCATAATTACCTATTTAGACCACTGTTGGAACAAAGCTTTTGAGTTTCATAAACATCCTTATCTCTTAAAACTCTATTAATTTTAATCTCTAATATTATGCACATTGACTGTAGGAAGAGGAAGACATTTTAGGGAAGAAATGTCAAAATTTTAAACAATAGAGAGTTTATTAGGATTTCTTGAAAACTGTACCAGCTTGAAGCAGCAATAATACACTGATCTGCCACACTGAATAGACAACTCAAGTCCTTCTCACTCAAATAACTACTTACCTAGAAGTAGGTTTTCTTGGGGTTTAAATCACAAATTTGGGGGTTGGATAACAGGTCTTCAAACCATGATCCACTCCATCAGCAGTAAGGCACATTTCCCTGCAGTATAGCTTTTGTTCACATTTTTTTTGAGAATATAGGCTAATAAATACGAGCTCTTGACAGCTCAGATAGATTTGATCTGGTTTTTTGTTTGGTTTTGGTTTTTTTTTTTAAAGGGAAAATAATATTTTTGTTTGGTTGGTTGGTTTGGTTTTGTTTAAAGTAACATAAACTCCAAACAACATCTATTCATACCCTACAAAATCACAAATTGAAAGGTCTTAGGGAAACACAGGGCAGTGTCTAGAAACTGCTGTCAACATCAACCAAGATCTCTGGATTAATATGCCAGCCACATTACCCCTAATCTGCTTGGAGCAGCTTATGCAACTCTGGTTTTCCATCAGACACACAAATCAAAGCTGTTGATTTGAATGCAAATAAACAAACAAAAACAACAATTCCTTTCCCTTTATCAGCCACACAACGTAATTTACACGTGTAGCACGGAATTATGAAATCTGCACACAGGGTTCAACTCCCCAGCAAGAATTATGGTCAGAAGTTCTAAATGCTGGGTTTGAGCACTCCCTTATCAAATGAAACACAAACAAGGACAGAAAGAGGAAGAGTCTTTCACATTAAAAAACAAAACAAAAACAAAACAAAACAACCAAAAAAAAACCCAAAAACAAACAAACAAAAAAAANAGAAACACTCAAAGAAACAAAACCACTTACATCAGATTTCTTTAATTAAAGGTGACAGGGTAGTCTTGGGCGAAGACATGCAACTTCTCCCTCAAACCCACCTTAGGTAGGTAAGATTCCTACTCAAATGCCCAATTAGCCACCTGTGTAACACTACTGGCATTTTACACAAGTGATTTAAATTAGATATTATATCAGCTTATTTAATCAACGACTAAGGTACACAAACTACTAACCTGTTATTTACGTTTTTCTACAGTGTCATATTTTAATGAGAAGATAGTCTAGTTTTTTGAGGAGCAGCTCCTCCAGCAGGGAGTTTTGGAAACTAATGTACACAAGTGTTTTCTGCAGGAAAATGTGCTAGAGATGTACTAGATTAAAATTATATGTTTGAGATCAAAATAAACACAATTCATAAATTTGGAAAATCGGTTTCTCTTACAGAAACCCTTCATGCCTTCCCTTTCAACTGCTCCAATTCAGGGTGACTTTATCCATACAGAAAATGAAAACCGTTCTAGCTGTGTTTGAAAATAATTAACATGCATAAGAAAGGAAGATACAGCCAGGTGGGATTATTACTCCACGAACCTGCCTCTCTCTGACGTATTTCTGATCTTTCCACTGCTCAACACTCTTCTTTCTAACTCCCCACTTTCTAACTTCTCTTCCCTACATGACAAACCTGTTTAGGAGCTAGGAAAGTAACACCAAACCCCACACACAGGTACCTCTGGTGACTCACCTTTCCTCTCTGGTCACTATTTTCTCCTTTCCATGCCTCAGCAGTTTGAAGTATTTGGTGTGCAGTTCTCCAGCCCCATCCTCAGTACCCTGCAGTTTAGGCCTTGTACCATCTGCTCCTAAAGACCTTCATGATGTTCCTACAGCACTCAGAGCTCCCACACAGCCTCTCCTCCCAGGTGGCTGATGCACCACCTGGGACACACACAGCCACACTGCTCTTACCCTGCCCATCCTTCCATAATCCCCACAAGTTTACCTCCTGCTTCTCCAGGCATCTAACAAGGCAATATTGTGAAGCTTAATTTGCTGCTTGATACCAGAAGATCATCTCTTACTCCCACGTGGCACCCACATTTCTTAGCAACTTCTTCCACCTTCATATCCTCCTCTAACATTACTCCACTGGTTTGCAAGGGCCATCTCATAAATACATCTAGCAATTTCAGAGATACGAACAAAAAAGCAAGCTCTTTTTTTTTTACCATACTTAGGGAAAAAAATCAAAAGGGATAATAAAAACCATCGAATTGGGGTGGACATCTGGTGGACTTTCAAACCTAACATAACCAATCTAACTCCACAGTGAGACTGGAGTTGCAGTAACCCTCTGTACACATTTGCATCTATTTTTAAAGTGCTTGGCTGCCCTGCTCCTCTCCCCTACCCTCACAACTGGGGCAGACGTCAGAGCCACACAGATTAGGGTGGCCAATCACAGATGTGTGTTAGCACAGCCTAATGAGCTGCCTCTCATCAGCCAAGGAGCAGCAGCTCTCTCTGTGGCTGCTCCCAGGATGTTCCACGTGGAAATTCAGGTGGTGGAGTCTGTGGCTGCCAACAATGAGCAGCAGGTGATTAATCTTTGCAATCACAGTCTCCCAAGGTGCCTACAACTGTGCCACAAGAAGTCTGGCTTTCAATAGACAAGCTGTAGGAGAATTCAGAAGATGTAGGAGAATTCAAGAGTTAAGTAGTGTGCAATCTCTCTTTGTTTTTCTTGTTTAAATTATGTGTAGGCGGCTTTGCTGGTTTTGCCTGCTTTTTAATGTCATTTGCAGCAGGAGACCTACAACTAAGAAAATAGCATATAACCAAGAAAGCAGCAACTAACTGCCTTGGTTTTGTGGGTGATTCAAATGAAAGTGTAGAAAGGAGAGCAGGAATCAACATGAGATGTTTCTGGACACAGGATTGCACATAGACAAGGCTGCAACAAGAGATCCCTGTCAGCCAACCATAAAACTTCCTTGCAAACCAACAAGCACACAGAACTGAGATGTTTCAGACTCTCACCCTATGGCCCATTTACAACAGCCTGAGGATCAGAACTCTGAAACCAGTAAGAGAGTAAATATAACACATTTGGAACAATGAGAATTTAAACCTCACCATGGATTAAAAATTTTAAATTTTTCCCAGAAAAGGAATAGGCAGGTATCTCCAAATTCTCAATCCAGTATCTTGAAGATACTATTCTTCACTACAATTATCTTCAGAAGATGTCAGATGGCTAAAAATACAGTGTTTATGAGCAATTCTGAATTTTTACCTGCTGTTTTTGTTCAGTATCTGTTTGTAGCAAGCTCTTTCAGCTGCTTTGCACAAATCATGAACTACAACAAGATGATGAACTTCACAGGCAAACTCACAAAGCAGTTTGTGAACTTAGCAAACAATGTGGGATCACTCCAAGAGAGAACTAAGGACACACATAACTAGAAAGAATTTCAGCTTGCTTTTCTCAATGGAAAGGTAAGGTAAAAGTATTATGTCAGGACTATCACACACATCAAAAATGTTGTTCAAAGGCTTTTAGACAACGTGCTTGGGCCACAGGCAGGATAAGGAGTCATGAATGAGTCCCAGTCTGAGCCCAGTCACGTTAGGAAGAGATATTACAAGTTGCCATCCCAGGTGACAGGGACCATTCTCACAAACACAGTAATAGCTGTAAGTGGCACCATATGCCCAGGCAAAACAGCACCATTTCCTCCTCAGCTTTACAAAGGCCACAAAAACTGACTACCTCTGTCTAGCTCATAGCTGTAGTCAGCAGTGAATATCTTTATCTTTCTTATCCCATCTTCAGAAGGGTAGAAAAAAGGCAGAAGCATATGGACAGAAACTAGAAAATTAGAAGTAAACCCTATCCTCTGAAAAACAAGCAAGTAAGAAAATAGTGTGCAAACCTAGTACCAATACGATTTAAAAGCTAGAAAAGAGTCAGGCATCTTGTAAGCCGTTCCAGCTGGTAATAAAAAAAAAAGTTAGGAGGGTCTGGTATTTGTGTAGAAATGTTGTTCCCATAACAAAGGAAACATAAAACATCAGAAAGAATATTTCATTTCCCAGAATCAGAATCAAGAATCTATTCAGAGTGACAGAACCAACTGACTTATGTCTCTCTTCCACAAAAGGAGTCTCTTCTCCTCAGTGTTCATACTTCCTTGTCATCCAAACAAATATTTAACAAAATCCTTAGCAGGTTGATTCCTGGGCAGCTCTGTGTTTGTCTTTTATTTCAGTAGTCTCATATGGATGGTTAATTTTTGTTTATCACAGTTGTCTGGGTATATCCACGGCTGGTTTTGTTCAACCCAGGACAGCCACGTTACAAAACCCCATCCATTAATGTGCATCCACAAGGTATCACTAAACATGTTGCTGCAGGACTCAAGATCTGTGTCTGCAGATTTTAGCAAGAATGTCTCTAATAGCAGAAAGGAATTCACACACAACCTCCTCCCTGGTGTCATCTGTCCTCATCTCCATCAGTGATCATCCTGACGTTCCAAGAATTCACAAGCTTCTGTCAGCACACTGCATTTCCCCTGCTTCTCACTGTGTTTGTAAGATTCAAACTTTTAAGCTACATCTTCTAGTGCCTAGGCTATCCTGTTACAGGTGTACTTGAATTTTTGAAAAAACAAACAGCTTTAAAAGCTTCCATAACTTGTCTTCTCCAAAAATGCAGACATTGCTTGATCATTAATGGTGGGTTTGGAAAAGGTAAGTAAGCTATTCACAGTTCTGAACATACCACCTTTACTGTACTTTGTTAAAAAGCAAACAAACAAACAAATACCCTAAACCAACAAACAAACAAAAAAATCCAACAACAAAAATAACTAGTATTAGTAGAACAAAGTATTAGCACTGCTGACTCATTATACTAACCTTAAATCAGTGCTCAGCTTAAGACTGAGTTGGAATAAGGAATCAGCTTATTACCTGCTGCTCCTTCAAAAAACTCCCTTCTGCAGCTTCAGACTAAACACTGACAGCATAAACTCCTGGTGTTGAGATATCAAAAGAAATTAATTATTCCAACATTTTAAAATCCTATAAAGTTGTCTGTGCTGCACTGTAGTAACATTTACATCGCTATTGTTAAAATCCCCTGCTATCTTATCATTATCAACTCACAAATTATTCAAATTCCCCAGTTATGGTTATTGCTGGCTAATTTTACAACAGCTGTGAGGAGTATTATTCAACCTAGAAAACATTTCTGTTTGCAGAATCTGCTGCCTGCAAAAGAGCTAGATAAAAGACTGGTCTTCCAGCAACACACTTGCTAACTTTAGGCACACTTCACATTTTCACACCTGGTGTTTTAGAAGCACAGTTAGGGTGAAGACAGCACTTCCTACCATCTGAAATTCACTGATTCTTCGTGCTGGGGAAAGGCTGGTGCAGCTGCAGGCTCACACCAGAACTTCTGAATTGGGTGTATTCTCCTAGCACTGCCTCAGGGGCTAGTGATTCGACAGAGACCACACCTGTACTGATCATTCTCTTCAGTAACCCGCAGAATTAAAGAGACCTACTTAATCACCTTTATTTTACATGTTTTGATGAAGCCTAGAAGAAAGAGTAACAGTGAATTCCATTCATGCTGGTCCATTCCATAAACAATTTCTAATCCCAAGCAGCAGTGAGAGATGCTGGCCCTGTGATTATGGAGGTCCCTTGTCCTGCAGTATTCTGACATAAAATATTAAAACAAAACACACAAAACAAACTGCAAGACAAAGACAGAGACAACTCATATTTTTGAAAACAAATCAAAAATCAAAACCATTACTCTGAAAAGCTGTACAACACACAGTTCAGTATACAATTCAGAGAAATGGATTTTCCAAGATTTTCAATTCAAGGAATCACTTAGAACTTACAGACTTATCACGTCAAACAGTGGTAGGTTTTCCAATTTGCTCTGAAAGCAATGAAGTGATATGTTAGTCCTGACAATTGTCACTAATTTTATTGGGATTCTAGGAAAGACTTGAAAGCTTATGACTCTTTTGGGACAGGATTCTTTTACATATTTTAGCAAGCTATTTAAAAGCTTCTCTGAAGTCTCAGACTCACTGGAGAACACCAACTAAATTTATAACGATTAAATAAATATATTCTGTCACATCCCATTGTTCAGGGAAGAAAAAATTAAGTAATAGCAGACAAAACTGCAAGAGTATGAGAGAATAGCTACAAAGACACTGCATATGCCATTTTGGTTATGTTTAAAACAATGCAGTAGAGGAAACCCATTAGAGCAGGCTTTTCCACTCAGATTTGTTTAATCCATGCTGCAACACCTGGGAGCATAGGTTTGAGAGAAGGGTGAAATTCTGATTGAATTGTTTATTTTTTTAAATCCATTTCCACTGTGAGGGGAAGGTTTTTTCTTTTCAACAGGTTACAAAACAATTACCCAAGAGATGTTAGTTGACAAAAAAGCAGCTCCAAAGGGAAGTGCACAGCTCTAACACTGCTGCCCCAAACTTTCACAGACAAAAGGATGACCGAGGCTTTCTGGAATGTATAGTTGATACAATGTGATGAGCAAGCTACAACCTTGAGAGTCAGGAGTAAACTTCTGTAAACTTCTGTGAGGAAACAAGAAGCTAGTATCTTGCATGGAAAAACATTTAAGGAATGCCAATGTGAAAATAAGCATAAGTAGACATTACTTCAGCTGTAATGCTACATTTGTACTTGTGGTTTAGAAACATAATTGGAAACACCTTTAAATGATCATACTAGTTGATCCTCATTGATTGGCAGAAAAATAGAGACTGATACCAAGTGTTATCATATCTAAGAACATTAAAAAAGCAATTGAAGGGCTCCTCTACTCTGATGAACTCCTCCAATACCATCAAATCCCATGTTTGTCCTTTACTGATTTTTGTTTCAAACATAAAAAATAAAAGCACTAATAAGTCTCAGCCTTAATAAAGAAGTGAACTTCCTCCATATTTCATTGGCAAAGACGCTGCACTGGACTAAATATGCAAGTGCAACTATTTACAAACTGTACTTATACAATGTGTGCATAAGAAGAGCTTTAAGATAATTTTGAGTAGTATTATCTTTACAACACTAACAGATGTTAAAAAAGAAAAAAACCACACATAAATCCACCTTTTTGATTATTAAGTCAAAGAGATATTATCTACCTTGATGTGCATACTGAAGAAATTAAGAGTATTTTCCAATTCATTTTGCAGAGTAATTGCCCCTTTGTAAAGTGTCTAGTTACGTAATGGTCCAAAAAGAGTTCTGGATCACACATTGCTAGACAGATACTGTAGAAGTACAGTAGAATCCCATCTTAATTACTCATCTTGTACAACAGGAAAGTAAAACATTTGATTCCACACAAAGAAAATTGTAACGAACATCAGACTGGAGAAAGAGAAACAAGGAAAGGACTTAAAAACCTGCCTACATCAGAAAAAAAAAAATGTTGACATCGAGATGGTCACTGACATTAATAATACCTGAATTTGAACATTAATTGTATAAACTACTCTCTGCCCTATCATTTTTGTGCTTTGAAACAGGTAGTAAAATGTTTTTTTTCACTAGCCACCATTAAGACAAAAAAGCAAGAAGTTCTTTGGTACCTAAATCAAGCAGAGATCAATTAAACAAGAAAGGTACCAGTGTGGTTGAGGAAAAGGAGAGAAATGCACTTAGTTCTATAGAGTTTGATGGAGGAGGAAGACCATGATCAGTCTAATCTGCAGCAATCTTTTATAGGTCCTCTAGTGAGGCAGCACTGATCTTATTATAATGATCACTGACACAATACATATTCCCCATACAAACTGGTGGGCTCTATACCAGGCTGTGACCAGTGGTGCAGCCCAATGCATAAAATGAGTAAGTGCAGTCTTGCAGAACAAGAAAACAGTTCCCTCCTCCTGCATGTATGTACGCAGAAAAGCAGGTATCAGCTAAATGGTGTCCCCACACCAAAGGCCAGTTTTCCAAATTTCTGATTATTAATAACTAAAAACGAAAAACTTCACCGTTCAGAAGAGCTTAAAGATAATTCTTTAATAGTTTCTGCTAAATAGAGCATTAATACACGTATTAAAATGGTGAATTAGTATATTTTGTTTTCCGTTTATTCTAGTAAATCCTTGTGCTCTAGCTCTCAGTGCAACTCACAGTCTCAGGCTTCATTTTACACTCATAAGCAGGATAGCAGGGCTACATCAATATCTCAGGCAAGATGCCTCCCTACAATTTAAGAAGAATGAATCAACCCTACCTCAAAATAAAATCCCAAAAGACAAACATGTCACATGCAGGAAAACAGAAGCGTGTGTGTGCGTGTGCAGCTGCGTGTGTGTCCACATGTATTTGCACACGTACACACAGAGCCATCTTTGTGGGACATAGCAACTGTAGCGCTGCAATTGCTGTTTCCATACAAACCCAGAGGTGCACGGACGTGTAATGGCTCTTACTCGCGTGTGTGCGGCTATGACACGCGAATTCCAACGCTACAATAGCAGACCCCACAAAAGATGGCTGGTTTTGGCTAACATGGAGTGGCCTGGGCCAGAACTCACACCCAACTCGGCATGCCGCAAGCTCCGCCGAGCCCGGGGGGAGCAAGCGAGGGTCGAGCCGAG
>VXBR01020418.1:1435445-1460550 GCA_013400215.1 Cisticola juncidis
TATATATATATAAAAAATCATAGAAATATATTCATTAATAGGCATTACAGCTAATGGTAATGAGACTTCTTAGTAGAGAAAATCAAGAATTTAACATGCCAAACGCTGTGTCAGGCAAGAATTATTGGCAGATACTGGTGGGTGCCTCTGATGTCTGTATTCCTGCTGAAAGGCACAGGTAGGGCTAGCAGGACTTGGCAGCCAAGGAGTTGTTCTTTATTGCTAATGACTCAGGAGTCCCTAACCCATGTAGAAAAGGGACAGCCCTGCTTTTGGCAAGATTTATGTAACAGACCAAAGCATAACAAAACAAGCATACAAAGCATGTGAAATCACAGGTACTGACCACTTCACAGTATTTCTTTCCTTTCATCCTCAGAAAATGGCAATGTTAGGGATATTGCTAAATTCTGTGTGAAGAAATAAAGGTTTATAGAAAGAAACATGCATCTGGAACTTCCTTTCACTGACAAGTTCTTTGAGAGCACATCAGGTTGTTATGTCAGGTCCAACTGCTCCCCTTTCTTTTCTTTAACCTTGCCCACCACCCTCCACAGCAAGAACAAAAGCAGCCTTGGCATCCTTTACACAGATGTGTTAACTCCAGAAGGAGTGATGTTATTCCTTGCCCTTATTGTTGATGTACTTCCATGCATGTGATTTATTAGCAAGAGTCTGTATGTTCCAGTGTGGTGGGTGGATCTTGGCTGCTGTCACATTCTCACCAAGCCACTCTACCACTCCTCCTTCTCATCTGTATGGGGAAAAGAGAATATAATAAAAGACTTGTGGGTTGAGATAAGGACAGGGAGGGATCACTCACCAATCACTGTCAAAGGACAAACAGGCTCAGCTCAGAGTATTTAATTTTGTTTATTGCCAAGCAAATCAGAGTTGAATAACCAGAAATAAGAACAAATCTTAAAAAACCCTTTCCCCTTTCCTTCTTCCCAATTTCTCTACCCTCCCTTCCAGAATCTCACAGGGGAATGTGGAATGGGAGTTGCAGTCAGTTTACCATGCATTGTCTCTGCTGCTCTTTCCTCCTCCCACTCTTCCTCTCTGCTCCAACATGGACTCCCACACTTGGGAGAACAGCCCTCCACAAATTCCTCCACTGTCAGTCCTTCCCATGAGCTGTGGTTCTTCACTAAGAGCTCCAGCATGTTCTGTTCCAGGGTTCTCTACAGCCTGCTAGTCTGTATATGCTCTGTCTGGGACCTCCATGGGCTACCCATGGGGATAGTCTGCCTCACCATTGTCTTCATCACGGGCTGCAGGAGAATCTCAGCTCCAGCATGTGAACCATCTCCTCCCCCTGCTTCTTCACTTTGGTGTCTGCAGAGCCTCTGGCATTTTCTCACTCCTCTCTCATAGATGCTGTTGCTCTTTATTAAATACATTATCACAGAGGCACTGTGATAGCAGCTGAACACCACTGATGTTTGGCTCAGATTTGGCCATTGCTGGGTGCATCTTGGAGCCACCTGGAGCAGCCTCAGCTGGACATGAGGGAAGATTTTGTTAGCTTCTCAAAGGAGGAACCTCCTGCTATCAAATCCTTGCCACACAAACCCAATACAATCTCCACACTACAAACTCTGTCTCTCCCTTCTTACATTCCTGTATAAGGCTAGAAACATCTCCCTTTCTGGTCATGAAAGGATTTTTGTGTCTCTTTGGAAGTTTCATTATCCAACACCTGCAATAGAAATAACAGTACCTCAGTTAACACTTCTTTTCAATTTCCAGATTTGTGTCTGAAATCTCCCTTTTCCCTCCAAGTACTGTAGGAGTTTTGCTTTCCCAGACTGACCCTGTTTTGCCTAGCCCCTATTCTCTCAAAGGCTCCATATTCTGCCTTCTGGCATGAGAACATTTTTGAGTAGTTATTACAAGTTTTACCAGGAGGTGAAAATTTTTGAGCATTTTTAAATTATTTTATAAACTTTTGTCTGCATCTTCCACTTCTTATTCCCTAAGTGCAGAATAGGCATTTATAGGTGAAGCTAAGGTTCTCTAAATGATCCAATAGAAAACTTTCTCCTGTAAAAAAAACCTGAAGGTGAGAATAAAATTTGGACAGCTTTTCCTTACCTTCAGTTGAGGAGTCACTTCATACATATGGAGGTCTTCTGACCTCACACAAGTGGAACTGCATTGTAAATCATCAACAGGGTGCAAATCTCTCTTGCACCATGTAGATGTTGCAGTCAGATGTGTGGCTGCCATGCAGGCAAACACATTAATGTGCATACAGTGTGCAGGCCTTTAACCAGGTCAGTTCTTTTATTCATAGCAAGAGGCATTAATAATGCAAAGAGCTGTGACTGTTTTGGAAGATGCCACGTGGAATTGCCAGTGTAGAAAGTTCTCTAGGGGAGCTTCATCATGGAGCAATCCAAGAGAAGGTGCTTCACCAAGCCTTTGAAACATCTTCACCATTCTGTGAGTGGTCCATTTTTTTTACTCAAACATGTAGGTTCATTATCTTTTCTTCACCCTCCACATCTTCCAGTTAGGACTGCCTGCAATCAGCAGCCTGGCTTCTGCAGGATGTGTGTGCCCTACTCCCCCACTCTCCCAGTACAAAGGTCTTTTTATGCACCTAATTTGAAACCTGGCCTTGTGGCCCCTGTCCTCTTTCTGGCCCCATGACTTACTGCCCCTCACAGCTCTCCCAGTGTGAGATGAAATACAGCAGCAGCCCCATCTGCTCTGTGCAGGAGAAAGTCAACAACTCATTCAGGAGTTGCAGTCCTGGGGAGTTAGAGAGGCCCTCAGCAGGGCACACAGGGGAAGAATGAGGGAAAAGACACAAAATTTTAAAAAAGCTGCAGTTAAAGTAAGCTGGGAAACTTGGATCTAATTTGCAATACGTTATTTAAATGGCGAAGAGGAGAAAGCATTAATGTAAGCAAGGTCACCCTATCTCAGTATGTAGTCACAAATTTGGATTAGCTCAGAGGGTTAGAGCAGGCTGTTAATAATACCAAAGTTCAATCCTGTATGGGTCATTCATTTAAGATCTGGACCAGGATTTATCCTGACGTTTAAGACCCAACTCAGAGTCTTGTGTGACTCTGTGACAGGAGCAAGTTGGTCCGAAACAATTATTCATGTGGGTTTACATAATCTATAGTAACTACCTATGAAAATACTTTTACCCAGGTTTGAATAAGGTGACTGTACAGGGGTTAAATTTTCATAAAAATCTCCAAAACCAAAACTACTGTTACCCTAACTAATGTGCTGTTATCCTAACTTCTGGCATAAATACCCACACTTTCTTTGCACTTAGTTGATTATTTTGTAAATACCAAAGCAGTTCTCCCTTCAAATCCTTTCTCAATGCTTATTTTTGTTTGTGGTAGCTCCAAACACCTGATAGAAGATAGGTAGAGACAGATAACTCATAGGCTGGGCCCCTTCTTGTCAGAGTGGTCACTGTTATGTCCCTGTTGCCTCATGCTTCTCCTGTCAGCCCCATAAACCCCCACATTTCCTTCCCTATCAGGGCATTGTCAATTCTTCAAACAGAAATCACCTTTTGGCTGTAGATAAGACTCACTTGTGACAGGATTAACATTTTATGGGAGAGAAGAAAAATGAAGGATGGCCTTTGCCCTAAAATACCACACACAGATCACCACAGACAAGTGGTAACCCTGAATCAGGCAGGATTTACCCTGTAGCTTCAACAGAACCAGAAGAACTGTAGGTTGTTGAGCATGTGACAGGAATGTGGCTTACATTGTGTTTTTAAAGATAAAAATGTCTCACTCATATAACATAGTGGTTTTTAACATGGATAAGTTTGTGTGTGGGTTTGTGAAAAATTTTAAAAGAATGTTGAAGAATAACTAAATAAAATTTTACCATGCAGAAGTAGGCATTGCCATGTAGAAGTCTGCAGTGTGGGAAAGAATGAAAATGAATGCTGTAACTGAGCATACTTTTAATATCAAAGAGCTGGAAAATACCAAACTCTTTGTTTCACCCTCAGGTTATCTATGTATATTTATTACTACAAAACACAAATTTGCTTACTTCTTAGCACTTCACCTACTTTGTCAGGAAAAAAATCTAGTTTTAACTCCCCAAATTCACAGCAAAAATCACTTTTAAAATCCTCTTGCAGCTCTCCCTGTGCCCCAGGTTTCTGCACATTGATTCCCCCATTTCTGCAGAGGGTGTGTCTGTTCATCCTGATGCACAGGACAGGGGTGGCTCTCATTGCTGTGTGGCTCTGCCTACACTCTCACACTCCAGCTGGAATGTCCACGTGAGAAGAGACATCTTCTGCTGTGTGTTTCTGAAGGGAATGAATACAAATTTCAAGTCTTAATTCTTGCAGTCACTACCAACCAGCATTCTGTGTGAGGAAGAGGGATGCTTCAGCCCCAGGTGAACTTTGGAGTTTCCTGAGAAGCTTTCTTCACAGACAGGTAGGAGCTGTGGGCTCAGCCATCTAATCTGGAAGGTGACACTTGAACTCCAGTCTCAAATGTACTTTCGTGTTCCATTCTCTTCAAATTATGCACATCCTTCAATGTTTCCAAATATATGTCTGAAATTTTCATCCTGCAAAATTAAGAGGATGAGGAAATGTAAATGTAGAGTAAAATATGAAACTGCTGGATAAGTGACTGTGATCATGTCTCACCTTAAAATGCTACAATACATGTAGACTTAATTCAGAATCTTCTCACCTGGGAAAAGGCAGATCTCAACACCTGCCAAAGAAAATATTTCAGGTTTCTGAGGGGAGTAATCTGCAATAACTGTTCTTCTTTGAAGCAATTGTGATCAGGAGCCCTCAACCTCAATTTGTGTACAGGCAAAGGAATAAAAATTTTCCCTTAAAATGAGGATAATCTTTAGTGATACCTGTTCTGTAGTCAACCTTTATTAAAACACAGAACAAAAACCCAAACCAAAATAAAACAAAACCCCCAAAATACCCAACTTCTTTCTCCATCACTAGAAGCAAGTTTAGATTTACTATCTGTGTTTAGCATTCTGCTTGTTGAGAGTGAATACTGTTAAGAAATTGAGCTTTTGTGTATGTTCCTGCAAGACCAGGAGTTATATTTGTTTTAATTTATGATGTTATACTCTTTAAATAAATGACAGAATGACAGCTATATTATCCAGGTAGAAAAGTAACAATTTCTTGTTTTGCTGTGTTTGTACATACAGTTCTTGCTTTGTCTACTAAATTGTCTTTACTTACATCTGTAAGTTTTTTACTTGTACCTTTCTGATTCTCCTGCATCAGGGGTGATGTGAGTGAGTATGTGAGTGAGCAGCTGTGTCAGGCTCATCTGTAGATAAACCATAAACCATGATAGAGACACTGGGAAGAGCATTTGGGGATTATTTAAGATTTAATTAGGGTTGGTTAGGGGACAAAGCAGGAGATCAAGATGTTTTGGGGAGGAACAAGTGTGGGAAATGGAAAGATAAGAGGATAAAAGGGGAAGTGACATTTAAAGATGTTCATTGCTGCTCTTCTTGATTCTCTGGCCATGCCATGTGCCATGTCAGCACACTCAGGTGGTGTTGTCTTCCCACTAAAATTCATTCCTAAGCAGTTTCCTGGGTGGAGGGCTGTCTGTTCTGCATGCACATGTGGGCATGTGAATTGTAGGACATGAAAAAAAAGATGAGAGACTCCAAATATTTCAGAAGGCAAAGAACATAGAAAAAGCTTTATTGTCTAATTCTTACTACTTTTTATAAGGTGTTCTGATACAGACTTAACATGATTGGTGGATAGGAATGATACTGCTCTAAGCCCATTGGTTAAACTAGAGAAACAGCCAAAATGTTTTGGTTTTTGTTTTTGTTTTTTTTTTGAGAACTAGAAAGGCAAAACACCACCTGGAGAAGGATTGTTTTGAGAAAGGATAGCTGTTTGCCAAGATTGTTTTGAGAAGAATCTTTCTTGAGAAATTCTCCCTTGGGAAAAAGAGTTAGCAGCTGTTAGCAGGCTGGAATCTCTCAGACCCAGAAATATCTGCCCGAATAAATATCAAGTAAGGATTTGGGTCAAGTGAAAGGCCTGTTTCCATCTGTTTGTGTGTGTATGTGCCTGTGTGGGAGAGCTGGAGACAAGAGGATCCAGGTGACACTTACCTGGGGGGCCATAGTGTGCTTGTGTCCATGAGTAAAGCTGCAGACACTGGGAGCAGGAGTGCAGTTTTTAAAGATAAAAATGTCTCACTATCTCATCTGAGGATCCAGGACCATTTAGGGAAGGTTTCAGTTATTGGAGCAAGCTATACTTTGTTTAAACCTACGTTTTCCACCAGCTGACCTTCATCCTGATGAGCCAGAGAAGGCAACAGTACAAGGCTGCTGGTGCAGTTTGTGTGAGTGGTGAATTTTTGTGCCTGACTCCATCAGTGTGGCCAGCCATGCACCTTATACACTTATATATGTGTGTATAAGTGTGTGCATTGTGTGTGTGTATCTGAGTGTGTACTCCTGGCACTGTGGGGCTGCAAGGGGTTCTCCTTCTCTTGGACTACCTGATGCTCCCTCTGCATTGAAAGGTTTTGATGTCATATGAACACAATTGCATTGCAAAGAGTTTTAGTTTTGTTTATGATAATAGAATCTCACCCCAGGCTCAGAACTGGAGAGAGAGATTTTGGCTTCTTGTTTGAAATTAAAAGAACAAGAACTCCAAATACAGAATATTCAGTGGGGAAAAATGATGCCTCATCACTTGCATTTCTGAGAGTCTCTGGCAATCCCAGAAAGGGTAAACAAATTACTAGAAATTTTGCATTAATATATACTTGTTAGGCTGTATTTGAAATAAAAAAAGCATTGCCACACATCAAGCAGAGCAAACATGGTGCAGTTACCAAGTCCTGGTATCTACATAGACAATAATTTCAAAAGGCCCAGGATGACCTGAGGAGAATACCCTCATTTTACCTCAATCAGTTATGCTGCAATTGAAAAGTTGCTGTCCTAGTTCCACTGCAATTAAAACTCTGCTCATTAGTCCCAGTGAAAGTACCTTCTCTTACAACACCCCTTGTGTACTATAATAAATGAAGAGCAGGCTGCTCTGGTATTGTATTCCTGTTTAATGGGCACTGATACACAGTGGGATGCCCAAATATCCTCCTGGTGCTGCTGGAGTTGGAGGATTAAACCACTGAGAACACAAGCAGCAGTTTAGGACAAGTGTATCCTGTCCTACCTGGCTGAAATTGTGGCTCAGAATTTAAATAGGCAAAATCAGCCATCCAGACTGGTATCAGAGTGGATCAGAACAAAAATTCCCAGCCTGCTTTTTGGCTTCCCCTGCCTGCCCCCCACTTCAGGGAAGATCCATAGACACCTAAAAAGCTTTTGTAAAAGTTGTCCAAAAAAAAGTTGAACTTCTGCTTATAGACTTTACGTTTTTCTCAGGACATTTTAGTTTTATGAGCCACTTCACAGAATTTACAATGAATTCAGGCATAAAACACAGTGGTTAACAATTTGAGTTTACCATGTAATTCTCATCTTAAAGTCATTGTGGACTGTTTAAAGAGGCTTATTTAAGAAGATAAACACAAATTTTTTCATTAAAATATATTACAAATCAGATCTCTGCAACCTGATAAGTGATAAATTGTGTGATAAGTTTGATTTGGAAACTTCAGTGTAGACCAAAATTAATCCTCCAATTCAAAAAGTGAAAGGTTAATGCAAAATACTGCATTAATTATTAATTAATGCAAAATACTCCCCTTGCTTAACTCCATGACCAAATATGATCTTTTTCAAGTAGGCCCATATAATTTATGGACCTACTATCATTATCCACTTCATTTAAAATTCACATTTATTTATGATTGAATGTTTTCAACACAAACTGAGATCTAAACCTAGGCTTTCAAATACATATGAATGAATCTGCCATGATACCTGCATATAGCTTTTGTTGATTTCAGTATTTTGCTGATCATTCTATCTCCACAGCTGTGCTCCCAAGAAATTCCCAAAGTTTCAGGGTACAGCAATGCCTGTAGTATTGTGTTATAGATGTGTATATATATTTTATATATGTGTATTTATATTTTTATACACACACACATGTGTCACCCTCACAGCCCCCCGCTGAAGACAATACATTTTGATTTTTCTTTTATTTTCTTTGTTACCTCTGAAAAAAAAAATTAAACATATATAATATATAAGGTTATATGAAAGCAGGGGAAATTCCTGAGGCACAGCTCACTGCTCCCTCTCTTCTTAACAAGAGCAAACCTATCCAAGTTTGTTTTTTATCTTGGAGTTCACACTGTGCCCACTAGCCAGACACTGAGTTCTGCATCTCCCAGCTGACTCCTGCAAAGACCTTCACTAAAGCAGTTTGGCTGGCAGAGGAGAAGGAGCATGAAATGTAAACCTGATCGGTTTGGCTATTGGAATTGTTGATGTCTCAAAAAGGCAGCAATGGTCCATTACAGTAATCAGCACCAAAACCAAAATAAAACCACAGTGAAGTGTGAAAGTCCTCTAGGTGTGTATATAGATCACTTTACACTGTATATGGAGAACTGTGCAGGGAAGGAGAGTGAAAGTAGAAGTGACACTGAAAGGAGGAAATTACTTTTTCACGTTCCTTCTGCTCATTGCTCCTTCCTATCCCCAGCAGAGGCTCTGGGCACAGGTCTGTTCAAGTTATGTTTTTCACTTGTCAGGCTCGTGGCTTCAGAGCCTGCAGATCAGCTGCTACACAGATGTGAAATACAAAGTTGTGTGTTGTGTCAGGGAAATGAAGAAAATCTGAGTAATTGTAATTGTGGAACACGGCCATGGGACAGTTATAAAGATGAGTTCTAATAAACAGCTGAGGAAAGCATGGAAGGAAGTTTTTGAATAAATCTTTTGCTTGCAATTACCTATTATAAGTCTTAAGCTATTCTGTAATAAGTGTCTTTTAATTATAACCTTAGAAGCTTGCTTTGTATTAAAGAATTTTTAACTGTAGTTTTAGATTGTGGAAAGCCTTTTAGACAAAAGAAGGAAGTAAGAAGGGGCCCAGGCCTTGCACAGAAGGTGGGAAAACATCCTAGACACAAAAACAAGATTTCAGCTCACTGATTTATGGCTCCTGAAGAGGGAAACTGGCCATGACTATCAGAGATTGATGGACCTGAGAAATAGAAACAGGACCCCCACATCTGGAAGCCAAACCCCACCATCTGAAAAACATATCCTGGAAGTACATCCTGAAATATTGAAATATCAAAATAGCCTATAGAATTGTATAGGTCAAGCTGTGGATTTATGACTGTTAAGTATTGAATTGTGACTTTAAAACTGGAAAAGGAAACTGCTGAGAAAGCTTATCAATATGTATGAATATAGCAAATAAAATCCCAGCAAGTCCAGCAGTGGGTGTGCAACTGGAAGGGAAAATCCTTCTACTGTACCCACCGCTGCCTTTGCTCACACTTTACCATGTTAATTAATTAATTATTAAATTGTTGCTTGATATATTGGCCGTGTCAAATGTCTCATTTTGAACACAGAGAGCACTGTTCCCTGTTTACACCACCAGCTTCCCCACTGTACCTGGGTGTGTGTTTCATTGTGCTTTTCTCCAGGACTGCCTTTTTCACTACCCAAGAGACAAGCTGGGCTCTTTGCCATTTGGCAGTGAGGGGATCATTTTTTGCACTGGTCTGAAAAGCAGTCACCCTGCCCCTCACCCATTGTCTCAAGGCAGGAGGGAGAGGTCTTATCCATGCCTTGCTCAGTTTCCTTGGATAAACTTGCCTGCAGGAACTGCAACCTTCCTTCTGCCTTTCTATCAGCTTCTTCTGTTTCAGAGCAGGCCAGGCACACATACCTTGTAACAGAAGCCAGAAACCTAAGCAGAATTGCTAATCACACTCTCCTGCTTGCTTTTCTTCTAGGAATTTCTACTGTGCTGCACTGTACTCCATCACTCACACTGAAAGACCCCTAGCTGAAAAGAGACAGCCTGAGTGGTTGCTAATGGAAAACAGTGGAAGAAGTCACCAATAAAAGGCAACACATTGCAGTGTTTGTTATCTCCCTGAATATCTTGATGTATATTGATGGATCCCATCAGTTGAAGTGAAACCTGAACCATTTCAGTTTTCTCTAAGCCTGACATGGGCACACTCTCATGGGGATGCTTAAGCAGGAAAATGACAAATACATTACAGGAAGACACGCAGAACAGACACTGTCAGAGGGACAATTTTGTCATCTGGATGCAGGGCAGAAGTCACACCAGTCACTTTCTGCTGCTTAACAACTTCTCTGCTGACAAAACAGTCTCTTCTCTGCTTCTCTGACAGTCAGCCACTGCAATTACTCTCCTGCTTTTAATGAAAAATATTTATTTACTTCGTAACTGTACATCCAGCCACCTAAGAAAGCACAATTGTTCCTAGAAAATCTTTGGGTTGGGCATAGCAATTACATATATTTCCTTTAAAATGTTTTTGCTTCACCTACAGCAAAACAGAGCTCTTACTCTGTCTGAAGCCCATGTTCAATTCACTGTGCATTTGTATATGTACACATGTAAGATTCTATTTCATCACCAGTGGAACATCAAGGGTGTTGGTTTTTCAGGCAGTCTATTCTTAATTCTGTAAGCCAGGGTTTATTAGCTGAAGCAAGCGTAGCATACATGACCAACAGTAGAGAAAGAATTAGTTAAAATCAGATTGAGCCTGGGTTTAGTTTTAACCAGGTTTAACAAAGACAGAGAGTTTAGACTGGAAATGCAGAGAGGGAAAAAAAAAAGGGTGACACTCATTGGAGTGTTAAACCAAACTGCTGCTCCTGACCCTGAATAAAAACAAAAGCAAGTTTTGTTGCAAGTCATTTGTTTATCTTCAGTAATGTAACATTTTGTGGAAGAGATGCAAAGGAATGGAGTGCACATAAAAGTCTTCTGTGAAAGGTCAGGCTGAGAGTCACAGACTCAGAGGAAAAACAGAAAGAAAGATTCAGTATCAAAGAACAGACATGAAAGATAAGTATGAGTATCAGCTGAGATTCCAAATTAGTTGATACACACAATAATTATTGTTTCCCATAATGACTTGCGGGGAAAAGACTTGGGAATTGCACAATCTCTCACTTATAAAAGAAGTAAAGAGCTGACAGTATTTAGTGATAGACCTTAAGATACAGAAGGATTATCTGTTTTTTTATAAAGTACTATTTTAAGGCAAAGCAAAGCCCACATGGAGATCTGAGTGAGTGACTTAATTTTTGAAACACAGCTTGGTTGATAAATTAAAGCTAAGAAAGCAGAGAATCTTGTCCTATCACTGCAGTGAGCTGCTTCATCTTCAGGCTAGGTTTCATATGGAGAGAAAAACAGAATCATGTCCCAAGCATTAAAAAATCTAGGGGGCAGTGTAAAGAGAGGTCTTCAAATCAGAGCATGGGAAAAAAAGTTAAATTAAAAGTGTAATGTCACTGTAAAATAAAAGGCTGCAGCAAATCATTTTACCACTAGGAAACTCACTCTGGCAGGAAGCAAAATGTGCCTTTAGCTAGCCCTCAGTTAATGTGGTATAAAAACAAAAGGAAAAATGCAATACTTGATAAAAAATATAGGCAAGTCTAGACTCCAATATTAAAATTCTACATAATGCCAAATACAATATTTCTAATTTTATTATTCAAATGATCCCCTCAGTTTTAATAATTAACTGGTTGTCAGCTAGTTTTCAGGAGGTTTGTATCTGTTTAATTGATAATTTATATGTGATAACTCACTAGTGTGGCAAAATTTGTCAAAACTTAATCAGCATCATGTGACTATCTAGTTGCTATCTGCTTGCATGGGTGAAATGAGATAACACTGCTATTCTTAAGAAGGAACTTATTTGGATACAAGGTGGCTGTGTTCATGGAGTGTATTCTCACTCCTCTCTTTGGCTGCAGTTCCTGTTGTCCAGTAATGTTTTCCCTGTTGTCAAATATGTTGCACCAGAGGTGCTATCAGGACAGTGGCAAATCCAACTTGGAGTTGACTGGACTTTGTCAGATACAGGGGAAGCTCCTGGCAGCTTCTCATGTAAGTCACCCTCACAGCCCCCTGCTGAAGACAATACACATCAATTTTTCTTTTCTTTTCTTTGTTACCTCTGAGAAAAGTCAGTTTCAGGTGAAGGCTTCTCTTGCCTGGATCGCAAAATCAACAACACAGAGGCAGAGGTCTGCAGTGAAAAGCTGCTCCCCAGCAAAAAGGGACCCAGCCTGTTTATTTCTTTTCCTTTTATACATTTGTGGGTCTGGTTGTGGGTTGGCTTCTGGGGTTACTACTCCTTCACCCCACTGGCCAGACCAGCTGTCAATCAACATTATTTTCAGGCTAGAAATATGTAAACAAAGGACAGTGAACAAAAACAAGAAAGGTTGTTTATGTTCCAAAGTGTGAGAAAGGGTAAAACTGACCCTTAATATTGTATAGAAACTAAAGAACTGACTCCATCTTATAAGCAAATAGAAGGCTTTTAAAAATCTCAGAAAAACCAGGGCAACAGGCTTCAGGGAAAAAAAGTAAAATTATTTTAGCTTGGGCTGCAGGCTGCTATCCCAAGGGGTTTCAGTTGGCCTTCAGAAGCTTGCTGACATGTCCCTGTGGTGAACACAGTGCACCCACAAATTCTAGACTGAAAAAATGTCCCTATGCTTGTGTCATATGGGTTCACAGTTAACGTGGAACACGTGGAAAAAACGTGCATGGGGGGTATTCAGTCATTGCTGAAGCAACAGTTCGGTAGCTTTAGGGAATACTTTAACCACAGGAACTGTTAAATCATGGTAGTTTTAGGAAAAAAAGTGCATTCAGCTTAGAAAAGCCAAGCCATATGAGGCGTTTCCAGGAGATGGTGCTATTCTCAATCCTTTTGCTCGAGCCTTTGCCTCTCAGGGAAAAGACTCAGAGGATCACCATCCTTCCCCTCCTAAGATCCAGGTTTGTATCTTTTATTTTTAAAATAACCACGAATTGAAATCACCAACACAGAGGGAATCAGTCTCCACTAGAAAGGGAGACTTCAGGGAATTAATCTCCAGGGTTGTTTCAGGTTTTCTTTTCCAAAATCAAACCCTTGGGTCTTATTCTAAACAAGAAATTTGAGCCCAGATCTGTAATGTGAGTCTGCCACTCAGTCCCACAGCATCACCTCTGCAGAGAACTGCCTCCTCAGGTCCCCAAAAAATGCCAGTGGAAATTGATGACTTCGAACTAGAAACTGTGACAGACAGTGAAGAGAAGGGAGTTGCTGAAAATAGCACCTGAAAAGGTGTTGCCAATGCAAAAGAATGCCTCTCAAAACCTTCTGCATGTTAAGCCTTCACCACCACACTGTACTAAAGGTTTTTTTCTGTGCCTCCAACACAGCTCCTGGGGCCAGGATGCCCCCCACATTCAGTGCCAAATGGCTGCTGGTCAGATGAGCTAAAGGCCACAGGAGGGACAGCTCCTTTATTCTCACTTTTGCCTGACAATGCTAAACCTTGCTGTCTCCAGAAAGTGTTCTAGACCTAGTATTCTGTTTTTCAGGAGAAAAGTTTTGTAGGCCAAGCAAGAGAAAAACTAACTCTAAAGGTTGGGGGGATCAACTGGAAATTAGAGACTTGGTTATCAAAATTACACAGGTAGGATTTGGAGCCTGGGTGCCCATTCCCAAAGATCCCAAACCATGGGGCTACAGTGCTACCTCGCTCTGCATCTTATTTATTTTTTGCTAGAAGCATGGTTTCATATGGAGACCTGGGTGATTTTCCCAAGCTTGTCCTTCAAATCAATGAACCTGTGTCCTCTCAGGTTCATGGAGGAAGGGAGGTCAAACCTCCTGACTGAAACCATGAAGAACACAAAGGCCTTGCCCTGGATGGAGAAACTTGCATTTTACACGAAGACCAAAGCAGCAGGTCTCTTGGCACACAGGAGAAATGGTCTTTTAAAAAGGCTGGGGGAAGAATCAGCAGGTTTTTGTGAATCTTGACAGGTTTAGTCTTCAGCTGCAAGATGATCCATGCAGTAGCAGGAACAAAGAGCCTCTAATGTGCCCAGGAGAAGTCCTTCAGGCATCAAAGGAATTTCAATTTCAAAATTTCAGACACTGGGAGGCTCAGACAGCAGGCAAGAGGGCAGGTAGACTTTGGCTAGTACTGCCTAAATCTTCTGATCTCTCAGAGACTTGGTCTTTTGGTTCTAAAAAGGAAAGTAATGTTTATGTTAGGGTTGCAAGACGTGCTTGAATAATGTTCCAATCCCACCAAAGTCACTGAAATGCTCAAGTGAATAAGGTGGAAGAACTGGATCCAGGTTCTGGGGATCAGAGAATCTGATCTGTTCTCTGTTCTTTGGGGAACAGAGTCCCAGGAGCTTCACTTGCCAGCAGCACTCGAGTTCTGAAGGGTGAATGCTATGTAGTCTCACCTACAGATGAAAAGCCACAAGATCAGTTTTGTTAAAAGAAAACTATAATTTTGAAATCCACAACTATCCAAAACCAACAACTTTTTTTCTTTTTTTTTTTTTTTAATAACAGTCTGAGAAGTGAATTTAATTCATGATTGTGTTTAAAACAGGCTACATTTGTCTGAGATTTCACAAGACCAAATTATTAGAACAAACTTCTGAAATATCACACGTAGTTCATGGGCATTCATGGCTGAACATTTCTGGAGGAAATAAATAAACAGATGTCTGATCTGGTGTTCTCATGGTCACTTATTTCTTATATTCACTACATTTTTTGCTACTGCTTCTTTTGAATGTGCACAAGAAATTCTTGCCTTCTGTTCCCCTAATTATAAAACCACACTGAAGACTTAAATATATTTTAGTTAAGGTGTGTAATTGTAATTTGTCTTCTGTGGTTTCTAGGTAGACCAACCCTTCTGGTTTTGGTACAAGTTTAGAAAAGCCTCTTTGATCTGGGAAGATATTTAAGCATACACTCCAGTTTTAAAATATATTTGAGGCTTGTTGGAGTTGTGATCAAACAGTCCCCTGATGATTTCAGTGAAAGAATGGGGATATTCAGTTGGTTTTTCTTTTACTTAACAGGAAAGTCTGCAACAAGAAGCTATAAACAGTGAATTAGTGAATCAATATTTTAGACCTGGAAGCTGCTCTGAATCACATTTTTCAGCTTTTGGAGTATTGCATTAAGCTCTGAAAATGAGTTATTGAGGATAAAAAGGGGATCATGAAAATCCATTATGAATATATTAGCTACATTGCATTTTAGTCTTGTAAAAGAATAGTTTCCCTCCTCAGCTGAAGGACTTACTGGGAAAAAAAGGATACAGAAGCATATGTTATGTTGCTCCATAGCTCCCTACACCATTTGTGCATGTGCAAACAAACTAAAAGATTGTTTTGTGTAATTTGTTCAATGTGCATAAATTTAGCCATGTAGTGGCTCCATTGACTTAAAAATAAAGACTGCATTTGGCTGTGTATCAGCAACAGAGGAGTGGGTAAATGAGCAGAGCTTTGGGGCATTTTTTCCATGTTTGTATTGTGAAATCAAAGAACAAATGAGTTTTTTGTTTATTATTGATGTAGTTAGCAGATGGAAAATGTTATAGCCACCCTGCATGAGGTCCATTTATGGTACTAAGAAGTAGTAAAAAAATATTAATCAGTGTCTCTATCAAAGAACCCCTGCAAAATGAGAATTGTATAAAAAAATAAGATTTGCAGCAGACATCTGCTAATTCT
Organism: Cisticola juncidis; assembly: GCA_013400215.1. Classification (NCBI taxonomy): domain Eukaryota; kingdom Metazoa; phylum Chordata; class Aves; order Passeriformes; family Cisticolidae; genus Cisticola; species Cisticola juncidis. The sequence continues at coordinate 1,451,203 of VXBR01020418.1, forward strand.
CATGCAAGCATTACAACTCCAGTGTTGTAAAGCACAACAGTAAAGGGAGCAGCTGCATCTGCACAAACCTCTCAGGTCACCCTGCATCAGTGTGCAAGTACAGGAAAGGCACAGTGCCTGCCCAGGTTATGGCCCCTTCCTCTTCCCTTCTGACTGGGATTTTTCTGCCAGTTTATTATTATTATAAATTATAAATCTGTTTAATAGGACTTCTATTAAAATAAGGATAGCCACTGATGTGGCAGATATCAAGACATCTCCCCTTTACACCAGATACTGTCCTGTAGGCTGGAATATCTTGTAAAACTGGCCCTGTTTCCACTGAAGATTCAGAGATTCAGGTTCATCTTCCACTGAACATCAATATAATTAAGTTCCTTTAATAAATTCAGATTTCTCCACTGATAGTGGAAATAGTTTGATTGAAACTGCAGATTTGCATATCAGAAAATACCAAAAAAGTTTTATTGCATACCAAAAAAACTCCGTTCAAGAAATCCACTACTCCATTAAGCCAAGGGTAAGCTGAATACTTGTGCACCTGAATTAAACCAGAGCCAGTCAAGCTGTTAAAAAAAAAAAAATCTGTATTTTTAAAATTTCATCTTTATTGTGTCCTGACAGCATGCTGTTTATTAGCTCCTTAAGTCAGGTTTGCACATGGAGACTCAAAACCAAGCACAGACATTCTGACTAATGCTGTGTCTTGGGTTATGTAAGAAAAAAAAAAACCTGTGTTCTATTTCATCTGTAGAAAGCAGTTGGGGGATGGTTTGTTTTTCCTTTATCTCTTGTAACTCCAGGGGAGGAGGGCGGAGCCTTCTGATCACAGCCCAGCTGTTAAACCAGGTGGGGCAGGGTTTGTGATCTCTGTCACCACTGCCCACCCTCAGGGAGATCTTCTGTTCATGGGCCATTGAGGGTCACAGTGACATCACACATTGCATCATCCATTGGGAGATGGAACACCCAGGGGGAGGAGCCAACCATTCCCTACCCAGATAAAAATGGGGACACAGGGACCCCAGATATTCCTCTTTTCCACTGGATTCTCAGAGGAAGACTGGACCCATCTCATCACCACTGAACCTGTCTGCAGGATCATCTCTACTCCAACAGAACCACATCTGTCACTGCAGGAGGATTTATCTGGACTGCTTCCAACACCCTGGCTGACAGGGTGCCAGGTCGTATTCCTGATTCCATCATGGTTTTCTAGGACTTTTATTTGTTTGCTTGTTTAGTTGGTTTTTTATCACTGCATTTGTATTTTTAATATTCCTAGTAAAAAACTGTTATTTCTATTCCCATATTTTTGCCTGAAAGATCGTAATGGCAAAATTGTAATAATCTGGAGGGACAGGGCTTTGCATTCTCCATTCCAAGGGAAACTCCACTTTTCCCTGACAGATACCTGTCTTTCCAAACCAAGACATGCTGTGTTTGAGCTAACATTCCCTTCATGGCCTAGAAGGAAATGCTCTCCCAAGGCACTCAAAGCCCTGCCAGTCTGCCTTGGCACAGGTCAGTGCTTGGCAAGGTTGAGCCACCCCTGCACCTAAATCCTTAGCTCCATGGGCATGGATGCCAGCACTCTCCTGTGATTTGCCAGCATTTGAAGGTAATGCTATGCAAGGAGGCAAAGGCTTCATGAGGAGTGATAGATACTGTCAGCTTGCACTGAAATGCTGAGGTTTGGCAACCCTGACTGCCCTTGAAGCTTCCCAGAGCAGAGCTCCAAAGACACCTGTGCAGCTGGCTCCAAGCTCCATAATCTTAATACAAAAAGTTGCTGTAAGAATTGTTGTATCTGCTGAAGCTCCAACACAGCTTACGTCAAGTCATCCAAACTATTCCATGAATGGAGAAAGTGAAGCAGAGCATTATGGATTTTCTCTGGAGGCCAGAATCCCTGATACATGATTGAGGACTCTCAAACTGTGCTTATGTAGGCTAGAAGTATCAAAAAAGCATTTAAGCAATGGAGTATTTGTTATCCTTGTCGTTAACTGACAGACATAAAACACTCTGAGAAAGAAGGACCACACTTGGAAAAATCCTCTTCTTGGATTTATTCATTCTGTAGAGTTTTATGGAAAGATTCGGTCATTCTAGGCAAGCAGTTTGAACTGAGTTTTAAAGTATGAACTACATTTCAACAACCATCTCCCCTCTGCAGTGACTTTACAAACATCACATTTTCCTCATCTCTACCCTACTGAAGCTGGGCAGAGCTTTGCTCTTGTTAGGACCAGTAATATCACACCAGACTGTGCTGGTTTGAAAGCAAAACCAGTGAGACTCCAAGTCAGAAATACAATTTAATAGAGAGAGAACAAACAACAAGAAAGATAAAAATAAAATAAGATAAATGCAATAGTACAAACGACCACTGACAGAGTCAGAATGCAAACCTGACACCCTGTTGGTCAGGGTGTTGGAAGCAGCCTGAAGTAAATCCTCCTGGAGTGACAGATGTGGCTCTGTTGGAGTAGGGATGATCCTCAAGAAAAGTGTCCAGTCACCCTCTGGGAATCCAGTGGGAACAGCTCCCTTGGTGTTTGGGATTGCTGTTTTATCCCAAAGGCTCTGGCTCCTCCCACTGGGTGGAGCATCTCCCAATGGGATGAGGTGATGTTATCAGTGCTGTGAGAGCCTTCAATGGCCCATTCACAGGGGATGTCCCTGGGAGGAGGATGGGTGGAGGAAGAGATAAGGAGGCCCTGCCTTATCTGGGGTTATCAGTTCTCCCATTAACAGAAGGGATCTCCTCTCATTCTCCCCCAGAGTTACAGGAGATAAATAACAGTATCTCCCAACCGGCTTCAACAGATGAAAATAGAATACACATTTTTGGTTACATTTTTCAACCCAAGACACAGACTCACTTCTTTTAACCTCCCTCATGAAGTTGTTGCTGTGCTCAGGCTGCAGGTCAGGCAGTGCCTCCACCTGTGCAGCTTTGCTGCTGCAGAAATGGCTTCAAGCAGCAGCTGCTGGGGTCTGAGTGCACAAGCTCAGCCTGACATCAGGATGCTGGGGAGAGGAGTCTCTGTGCCACTCCTGCTCTCTCAGAAGTCTTAGCAAGTGAAGCAAATTCAGCACTGTGTCAAAGTATCAGCCATTTACTTCAACAAAAACTAAATCTGCTTTTCCAGCTGTCCCCATGTTTCATTTCTTTCATCTTTTACTGCAAACTTGTGTGAAAGGGCATCATACAGAGTCTGGCACCTTCTTGGAAAGTTAGAGCTGAACAGCTGCAATTGCTCACAATTTCACAGGACTCCTATTACAGGGTCATGTTTTACAGAGGAAAATATTTTTAACTGACTTTATTTTTATTTGCATTCTCTGGTGTAAATCAAACCACAAGCCAGTTCATAATTTCTGGTAGGATGACAGAAATGGTAATGACTTCACTGAGCTCAGAAAATGAAATGGCCACTAGGGGACAGGAGAAGTCCTACTATTATGGCATACAATAATATTTAGTATAACACAGTGAACAGATGTCAAACCCAAACACATTGTTTTATCTTTTTGGACTAAGATACCTCGTGTTTTGTCAGGGAGCTGCCCATCAAAATTAGTTATTTGGGTGGTATAATTAAAAATTATTTAAGATACTGCAAAAATATGCAATAATTAATGCTACAAACCTTTAAGAAAATAGCTCAAAGAAACAACTGCCTTTATTTTAGTGGAGATAAATTTGTTTCTCACAAACCACCTCTATGGAAAGAGAAAAATTAGTGCAAATTAGTAAGTGTAAATTAAATTATTGTACAAATTCTCAGACAAGGGAGCTAGAGTTGGACTTGATGAAAATAAGCCAACATTATCCAGAGACAGTGAAAATTCTTAGTAGCTTTAAACAGAATAATCTGAAGATGTTTGTGGACAGAAGAGTTTTTAGAAGAGTAATTCCTCTAAACTATTCAGTTTGTCTCATGCTGTTTTTACAGGAATACACAAGAGGTCATAACCTCCTGATAAAAATTTTCAGCACATTACCTGGTTCTATGTCCAGAATTGGGATGTATTTTTATCCATCTGAGCAGAAAACCTAAAAAAGGACACAGTTTGGTAAATGCAGCCCCAAGAGACATGGCCCAGGTGCAGTCAGAGGATGGTGTTACACTCTGAGCTCTCATTCTCCAGCTAATGCAAACCTGTCTGCCTGCTGCTGCCCAGGGCCCTTCCTCCAGAAAGGAGCTGGTTTGGGGCAGTTCAGGGCTCTTTCCAAAAACATGCACTGACCAAGGTGGTTCACATTAATTGATGAAATGCTTCATTTCCCTGTAATGAATGTTTAAACAGTGGGGGCTTTGCTAATGCATTTTGCAACTGCACACAAAGATCAGTGCCAAGACAGAACCACAAGTGCAGCCTGACCAGCAGACGATGAATAATCTATTGCTGCTCCTGTTATCAGATATTGGCCTGCAATCCAATAGCTTTTACAGCTTTCCATTAGACTTGCTGACCCTTCATTTAGTCCCCTTGAAGAGGCGCTGTGCAAAATGGAGGAGGAGGGATGGGATGGTCTGTTTCTCTTTTATCAGGGAAATTTTGCTGCCCAGTCTGAGCAGGGGGCTCTTGGTGAACAGCACAGCATGGTTCAAATGTGCCAGCAAAGACAGTAAATAAACACAAGGCTCTTTTGCCCACAGCAGGTTCAAGACTGAAAGCATACCTGGTTCCTCCTAGTCACAAGAAGAAAGGCTTAAATAAATTATGGTAGAAAACAACAAGAAAAGGAGCATTTGGGGGCCCTCGACCTTTGGTATTTCAAGTCCTGCCACAAAAGTGAGGAGGTTCCACACCCCTCTGGGGCTTTAATTAGGGCAGCAGTGAATCACCACTTTTGCTATCAGTTTAAATTAATGACACTGCAAAAATATTTTGAAAATTTTTATACAGAGTGCATACTGAAATGTAACGTAAATGAAACCTCAAGTTTTACATGGAATATGTTAAAAAAATATCACTTTTTCTTATAATCATAGTTGTACCTATGAACTTTTCTTGGGTTATGTTTCCAAACCACGACAGAACTTAACCTTACAAGACAGACAGTAATGAGCAAGGAATCTCTGCCAAAATCCTGATGTGAGGCTGATATTAAAGACATTTTTGAATGCAGGGAACTGACAGGTGTGAGAACTGCAGCTTGGCTATTTTGACATTAGGCTGTTGGAGTGAGTCCAGAGGAGGCCACCAAGCTAATTAGAGTGATGGACCATCTCTCCAATATGGAAAGGCAAAAGGAACTGGGATTATTCAGCCTGGAGAAGAGAAGGGTGTGGAGGGACTTTATTGCTGCCTTCCTGTATCTGAAGGCCCCCTGTATCTGAAGGGAGCCTACAGATGGAGCAGAACTTTTTACCAGAGCATGCAGAGCATGGTGTGGCTTAACCTCAGCCAGCTGAAACCAGTGCTCAGGGCAAGGAAAGTGGCTTCAAAATGAAAAGAAGCAGGTTTAGATTTGATATTAGGAACGAAGTTTTTTACTGGTTTTTTTTGAGGGTGATGAGGCCCTGGCACAGGTTAGTCAGAGAAGCTGAGGATGGCTCAATCCCTGGCTCCTGAAAGGAGCTCTGAGCAACCCAGTCAAGTGGAAGGTGTCCCTGCCCGTGGAGAGGGGTTGGAATTAGATGAGCTTTAAGGTGTCCTCTAATCCAAACCATTCTATGACTGATTTTTGTGGCTATCTTCCTTGCTCCAGCCCCAGCAGCTCCCCAGTAATTTGTTATTTATAAATCCCTCACACTTGTGTGAGCTGCTGCTGTTGCTGCAAACTTATCATTGCATGCAATACAAGGCTTATCTCAGTGAAATGTTTGATCTTGAAAATTAAACTTAGATGTCACAGCAACTGATCTTTGATGTTTTCACAGAGGCACAAAGTGACACCAAAAACAGGGACAGAAATTTATCTAGAAATACTGAAGGCAGGTTCAACTCCTAGTTTAGAGACAGGTAGGGTCTCCAACTAAATAAAAAGTATATGGCAAAATATTACCAAAAAATTGCTTGGATCACTACTGTTTGTCATTCAAAGAAATTGTATGGGCAAGATCTTTGTTGTTCTAAGAGCATCCATGCAACTTGCTTTCACTGCAATAAACATGCATAAAGATGAAGTAAAATAATCCCCCTAACCAATATCTCCACCTGATAGAAGTGTGGAATTTTTGCATATAGTTTCCCCCAAAGAGACAATGTTCCTAAATTTCCTTGTGCTTTTGGAAACATCACACAGAAAATAGGAAGGTTTCCTAGCTCCAAGGATATTAGGCAGCTCTAATTCACTATATTTGGAAGAGGCAATGGGAATTCAGGTGTGAAGGTTGCAACATGAACACCATCACAGGAACTTCTCTTGATCTACAAAATCTACAGCAAGTGGATACACCATAACCATAAGAAGAGGACACAAGAAGGGTGTGAGAGACATCTAAAAGAAGTGAGGGGATTATATCTGCAGTGAGGTATTGGGAGGCAAGGAGATACATGTGGGAGGTGGGGTGGAGGCAGTGGTATGAAAACAAAACCAAGGGCATTAGAAAATCTGGCCATGCTCCTCCTGCAGGACACAAGACCTCAGGCTCTCCTGCAATGCTGAACATGTTGGGACTTTGGCAGCATTCTTCCTGTTTTTTTCAAGATATTTATGCTGAGAGCTTTTCCTCTTCAGACAAGAAAATCCCTGGAAGACAGACTCTAAAGGAAACTTCAAATGCTTGAATAATTTTCCACATGTGGAAAACACTGGAACACTACTGAATTTTGAACTGCTCAGGATTAATTTACCCTCACTGTGAACATCATGATCTGTAGTAGAGATGCTCTGAGAAGTTCCTAAAAACCAGCCTCATTGATCAATGAAGTGTCATTCTTTTGTTATGGTGCTGAAGGTTTTACTCTGCATGTGAGTCAACCATTAAGCCTTGCTCTTAAAAAATCAATACAGAGGATGACCTTTATTGTGGTAAAAGACTCAGTCCTAAATATAATGACTGTATAAGCAAAATTCATCCTAACTCAACTTTCTTTCAAGTTAACTTCAGGGTTACCTATTTCATTTATCAATTATTATTTTATATAAGTAAATACAGTATTAGTGATACTAGAAAAGGCTCAAGGTGTTAGAAAAACGTTTACACTTTTAAGTAAAATATCCCAAGATACTTTAGCCTATAAAGAGACTGTAAAGCCCAGGTATGCTTTCCTTTAGGCTTTGATTTTCTTACACAGAAGCAAATCGACAGAAAATCTCTCCCATGAACATGTGAGATACAGTCAGCCATATCACAATGGTTCATGCATTTCTTTTTCTGTGTTTCCCTCTGCATCTGCTTGCAAAATTTAATTTGAAATTCTCTGTCTTCTCATCTAATGTCTGAAAGCCATCCAAACTCTCAGTAGAAAAGTTCTTTAAAAAAATTAATCTTTGCCTTTTACTTTCATGGCAAAACTTGTGTCAGATGATCACACCAGAGAAACTTTTGTTCAGGACTCAAAAAAACCAAAGGAGACTTAATTTGTATTTTTAAAACTCTTATCCTAACCTTCAATCAAAAGCTCAGATTCAAAAATTATTATATGGTCTCTTCTACTACACCAGATTTCACAAATTGTTAGCAACAAAAAAATTCCTCATTAAATTACAGCATATTTTTCAAAGCATTTCCTATGTCAGTTTGAAGCTCACAGATGGACATTAAAAATTCCATGGGCACAGAAAAGGATTAAATTTAGTTGTTCTAATAGTTCATGTACTCACCTGTCCTCTCCTTCTATTCATCATTCCTCTCTCCTCTTTCCTCCTCTCCTTCCTAGAATTCCTTTGACAGTCAGTTTCAGCCTTTATTGTGAGTTGGATGTTAAACCTTTACCCTGCTCCAATTGTTAGACAAGTTTGATTATGCCAATCTATTTTCTATCACAGGACTTGCATTACAGGTCTTCACTGTATTTTTTATTAAACAACATAGAAACCTTCTTATGAAGAGACCTTATTTCCCTAGAAACCTGACAGAGAAGCTTTAAAGGCATGAGACTCATTTTCTGCCTCTCTGCAGTTTCAAAATTAATTTCTTAATGTACTCAAGATTTGACTAGTTATTCAATAGAAATCAGCCTGTCCCAGTGTCTAAATAATACTTTTTGTGAGATAGTGAAAATTGTTCAAGGACTACAAAAGGCTGTAGTCTGTTAAACATTTTGCAGTAATTATTATTTCTATTTCAAATGGACTTAAAGTTTTATTATTACTTACTTCTTTATGAAGTTTATTCAGTTAGATTGAGATTAATAGGTCATGGTGATCACATTGGATGCAGGCTCAGGAAGCACAGCTGTGCTGTCTGTGCTCAAGAACCACTTCTGCACATACTTTTGATGAAGAAAAATTGAATGAATGAAAATAATCTAAAAAACAAACAGAAAAACATCCAGACAATAAATGTAGTTTTTCCCTCTTAGTGACACAGTTGCAGACCTTCTAATACAATTGCCAATAAGCTAATTCCTTTTACCCTTGCCATTTACAGCTCTCAGAATTGAATTTTGAAGCCAGATGAAAGATTTAGAGAGAGGAGCCCTACTGACTTCCAGAAAACCTTATGTTCTGACCATAAATCCCCCAAATGCTTCTGCTGTGCCCATGCATGCAGTTTCTCCATGTCTGAAACAGCTGGGCAGTGGACCAGAACATCAGCAAACATCAGGGCAACAGTGATTCCCCAAAATGTTTAGGTGTGTGGTGTCCAGCTCCTGACAGCCAGTTCCTTGTCTCTGACTCATTTTTGAAGGCTGACTGCCTACCACTTCCTCCTGTCTTCTGGAATAATGCTGAAACACTCGGTCCTCAAGGGTATCTGTCCCCTAGATCATTCTGTCTGGCCATCACATCTGTGGGTGTGTTTCCTGCAAGGGGTACTGTCATCTTTTTCAGTGGAGGACATTGACTTGACATGTGAATTTCTTGGGAGGGAAGGGTACAAGGGTCCCCCTCCCTCTCTGGGGAGATCACAGAAGAACATGAGATTTGAGCAGACTGTCGGAGCCAGCCACACAAGAGCACATTTATGAGGTATTCCTCTCAGAAGAACACCTATCAGACATCCACTGTGCTCATTCCCAGAAAGTTCTAGGTACACACAAAAGGAACAGAAGCATAGTCATGTGAACTTCAGCAGAGCTTAATCTCACACTGACATCTCATATATCTCTATCTCTATCTTAATCTCTACCTTAATCTCTATCATCTCTATCTCTATCTCTATCTCTATCTCTATCTCTATCTCTATCTCTATCTCTATCTCTATCTCTATCTCTATC
>VXBR01020418.1:1460599-1478421 GCA_013400215.1 Cisticola juncidis
TATATATATATATATACACATATATACTGACATTGGCTTAATGCTAATAAAGCCCACAGAATAGATTATCAGCATCTTGGTACTCCTCATCTCACAACAACTCGCTGAGTGGGTAACGTGTTTATTTTAAAAATAAATATATCAAGATGCTGACATGCTGGCTTTGGTCTGTGATGGATTGTACCATGGTTTGCAGAATAACAGCATGGGTTTGGGTTTGGGTTTGGGTTTGGGTTTGGGTTTGGGTTTGGGTTTGGGTTTGGGTTTGGGTTTGGGTTTGGGTTTGGGTTTGGGTTTGGGAGGGCCCTTTTGAGATCACCTTGCCCAGACCCTCTGCTCAAACAGGGCACCTACAGCTCAGGACCACAACCTTCAGTATCTCCAGGAGTGGAGACACCACAACCTTTCTGGGCAATCTCTGGCAGTGCTCAGTCACTTTCACAGGAAATATGTGTCTCAGAAAGAACAGTAAATCCTGATTTCACTGTCAATGCTCCCTTGGTGAATCCACTCTGAGCATTCCTGATGATTTCCTTGTTCTTCACATGCTTGGAAATGGCATCCAGGACTGTCTGTTCTATCACTGTCCCAGGAATCAAGGGCAGGTGAAGTGTCCTGTAGTTTTTATTTCTACTGATGTCATAGAACCCCAGTGACTTCAACAGGCTTTAATTCAAGTCGTAAAGAAAATGAGAATAGACCCAGGAACCTTATCTTTTAGTATTAGCTACCAAATATACCTCCCAACATTGGTGATGATCTAGACTGAGCCAGGAGTTGCCTTCTGGACACAGGACAAGTACAGCATTTGTCTGGGCAGCTGAGTAGGGAAGCAACTTCCAGCATCACCTTCCAGCATCACATTTCTGAGGAAATCAGAAACAATAAGAATATACTAAATGATCTTATTACTAAAAGGCACAAAACTCTCTTACTACAAATAGCAAACCTGCTACTCTACACAATTCAGAGGGATTTTCATAACTCTTTGGCTGCTACTTAAATTGAGATGTTTCTCTCCAAAGTACAAAATATGCTGTCTGCATCTGACTGGTTTTCTGGGGGATTTTTTGTCTGTTTGCATATCATCTCTCACTTGCACTCCTTCCTCCATTTTCCTAGCCCTGCAGTGAACAGATACTCTCACTGTCATATCCCTTTCCAAGCCTCCTGGTATTCAGCCTCTTTTATTAAAATCTCATCTAACTTCATTATTTTTTAAATATAAAAGGGAAAAATCTATTCTCTTTCTATTGCACTGATTTATTTCTTGACTACATGCACCATTCCAAAACATAGCCCAATTGTAAGAGAGCAAGATGGAAAATCAACTTGCACATCACATCTACAATCCCCTCTGGGTTGTGTGACAGGGAAGGGATACTAAATATAGAAATTAAATAGCTTCCACAGTTAATCTAGATAAAATTAAAATTTTAATATTGGAATTGAATATCTAATGTGGATTTAATCAGTATACTGATGGAATCATCTTTCAAAATATGAAACAGAAAATAGAACGTTTAATATTTTCCACCTCAGAGTCTTTCTCTTAGGATCTGTATCAGGTTTTGCTTAGGTGCTTATAATTCCCTTCATACACTTTAACAGACAAAACAGTTTTAATCTACAGGAAGGCTTGGCCACAGCCCAGATGAAGATGTGCTGCTGGGTCTCTTTTGGCATTTGCAACACCTGGCACAGGTCCCCAGTGGCTGAAAATTGGCTTGGGAGATGCTGCAAAGCAAAACTGCTGCCAATCCAGCAGTAGGTTGCTGCCTGGCATGAGCTGCTCTGTGCTGATTTAAATCCAAATCTCCTCAGAACAGCTGTGCTCTGTGGAGAAACCTTACTCCTGCTTGGATGCTGCCAGTGACTCATCCCTGCACACACATCCTGCTGCAAACCACAGTTTAAATGTCAGCAGACCTTTTACAGCCCCAGAAGTGCTGGAAACCCCGTGACCCTCAGCTAGGGAGCTGCCTTCTGTGTCCCTGTCCCTGGATGTTGCTGTTTCCTTTCTTATCTTGCACATCTCCACACTTTGTCAGGATCTGGGGGCTCTCAGCTCCCCTTTGCCCTGGGCAGAGCAGAGGGCTTGGGTGAACCTGTGACCTCCAGGGGCTGGAAGGAGCAATTCTCTCCTTGAGGCCTCATGAACTTCCCTCTATTAGCACCCTGAAAATATTGGTGCATGAATCTGGAGACCCCACATCACTTCCAAACCCCATTCCTGTCTGTCCTTCAGGGCTTCACTGCAGTTCAGCTACTGGACACGTTTGGATTCCCCCAGCAAGCTGAGCTCCTCAAGGTGCCAAAGCTCCCAGACCATTTTGTCATAATATTGCTAATGGCAAAGGCTTGCAAAGCTGTCTCTGAAATATATCCCTGCACCCAGATGCCTTAATAATTTATAAAGTCAGCAAATCACAGTGTTGGCACAAAGATATTTTAATATTAAGCTGCTGTAAGTTTGGACCAGATACGTTCTGCTGAGTCCAATGAAAGGCAATTGCAATAACATGACAAGACAGTTGAAATATTCAGTACATTTGGAAAGACAGTTGGAAACCCAAATATTTAACAATTTATGCATTGCTTTTGCAGATGCTTAAGAAGGATTTGATCTGTCTGAGCACAAAACTAAGCTACAAATAAGGTCAAAACCAAGTTATGTATTTACAATACACAGCACAGTGTTATGTAAGAGAGCAAGCCCCTCAAAAGGACTGTTCTATATGCATTCTTTCACAACATGCTATATAATAATAAAGTAATCCCTCTCATCTACTTCTAGTCCTGTCAGGTGCCTGGCACAGGAGATAGAAATGAAAATGTGGGAAAAGATACCCAGTTGAATAAACTCACATAATTCTGCCCCTATGGGGGGAATATGGCAGTGACAAGCAGTCAGGTGTGGGGTAGAACACAGCAGGTTCCAACAGCACTGACAAAAACCACGTGTGTGCTTTGGGATGGGGAGACCTGTGTGATAGGAGAGACACAGAACAGAAAGAGCCACAGATTTGAGCTTAGTCTGTGTGGGCACGTTGTACTACCTGCATCAGGAGTGGTTTCCAAGCATGTCAAGTTTTCTTCATTTTGGAGGAGCCTGGAATATGTGAGCAAAGAAAACCCAGAGTTTGTGAATAAGAAAAATGGCATTGCAGCAAATAGAAAAATAGGGAGTCCCACACCAAAAGGATCATAGCTGGAGTAACAAAAATAAGGTCTGGCAGTATGAAGCACAGCACACTTGTACTGGTTTTGGCTGGAGTAGGGTTAATGTTTTTCACAGTAAAATAATTTTGGGGTTAAACCACAGCAACACTGCAAGGTCAGAGTTTTATTAAAACCCAACAGCCATAAGGTAAGGCAATTACAGATTCACAAGCACTATCTCTGTCTATTTTCATTTGCATTCCAAACCAGGCATTCTGGCATATTTCCCATCCATGTTTCTAAGAGCAAAAGGCATTATCTGTAGACCACAAGGTTTTGTCCATATATTTCATTATGACTTCGTACCAACATTTCTCCAGTTTCCTTTGCCAGCTACCTCCTATCACCAATAATGTCTTCCAGATACTGGTTTCACCTTTCTCTACACCCAATCCCTCCCAGAGGGCTATCCAGCAACTACTGTTTCATCAACAAAACTAAATGTTAAATTATCCAGCCAGTTGACTTCGACCTTCTAACTGTGAATTTGAGGTTTCATATTTGGAATTTGAAACAAAGAAATTCCCACCCTGGGGCTGAGAAATGCCAGGTGAATATCAGCTGAATGGAAAAAAAGTAGAAAGGTGTTTCATCTAGATTAGAGAGAATTTTCCAACCAACAGTGATGAGCTGTAGCACCTCAGTACATATGTGTCTTTTGAAGAGAAGTACATTGAAGTTCTAATATTGAAATAAATTGTGCATAGACAGCAACTTAGCAAAGCAGAAGTCTGTGATGGAGCTTAAAGCATGCTTTGGCAAATTCCCAGCGGAACATAAACATTCCTTGGAAAGTCAACATAGACAATATCCTATTGAAGTCAGAGGATCGTTTCTTCAATTAAGATGCACATAAGTCCTTATACACAAACAATAAAGGTATAGGGCTTTGTGCATCCATACTGAGCATCCTAGGAGAAGCACAGCCTTAGCCTATCACTCTGTCCCAAGCCCAGGCTTGCCTGGCATCAGCACCATCCCCTTCCCAAACTCCTGCAGTGATGAGCTCAGGGAAGAGCCTGTACCCACACTCAGAGCCAATTTCTCCATGGATGCAGCTCTGTCTCTGCCTGCTCTTTACAAAAGTGGGTACCTGCAATGAGGTGGGGGTACAGGAGCTCTGCAGGTGTCTGGAGTGCCTTGCAGGCTGTGCTGCAGCCAGGGCTGCAGTGCCAGCCCTGTGGATGCTCCTGCCAGGGCACCCAGGAGTGCTGCCTGTGCAGGGCAGGGCTGCTGGGGCTGCTGCAGAGCTCACAGCTGCTCCTCCCTGCCGTGGTGGGACCACCAAACCCCACAGTCCTGTCATCAAGGAGCAAATATGTCAGAGGAAAATCTGATTTCATCTGTTTCACACACGTTTTAAATCTGATTTTAACCACTTTTGTGCTAGTGGCTGCCTCTTGTCCTTGTTGTCTGGATCTCGTTTCCATCAAGTTCAGTGAAGTCTCTTCACCACATTCCTGGTTGCAAATTGCTGTGTTCCAGCTTCGTGTTTGATCTTGTGTCTCTGTCTTGCCTGATCTCAACAGCTATTGCACCCTGCTGCTCACTGCTGCTGGGTCCCCTTTTAAGTGCAAGTGATAGATGCCTGCCTTTTGAAGCTGATTATTTCCCAGCAGCTGCACTTCACTGCAGGCAAAGAGTGAGTTAGAAAAGCAGGTGAGGAGTTGTATTTTATGAGAAAAATTATTTATGAGTTAACTTAGTCACAGAGGTAGTTAGACTAGATGCACACAGAGATCAAGTTAACATATATAAAATAAGAGTAATTTAAGTTCAAGATGTGTTTTCCAGATCACTACCCAGAGAGAGGAGAAAAAAGAACAAGGTTTACACAGATACTCAGCACTGGAAAATTCTGTGTCAGTCTCCTGATAATGAGGGACACAGACACCAGAGGGGAAAAGAAAATAACTGATAGAACATGGTTTTATCTTGTCCTGCTGTCTTTTTAGAAAAACTGAACATCAATTAGGTGTGAATGCCTTGGAGGATTGCCCCCCTTAGGAAAAAAATACTGCTGCAAAAGCTTTCATGTTCTAAATAAGATGCTTCTTCACAAACTACAATTGTCTGCTTGCTGGTATCTTGTTTTTTCTTGTAGCAATAGTTAATGAGAATGTTTCTCTGATCAGATTGTTAGAGTCAACAGAATACAACAGTAAGAGACAAAAACCCCACACAGGCTTGGTGTTGACTGCCCTGCTTGTCTGCCAAAAACACCAGTCCAGGAGAGTCACCAGCTTTGTTCTTTTCTGCTGAGCTGCATGGGATTTATAGATTACAACAGGGTTAATGAGCTTTGTTTGTCAATCCCAAAGCACACCACATAAACCCCACACATTTATAGGACAGCCTCTCCTCCAGGGCTGGGAAAGACCTGGGGGAAAAGGAGTCCTGACCAACCAGTTCCTGAAGAAACCTGATGAGTGATGAAAACGCCTTCCTTTTAACATTGCTGCCCTCAGGGATACACAGCTGGCTTTCCTCAGGAGGCAAACACTGAGTGAGAAAATGGGCACTGGTTTGATTTGGAATGGTTTTGTCTGTGTGCTGCAGAAACGTGAAGCTTGCTTCCCTAAACAAATTATATGTTGTCTAATGTTTGCTCACGGACTTAGCAGTGAAGGAAAGCTCCAGAGCATTTTACGCCCTCCCACAACACGTGGCCATATGGCTGACCTGAAGCCCAGAAAAATTCTGAGTTTCGATTTTTCACATGGTGTGAAACCTTTTAATGCAATCTAACTTTGTGGCTTTTGCAGCCAGAGTCAAAGAAATTTAATCCCCTAATTGCCAAAAAACTTCAAAACCATCAACAGCAATTTCTGCCCTGCACATGTTCTATCTGCTTTCTGTTCCCACCTCTTCTGCCCACACCTGAGTTATTTGTTCCCATATCCTGCTCAGCAGTGAGCAGGAAATTTAAAAAAAACAAAAAGCTATGAAGTATCACCATAACATAATTCTCACCAGAGGAGATGCTGCCCTCTTCACTGGAGACCCTCATATATACATATATCAGATATATAATATAAATTTTTATATGTGTGTCATATAATAATACTGCTTCACTGGTACCAGTTCAGAAAGTACTGAGAATCAGACCAAGACAGATATTTCTGAAACTTGAACTACTGTAAAAAAAAGGTAGAAAAGAAGGAGGAGGGTAAAGCATCAGAGGTGGAGAAACCCTCCTGAGACTTACTGAGCATTAGGCTTGGGTATAATCTGATGAAGAGGGACCACACATATTTGTAGATGACAAAATTGTGATGATACCAACCCACAGCATGTCACAGAGCATTGAATTCTCACCCAAGGGCAAGTGAAACAAGGTTACTGGTAAACAATTTGAGTAGGAACCTAATTTGTACCCAGGACATTTCTGTCAATAAAAGCAAATATCCCAGACTGCTGTCTCTTTCTCATTTCCTTTTCTTCCTGATTGTTATTGAGCATTGTCTTATCCACAAGTCAGTATAGAAGCTCCATCAAATATGCTTTAATCTGGCCAGAAGAAACCAAATTTTTTTTAGCTTTGGATTCCAGGGAAGGCTTTACTCTGTTTGACAGAAACAATGAAGTCATACCTAGGTAAACTGGAAAGCCATATTCCTAAAATTAATGCCTATGTTCCCAAAAAAAAGAAGATACAGGGACAAACCTGCCTGCCTGAGACTAGCTGCCTAAACAGTGATCCCAAGTGCTTTGATTTGTCTTATTTGGCTGAGCCAAATGCATCCCAGTTTGGTGGGTGGGTTGTATTTGTTGGCAGTGGCAGAGCTCACTGCCCTGTTTCACACTGCACTGCACTACTGGGTATCTCCAAAAAGTTTGAAGGCAGATGGAGCTCAGTTCCTCTGGATGCAGCCATCTCAGGCTTTGGTGGAGCCTGCTGTCCTAAAGTCAATGAGGCTGAACTGCAGAAGGTAGGGGCAAGTGCTTTGCACACTCCAGCACAACAAAATACTCATAATAACTGGCAGATTTAAGCTTTCTCTTTAACTAAATGGACTAGAAATTGGGAAGGTATCTCCATCTCCTCTGGCCAGCAGTTACATGAATAGAGAAAAGAGTCCCAAAGTTCCTCCATGTTATGTCTGAGCACAAGACATGTATTTCACATTTATTTTCCTTTCAGAGAACACCAATGTTCCCCACCCCATGCCTGGGAGAACCAGTGCTGCAGGTTCAGCTGTGCACTTTTGCTGCAGAGCTGCCCTGAGGCTTCTCTGGCAACATCAGAAATAAGAGCCAGGGCTGGACCAAGTCAGGTACTTGAGAACCCTGGAAAGAAGAATTAGTGAGAAGTGATTGTGGAGCATCAGCTGTGAGAGATTTTGGGAATAGATGTGTTGCCACTTGCACAGCTCTTTCCTGGGCATAATTCCTGCCAGCCCAGCTATCCCAGCTATCTGGGATACTACAATGGGGCCATGCAATTTTTGTGCCTGCATCCCTTTCATTCTCTGACTTGGCTGCAGCTTGCCCTGCTTTCTCCTAAGCCTGGCCTGACAGTGCAGTTTTTCTTCACAATTTAATGTTTCTGGAGCTGCAGTGCTGCTTCTGACTGATTCAATCCTTGTGTGTGCCCTGAGCCACACGCTGAGGAGGGGTAAATCCTTTCTCCCCTCCTGCTTGATTTCCACCTCCTGTGTGCTTGCTACAAAAACCATCACAAATATGGATCAAGGTGATACCAACTGGAGAGCCCAGCCAGCAAAGGGACACATGCAGCTCACTTTAATGGCCCCTCACTGAACAGTCATGGAATGAGGAAGATTGTGTTGCACTTGTTTTTTCACTAATTAATGTCAGTATGACAGCTTTCAGGAGAGGTCAGACAGCACCTCAGGGAGGCTGCTAAATGCAGAACTCATTTGAGCATGGAGGTTGCTGCAACTGCAGCCCTTCATAAAAAACTCAGTATATTCAAGTATGGCAAGTAATTAGTATTTTCCCCACTGGAGGTTGCTTGAGAATGAAATGATAGTGAACTTTTTTCCTGTAAAGAGTCAAAATATATCATAGAAGCTTATGCCTCTGCAATCAGACAGATAAGCAAGTTCTGTAGGCTGAAAATTTATATATCCTAATTTTTACTTCCATGCTTTGTTCCAGTACTTTCTTGGGTCTTGAAAACAGCTGGCATAAATTCTAACAGCAAAGACTGCTCCAAAACTAGGACTCCAAACACTTGATATTTCTGATAAATCTATTCTGTAGAAAAATGAGAATGACTATGGAATTTTTTTTTCCATGCAGTGTTCACACATAGGTCTGTGAACCATTTGCCTGGAAAATAATTTATCCAGTCCACTCACAGTAGATCGATTGCAACCCATAGTTACATCTCCATGGGCAGAACTGCTCACATTCATACCAAGGTTTAAGTTTCATGTCCTGTCAGATAGCCTGGACTTTCAATAGGGCATGATCTACAAATGCCTCAGTGATAATCTAATATATTGATTTTACCCTTCTACATTTTCTCATATCATGATGACCAGATAGTTCTTCTTGATTCTGCTTAATTCCTAGCATTAATGCTGCCCTTATGCACACACTCACAGACTCCTAACAGCAAATCTGTTCAAAGCACTGGAAAGGATGCTTTGTGATTTTTCACCTACTGGTACTCATTAAGAAATGTTGAATTTTCCAAGGTATTTTTTAGGTATTCATGCACCCATGAACTTAAAATCCAATGGTCACATTTCATGCTTCTCCAAACATTTTCATAATAATTAACTCCTTCTGAACTTCTTATCTCCAGCACCATGAAACCAGCAGATCCAACAGTGTGGAAGGAGCTACTGTAGATTTTTCACTGTAATTTGCAATCTGAATAGCGAATTTCTCCTCAGCTAATTCACACATAAAGCCTGCTCACATCCACAAAACCCACTAGACTTTACATTAAACCATCATTGTGTGAGTGGCAGGAACAAACTCTGTGTCAGGAAAGCACCTGCTAGGAAAAGAGGATATAGTCAGCAACAACAGCTCACAGATATGTGCCAGGTAATGACAACCTTTTGAAGGTGATGGGAGACCCACTTTTATCATAATTTTTATGATCAGAAGATCAGGTCTTCATGGAAAAATACTTTATTTTCAAGACGCAGAGAAGGAGGTCTCTGTTAAGTGGGACACAGTGAAAGCTGGTGTGAAAAAAGAAGGGGAAGAAATAACTGAATGTTCTGACACCCTGGAGCAGAGCAAAGCAAAACCAAACAGGAGCAAAGCACTCTGGATACAGACCATGCAGGACAGGCAAAAGCAGGAAGGAACAGATCCCAAATGCTGATTTTGCAGCTGACAGAAAACCTCCCCACATTTTAGGCAGCTTGTGTTATGTCCATGTGCTAGACCTGCATGGGGATATGTCTGAATCCTGAAAGAATGGATGGGAGAGCAGCAGAAGTCCCGTGCTCTCCCTGCTGGACCTTAACAACTCCAAAGGACATGGAATTTTATGCTCTGCTTAGTGACTGGGCCAAATTCTGCTGTTGCAGTCAGGGTGACTGAATCAACAGTCCTCACTCTTCTGAACATATACTTCCAAAAATTCCCAGGGAGAGCCATGGGAAGTGTCAAAGAGAGATCCAAAAAATGAAATCAAAGCAATGTCACAATAAAGCCAGTAGAGGTAAGGAAAAAAAAAAGGTGAGTTCATTCTTACCTGAGCAAAATACCACAGAATGCTCTAATAACCATGCCAATAAAATGGGAATACATTGGTCAGAAGTCATTAATATGCATTTTGTTCTCATGAAAGCACCTAACTACAGAGAGCAGCAGGAAAGTCCCTAAGCACAGGTCGAAGAGAAATATGTGAACTGTACATGTTTTCATTTGAAGAGCTGCAACAACATAAATGTCCGTGATTCAGGAAAGCAAAGACAAAGCCTTTATTTTAGAATATGTATTTTACACCAGTGTCCACATAAAAGCAGGCATTTACACATCTCCATAAACACCAGAGAAATATATATATCTATATATATTTATGTGCATACATGTGCTCATGCGGGGGATGCTGTGTTTACTGTATTTGGCACAGTGAGTAAACAGAGGCAGCCCCACTAAATTCTGCCTCCAGTGAGTGAACGGGTGCAGGAAGTCTTGAGAAAAATAACTTTCTTTAGTCGGAGTCGGTAGGTGCAGAATCCCCAGCGTCTCCTCACAGCGGCTCTGCTCTCACCGCAGGCTGGTGGAAACCTGCCAAGGGCAGAGCCCGCCCAGCCGCGGCACTTTCTGTCCTGTGAAGGAGCCTGCTCGCTAAGTGAGTTGTTTTCCCCAAAACCCTCCGAGCTGCCTTCCTCACAGAGCCTTCTCAGCAGGGCAGAACCGGTACTATCTGAAATTATCACCGGGAGGAAACAGGAGAGGCAGCTCTGTCACTATTCCTGCAGCCTCCTGTTCTCCACACAGAGCTTATCAAACGTGCTCCTCCATTTCAGACACTGCAAAAAGTGGTGTTTTTCAAGCTTTATTATTTTTTTCCTGGAGGATATTAATTCTCAAAATGCAAGGGACTTTTCCATTTGGGAATGTCTTTGGTAACATTACATTTTACATTAATTATTTTTACTTACTTTTACATTAATTATTTCTCCTCAGACTGCATCACAAAGTCCTGTCCTCATCTTCCTCTTCAGATTTTAGCCTTTAAGCTTGTACCATCCCTGTGGTTTATCCAGAGACCCAAGCAGCCTCTCACTTCTCAGTAGGCAGTCTATGACCCTGTCACAGCTCAGGAACAACCCCATTGCCTTCACAACCCAAATACAGTTTTCAGTCATGTGCACCCACCTGAACATTTCAAAACAAAGCATTTTTGCCTGACAACACAGCATCTCCCTTCACCATCCTAAAGTCTCTGCACAGCTGAGAGGAGTGGGCACTCCCAGCAACACAGGCTCAGGGTCTTTGCTGATTTAACTGCCCAGGCTCTAAGTGATTTTTTTTATCACCTTCTCATGTACATAACACTTAAATCTTTGCAGTAAAATTAACACCAAGTTCAAATCAAAGCTCTTTGATGTCCTCTTCTAAATTTTTTTTTCACTGTCTTAAAAAACACTCTTCACACTGTAAAACACAGTTCAGCTGTGAGCTTCAAGCAAAGCCCACACTCACCCACCACACACCAGCAGCCACATCCTGCAGCACTGCAGCTACTTCTGCTGAGCTTCTGAGCACCTTCACCTCTTCAGAGAGTGCAGTATTTTAAATTGTGAGAAATCAGCAACACAGTGAAGACCTGAACAACCTGAAGTCTCACTGGAGTGTCTGCAGAAGCAGCCCTGTCACTCTGCAGATTTGCAGGGTCTAAGCCACCTCCCTTTGTCCCCAGAGGGGTAGCACCACAGTGGCACTTGCTCCAAGGCCCATTATGAGATGTACAGACATCCCTCCAGAGGAGAGAGCATTCTTAGTGTCAGTATCCCCCTGCCTATTTTCCATGCCGTGGCTCCTGCAGATCATTATCCCTATTTGCAGCCAAATCTTTCAGATGAAGGAGTAGTAAGACACATCAGAAAAAGGAAACATTTTGATCACTGAGAAAAACACACAAAAGGAGCTCCTTTTCTTCACAGAGTCAATCCCCTGGTCCAGACAACAGTAACTTTCTGTGAATATTAGAAAAAACCTGCCTGTAAGTTTGGAATAGTCTGCTGCTTGTTATAAAGATTTTTTCAGCCACACATGAGAGAGATGGCTTTCTGCCAAACCCTCAAGGATTTGCCTGTGGAAGTTCTGGTCTCATGATGGTCTCAGGCACCTTGCAGAGACTGAGAGCCTTTCACCAGGGAACAGTGAATAAGTGCCCACTAAAACATGATCATCTCTTCCACTTTCCAGAAGCAAACACAAAGGTCTTCAATACAAAGGAGGAAACCCTTACCAGCAAATCAGGTTTCTGGGTAGCAACAAACATGACAAATTGGTCAGGCTTACAAGAGACAAAACCACAGGCTGCTGGGTAACAATTCATTTTGAAAAATACAAATTAACTCAACTGTATAGTGGAAAATTGGACTTCCTCAATTTCTACAGAGACATCAATCATTCCCTGACAAGTTCCTCATGTGCATGCAACCCAGACAGCACTGCCCTTTTCTTCAGCTTTATCCTACTCCACTCATTTTTTTGCCAGTTTCCCTATTTTTTGCTACTTTTGACTGTCTTTCCATCACAAGTCTTCTGCATTCTGAACTTCCATTAATTTTCTTGCAGAAATGTCTTGCTTGAATCTCACTCCTGTCTTCCAGCTACAAATCCTTCTTCACATTTCTCTGCTCACCAGTTAAACTCAGCCTTATTTCCCCTTATCATTTGGATTGCTTTTAATCAGCCAGTGTTAATGGGTTATGGTTGGCTTATCCAGGCAGCACTTTCCTGGCCTTTGTCTGTCACTATTGCTCACACTTTCCATTTAGTGCATCACACATCATGTCACTTACTGTCACTACCAGACAAGCACTGGAAACAGGACATCAGATTGCTTTTAAGAGCTGTCTCTGTGAAAAACATGTAGTGTCATTAATCCTCGACTAGAAAACGGGTTTCTGTTTTGGGAAAGAGGAGGGGAATTGTTGCAAATGTGCAGAATTAAATCCTCGTGTAGTTGAACATAAATCCTCTTAGTGATTATAAATGTGTATGACTAGCTGACCCAGTTTACAGCAACCTGTTCTAATTTTAATGTAATTTTCCATTATATTAATCACAATTTCTTCTCATTTTTTTTTCAAGTCCTAATTACCAGGGGTTATATTACGCTGACCCAGGAAGATTTTTCCCAGGTCACTAGTAATCTCTGCAAATAAGTGTCCTGAAAACACTACAGAATTTCTTAACAGCTTTCACATAAAGTAAATTGGTGCTAAAACCTGGAGATTAATGTTTGTGCAATGGCTGGTGCAAATGGCATCACATCTTGCTCCCAGCTTGTGCTTGCCTACACAAAGCATCTGCAACCACAGTTGTTTTTTCCACTGTCTGAGGCAGGCTGCACAAATCTCTCCTGAACCATTGCACCCTGCAGAGTCTTATACTGTATCACTGTCTGATCCAAATTTCTCCAAGGAATAACCAAATACCTCAGCCACACCTGGAACTTCCCTAGGTCACACCTCTTTCCCACGAGACAGTGCATCAAAGAAGATGCATCAAAGCTGTTCAGGTGAGAAAATTGAAGACTTCAGCCCTTGTACTCATTGAGGATCCTATTTATTTTTCACGTGGGAGCACCTGGTGAGCCCTAATGTAAGCTCCGAAGAACAGAATCTGAGATAAATGCTCTAACTGTGGCAGAAAAGGAGCAAATTAACTTCAAATGAATTATCATCTTGTCCCTGTGGTAATTTTTACTCTTTGGTTGGAGGATAGCACATTATTCTTGTGGCTGAGGATGTCTGCTGTGGTCTGAGTGGGTTACTCTGAGCTTCTGTAGGAAGAGAAAGTGCAAAGGCTCAAGGCTCCACGGAGGCAGAGCACAGAAGAGACTTTCCACGAGAGAGGAGAAGGAGACCTGCATGGCATCAGGGCCTCTCTGAGGGCCTGGCCCAGCCAGAGAATCCCTCAGAGAGTCAGAGCCATGACAGTATAGCACAGGGCCTGGCACAATGATCTCTCCAAATCTGAGAAGTCTGGCCAAGCAGAGACACCCCTTTCCCTCCATCTGACAACACCCACTAAGTGCAGGCCTAAGGAGCTGGATGATTAGTGGATTACATTATTATACATTGATACACACACAAATATCTCAGGTGAGCCATTGTCCTGGGTTATGTAATAAAAAAAAATTTAAAAGTGTATTCTATTTCATCTGTAGAAAGCAGTTGGGGGATGGTTTCTTATTTTTTCCTTTATCTCCTGTAACTCCAGGGGGAGGAGGATGGAGCCTTCTGATCACAGCCCAGCTGTTAAACCAGGTGGGGCAGGGTTTGTGATCTCTGTCACCACTGCCCACCCTCGGGGAGATCTTCTGTTCATGGGCCANGTTATTCCTATTCCCATATTTTTTGCCTGAAAACTCCTAATTGCAAAATGATAATAATTTGGAGGGAGGATTTTTTACGTTCTCCATTCCAAGGGAAACTCCAGTTTTCCCTGACAGATACCTGTCTTTCCAAACCAAGACAGCCATAAAATCTTCCTCAATGCAGCCCTGATGAGCAACTTGAGTCACAAACAATACAAGGAAACCCCAGCCCACATGGCAGAATGCCAATTAAAAAAAAACACAACAAAAAAACCAACAAAACCAAAACCAAAAAACCAACCAAAAACCAATCAACCAACCAAACAAACAAAACTCACAAAAGGATAACTCCATACAAAGCACCAAGGTGACTGGCATGCACATGGCCATGCTTTAAACATACACAGACACACACACACATCTCCCCATTTTGGGAGGAAGCTGTCCCAAGCTTTGCACTTGAAAACCACATGAATATTTTTTGCAAATGACATTTGCTGCTTGGAAGGGGTGCCCTGGGTGACCACCATTGCTTCTCATCCCCCTGAAGCATTGACACTCACAAAAGCAAAGGCAGAAATTTTGTTTACATGTGTTTCTGCATTGCTTCCATCACTGGCTGACTCACAGTTTTCAAGAGATGACTAGATGAGATTTATGTACCAAAGCTCCCTCCAGTTGGTTCACGAGGGCTCTCATGAACTATCAAAGAGTAAACTCATCCCTATGACACAGGTGCATAAATGACTTTTTCTACATGTCTTCCCTGAGATAAGGCCAAGCCTAAACCAATCTTTCAGTGACTCTTTCAGGTCATTACCATGTGCTTCAGGAAGGCACAGTGAGTACCTTTTCCTGAGTGTACAAAATGTGACACATTGTTTTTCAGTGCATTTTCCTGATAGCTTTTCCTATCAGGGCTGTCCAAGATGAAAAGTGCAGGGAAGCATTAGGCCTGGTAAGTCAGTAATTTGCTACATAATGCATTTGTCCTGCATAAGATGGGCAGCTAACTGACTTGGGGTTTTTTTCTTCCCCTTCCTGCAAACTCTTCTGTTTGCAGCCTGTGGTTAGGCAAACTGCCCTGAATGCTCTGTGTCACAGCCACCCCTTCATGTGAAATTCACAGGAGCATCAAACACAGAACCCACACCAGTGATTTCCAGGAATTAAAACTTCCTGGTAGTTTTCCACTTCCCCTTACTGTTTATCTTTTTGCATGCATTTGATGCAGTCACTTTTCCAAGATTTGTTTTCAGCTCAGTTTCACTGCTCCCTGGGCCAGCAGCCAGAGTCACTGCTTGAGCTACGTGGCTGTTTAAGGGCACACCTGGCACACCTGGATTATAGGCAGAAGGGTGACAGTCCCTTCTCATTACAGTGCAAGTTTTTGTTCCATTTTTGGGGTATTTTTTTAGGGTTGGGATTAAATACATGACATGGTATTTCTTATTTGGACTTAGAGGTTTATTAATTCTTATTTATATTACAGTCTCACAAGCTGTAAGTTTTAAAGCACTTCTATCTAACAAATTAAAAATGGCTTTTATCTTTCTCTTTACAAGGTTTCTTAAGGATGAATTGTCTAAATAAGAAATGACAATTAAATTATTTTTACTTTTAACTTAATAACTAACTACCTGTGGTTTGTAATGTGGACTTTTCTATGTAATTACAAAATACTATTTAGACTTATGAAGAAGAAAGTAAAAAAGAAGGATTAGCTTTTGTAGTAAAAAAGAAGGATTAGCTTTTGTTCTAAAACTCCTATTTTGTTTTATGTACATATTAATATATTTTAAAACTTTAAACTCTAAGGTTTTTGCTGTGTGGCATTACACAATTTTATTTAAACTTCACACTTATAACCTTAGATTTATTATGTAATTTTGGAAGGGTTTTTTATGGCTTTAAGTTTAATGTAGTGGTTTTGTGGGGGAGTTAGTGCCTGTTGGTATAGAAAGTCTAAAATTTTCTGTGACCAGGGTTCCAACAGTCTGGAGCAGAGCTGAACAGGCTCCTCAAACAACAACCACATCCTTTGGGATAGGAGAAGCAGTGGTGCTTTCCAGCCTATAAAACCATGGATAACTTTAGGAAGGGCACATGAGGAAGGTGAATGTAAGCTAGCACAGACAGATAATATGCAAATTGTTATTAGGAGACTGCACTGGCCATAATTTTGTTAGTCCTCCAAAGGCAGCCTCTAGGGTCTGCCTGGGCAGTGCAGTTGCAGCAGGATTTATTGCATTTGCTTCTTACGTGCATTTCCTGATGGACTTCATGTTCCTGAGTCCTGCTGCCCCCGGATTCTGAAGCCTAAAATCGTATTTATTTTAGACAAGCTCAGTCTTTCTGAAGTCTGCTGCTCAGCAGCTCTGTCCCCACAGGCAGCACAAGAACTGCTCCGTGGGTTTCTGGGTGACTGCAAGACAATTATGTAGGCTAGAAAGGAAAGAAACACAAATTAAACAGCTGACAGGTCAAATAAGGGCATGAAGCCCCTAATCAGGGTCTATGAGATTGCAATGAAAACATACACATGCACATCTATTTGTACCCATCTATATTAACTGGCAGAATATAACAAGCAGAGACATTTTTTCCTTTAGTATTGTAAGAGGAGGCCAATATGAAGCAAGAAATACAAAAATCCTCAGAGTGACCTTGTGGGCTGATGCATGCTGCAGACATTCCCAAGGCTGATGGAGACAGCATGATTAATTTTCATAAATTATTGAACCAAAAACAACTTTCAGCATCTAGAAATACATATCACATTGGTAACTGTTGCATTATTCACCATACACAGCCTGAGATAAAGTCTGTTTGCCAAGCAGTGACTCAAATGTTTACTCATGGCAGCAAGGCAACAAGGACATGCACACCCATACACAGGATTTTTACAGAGATTCACATCCTAATAGAGGTTTATTTATTATTTACTGCTGGCTTGCTTTGCAAGATTCATTTGCACTTTAAATGGTGACATCCCATTCGGGATGTATTCTGAACAGTCCAGTTCTGTGAATGCTCTTTGGGGGGCCAAGTCCAACATCCTTGGCTACAGTTCAAATTGTTTTCTTGCTTATTTTAGGCCACACATGTGAAAAATATGAAAAATAGATTTTCCTTTCTCCTGGTCAAAGGCAATGCATGCCTTGGTAATTAATTCTTCTTGAGTTTATGTGATCAAATGGTCTCACAGACAGGGTGCAGAGCAGACTTTACTCAGGCACAAATGCAGAAAGAAGTTCCACATAGGACAAGTCAGGAGGGAAGGATGTGGAAAAGGGGCCATCAGAAGAATAAATATATTTTTGAGAGGATTTTCAGAGTATATGCAGGTGATCAAGTAATTAATATTTGGTCAAATGTTTCTCAAGATTTGTTTGCTTAACTTTCATTAACACTTCTGTTCTTCAACACATTTTGTAGATAGATTCACTTCCAGTAGCACAATACTTATTACAATGTCACAGCACCTGGTAATATTTTCACTGAGAAACAGAGAAAATGTTTCACCTGGAAACCTGAGATTTTCCACATTCAAGCAACAATAAAGCCCAGGGTAAATGTTAAAATGTAACTTTTTTTTTTT
>VXBR01020418.1:1478492-1573794 GCA_013400215.1 Cisticola juncidis
AAGACCAGAATTCTGTAGAACAGCAGTTTCAGCAGAAATCTTCTGACAAGCTGACTGGTAACCTCCTTGAAACCTCATATTATACAATATCAAGCTCAGAGTTTTACTTCAACTCTAGTTCTAACTATCATCCAACTGATGTTATTTAAATGGCTTTGTCGGAGGAGAAGACAAGCAAATTAATTTCTTTTACTTTTAAACACTTTCTTTTCAGAGATATTCTGCACCTGTGATGTCTTGACTCTATTTCAAGCTTTGCTCTCATATCTGGTTATCTGCAAAAGCAAAACTACAAAATTCAGGGGCTGCCTGTGTTTATACCTTTGTATAGACATGGGAGGGGACAAAGACAAAACAAATGCCACTTAAAAGGTGGCTCACTTGAACACAATAAAAACAGCATATAGACATTAGCACTATTTTTGGCTATATCCAGGCCCTCAAAAATTGCTATTTCTTCACATATAGATCCAAGGAAGAAGTAAGATCCCAGGTATGTGATTAAGATACTGGTCACAAACTGGAGGCCATCATAGATAACCTGCATTTTGCAAAGCAATAAAAGTAATAATGGAAAAATACCTACAAAAGCCAAACCAACATAATGTATACTGATGGCTGGGGAAGAGAGCCTTCATACCATCTGCATCTTACACTACACAAGGAGAGTAAATACATTGTTTTTACACAGACACACCCTTCTGTCCTCTCCCCAGCCTTCATCTTCCTCCTGCAGCATCCCTTGCAGCCCCCAGCCTCCCTGCCTGGCCTCACAGAGCTCCCTCCCCTCCCAATAGGGAGGGAGGGTGGCAGAGCCCTCTCTCCTTGGCCATGGCACAGTCCTGGGGAATCATCCATCCCTCCCTCCCCTCCTGCCTCCTGCCAGCCCCTTGCAGTAGCAACTCCTTCAGCTGTGCCACCAGCCCCAGGAAAAACTGTCTTCAAAAAGAAGTCCTCATCTCACAGTAGTATCTGCAAACAGAACTATTTTTAACCGATTTTGTTGTGAAACAAACATTTCATAAATGTAGGGTAATGCAGATTACCCGTGGGAAGAAGCCAGTTGATCAGTCCAGTGCAGCTGCAGGATCATTGTCCACTTACAAACACTCCAATTGCACATCAACAGCCATTTCAGAGTCATTAAATTTAGGATATTTTTCATCATGTAAAGCTGATTTGCTATGGAAGGCATTTCTGACACCAGAAAACAATAAAATGGGCTGAGCTGCTGCAGCCACAGCAGGAAGGGATCAGTCCCTTGCACCACGCTCCCGAAACAACAGCCTGAATTACAGCAGGAAATTACATTTTACTTTTGTGGCTCATTGATGCCATTCCTCTCTCTTCCCAATATTTAGTTAAACTGTAATCTTCCTCTGAGAGGGTCCCCACAGAGTCTGGAAAACTGAAGTCTAAAACTCTGTTTTAGGAAATGGAAGAAAAATTTCTGGAACTGGAAAAATTGCTTGGTGACTCTCAAGGCTTCCTGAGAAGCCTTTGAGTAAGACTCATAATTTTTAAGGCAAGCTGGTGGCAAGAAGGGGACCCCTGTGGAGGGAACAAACAGCCAAGAGCAACACTTTGAAGTCTGAAGTGGGATTGTGCTGGGAGAGAAAGTGATTCCCTGACATCAAGGAGGAATGCAGGTGTGAGTGTGCAGCAACACTGCCTCTCCATCAACTTCAGTCAGAGCTTTTTCAGTTGCCTATGACTTCAAAAACTTCAGCTTGGCTTTCAGACTGAGTTTGCATCACAAGCTGGTGTCTTTCCTTGACTCTGAGGAGATGTATGAGTATGGAAGGTTGTAGCATAAAATCTCACAAGCAGCGTTCTGCTGCTGCAGGAGCAGCAATCACAGGTGCCAGCTCCAGACTTTTCCCCAATCCCCAACCCAGGAAAACCATTAGCTGTGACTGACAGCCCTCAAAACTCCCAGGGCCACAGTTACCAGCTGGATTAGTGGAGCTCAGACCTTCTGACCTTTACACTGAAGTGTTTGTCTGATATCTTTGATTAAGCTTATAGGTTGTTACTAAAGTAGCTGCTTTTGTATGTGCTGTACAGATGATCTCCTTTTTACTGTTTATTCTCTGTCCTCACAAGATTAAACTGCATAAGGTAAACTACACTGCTAAACAGGTGTAACTTCTCTCCCTAGTATGGTTTCAGCTGATTGAACAAGAGCAGGAAAAATTCAGTTAACCCCTTTTAAGTGCAGACCACTATCACTGGTGCTAATTAACACAAGGGCCATTTATGTTCATAATGCTCAGTATGAGCACCTCCCATTCCCACTTCATTTTAGCTGTATTTTTTTTTCCTAAGCAGGTTCTATGATTATATCTGCAGCCTTGAGCAAATGTAGCCTGCCTTTTGCATAGTACAGACCATGAAAAATCAGAGCAATTGCCATTTCAAACCTTGCAATTACTGTTAGACTATCTTCATATAAAGAATCAAACATACTCCTTAACAATTTGTTCTAAAGTCAAATTCCTTTGCTGAAAAAGAGTTATAAATTTATTTTGAACACCTGCCACCATCTAGTTCCCACCACTAGACCTCCATTATATTTCTGCCTGCTAGATTAAGAAATATGTAGTAGCTGATGTGTCCATTTTCTTCATTTATGGCCCAAGATCAAGTTGCTTGGGGTTAAAAAGGCAGGTATTTCCATTTATCAGAAGCACTGACATAATTTCTTTTTGGCTGCTTTCCCTTCCCTCTGGGTGCTATTTTACTTTTATCTGGTCAAGTCACTCATCCATAACTCAGCTTCCATTAAAAATTCAGCACATGGTTCATTCCCATCAGCAGGGTCAACTGCAGCACTGAATAATGGCCCAGTTGTGCCTTCCAGGACTTCTCAGCAAGGAGATGCTTATGGAATTGCTTTTTTGTACACAACACACATAAGGACAAATGGTTGATCACAACAATAGACTCAAAAAGAAAACAGAAATAAAAAGGATATTGCAGCAGCATTTACCCAGCAGCCAGAAGAAAGGGGAATTAATCCACTGAAAGGCTGCTGGATAGACCAGTTTGTTGTGAAGCAAAGTAACCCAGCAGGGAAAGGCCCAGCAGCTCTGTAACCCTCCCTGGTTTGGCACTCCAGCCTTCAAACCTACCCCATCCCAGCCTTGGAGACAAGAGGAGTCCCTGAGTGTCCCACCCTTTGTCTTGACACCACTGCAGGATGGCATCACCATTTGACTCCGTGCAAAAACAGCCAAATTCCAGCTGAGCTGTGTGAGCAGGTGCCTCTCACATCCCTGTGACCTGACTGTGGGGACAAACATGACCTGATCACCAGTGCTGCTAGCTGAGCCAGTCTTGGACACTGAGTTAGCAGCACCCAAAACAGAGTGGACCCAAAACACCCCTTACAGCCCAGCAGTCACTGTGGTATGCACGAGTGTGAAACTTTTCATCACACCTCTGCTGAAGGAGGCAGCAGCTGCCAGAAGAGTGGATATCCAGAGCCATCTCTCTCAGACACTATGCAAAGTGCTACTTGTTTAACAGAAAACATTTCATGTTAAACTCTCTGTGAACCATACTTTATGCTACCTGGAAAATATAAGTCTATGGAAAGGCACCTGAAGACATCAAATTGAGTCATTCTACCCCTCAGCTGGGCTTCAATATCATGCAGAACTCAAGAGTTCAGTTGGTGAAAATTTTGAAACAGATTTTAAAAATAAATCTGTCAAAACCCCCAAGCAAACACAAACAGTAGAAATATGACAGCAGAAAAAACTCCTTTGCTGAAGTGGTGGCCAGATATTCTTGGGCTAAGCAAATGAGTTCTTGCTGCAGGTTAAACTGGGTTTCAGACTGCACTTCAGTTTATCACAACCCAACCTCCACTTCCTGTGCCTGGCCATCTGAGGGGAACGTCTGCATGCCTGGGTGGTGTTTCTTTTTGGGAGCCATGCAGCCCAGATCTTGCATCCCCTTTTTCCCCAGGCTGTAAAACACTGGAGCTCATCTGTCAAGTCCACTCCAGTGGCCTTGAAGCATTGCCAGGTAGGATCACTGCCCATAGGGATATTTCCAGAGTGGTGGGGCAGAGGCCACCTCTCCTGCCCCCTCACCCAGTGTCTGCAGTGAGCAGAGCCTCAGCAGGGGACAGTGCAGCCTCTGAGGCACTGGGGAAGCTGATGATGGTGCCTGTGGTGTGCATGTCTGTCCAACAACTGAAATGGAAGCACAGAGAGTGAAAAAAATCCTTTCGGGCCAAGCGCTCCAGATAAATCTTTCTTGAATAGCTGCTCTTCTTGGTATTGTGCTTTATTAAATGTCTCAGATTTCTGAAACTGAATGTAAAACTATCTCCTCAGTGACTGCAGAGAAGAAAAATGATACAGATACTCGATTTTAGGATGACTCAGTCTTTCATGTCTTCAGGTCTATGGTTTTATTACTGCACAACCTGATTTGGCTGCCTTGGTTTCAAATGAGGACAAGACGTGCACTAATTGAAGACACACTGTGTCTGCTCCAAAAATCTGTGTACACAGACTTTAAATTAATCTTAATTTAAGAAAGCCATAAGAGAGAATGCCATGATTTTTCAGCCAATAAAAACAACACAGATAATACAATTAGCTGGCTGGTCTGGAAAATTATAATGCTGATGTGCTCTAATGAAATGAAACAGAGACAATGCTTGCTCTGCTGGCTGAGTGGGCTGAGTCCTGCTCCAGCTGGGTTCATGGAGGCAGCTCCATCCTCAAGAGACTGACTTGGCCTCTTGCATGCCAAGAGACACATGCTTTTCTGGTTCTGTTCTACCATGCAGAATTATGGAATCTGAGACCCAGAAAAGAAACAAACCACCAAAGCCTGCTCAGGGTTTCACAGAGTACAACCTTGTTCTGCAAAGAGGGATGAAGTGTTAGCAGTCGTATGCAACAGCTGGGAACTGAGAGTCTATTTTTAAGGATATTGTTGGCAATAAAAAAGTCAGAGAAGTCACTCCAACTTCTTACAATAACAACTGTATGTTATCCCTATTCAAGTCACAGCATCATCTGTTTATTCAATTACTTGAGATTACTTTTCCGAACAAGCATTTTTTTTTTTTTTTTGGTTTGGTTTGGTTTGGTTTGATTTGGTTTGTGGTGTTTTTGTGTGGGGTTTTTTTGGGGGTTTTTGTTTTTGTTGTTGTTGTTGTTGTTTTGAGGGGTGTTTTTTGGTTTGGTTTTTTGGGGGGGGGTTTTGGGTTTTTTTGGTTTGGTTTGGTTTTGGGTTTGGTTTTGTGATGTACATGGTTTTACTCCTTTGGATACATCTTCTTTACACAGCCTTATATATAATTTATATCTACATCACCTCTATCTATCTATCTATCTATACATCTATTTATCTATCTATCTAATCTATATCTACATATATATATCTTATATCTTCTGTACCCCACAGAATTCTACACAAGAGGAAGAAATTAAGTTTGGCATAGGAACAAAGGAAATTTTTGATAATTTTCCCTTCAAATATAAGTGGAGTGAAACATAGTTAACCTCCTACTGATTTGAGCACATGAATGTACCAGTTCAGGCCCAGGATAGCTGAGCATATGCACATGTCCCACTGAAGTCAATTCAACAGAAATCCACCCCTGGCACCAAGAATCCTTAGAACAGCTTCAGGGACAGAAAGGAAATTTTGGACTCCAAAGCAGCTTAGAGTAAATGAGGAATAAATAATAAAATTTAATTGATATGGGTGTCTTTACAGCCCTAAAGAAGCTGAGAGTGCTGCATTAGAAGGTAAGAAACAACTGTAGGGGGAAAAAAGCAAGCATAACATTGCTTGGAGAATGTAAATCAGGGCCTTCAGTTCTGCTATATTAAACCTCTGTAGCAAGAGTACTTCTGCTTTCTGCTAACTGAAAGGTCTTGCAATGGATCTAATTATTCCATGCATCAGATAAGAATGCACATACCACCTGTATTTTCATCCTGCTTCCTATGGTTCCTAGCAATTTAGTGCTGAAATATTTGTGTGTAGTTATTTCCAAGTGTGTCTTCCAATTCCTGTCACAGTTATTAATAAATGGTGACTTGAACCTCTACAGTATAAGATGCAGTTATTCTTATTTTCCAGCTGTTATGCCACAACAACATTAATAGCATAACAGCAATAAATCTGGTAGCAGAACAGCTGGTATGGTGGTAATAGAGCCACCTGCAGCATCTCTGTATACGCTCTCATTTTCTCATTGCCCCAGGTAAAGCTTAGATTTGCCATCTTTTCCATCTCAGAGCACAAATTCAGGCAGAGAAAAGAGGCTCAGCAATAAAAAAGCTGTTGTTGTTTAATTTAAATCACAATGAAGTCTCTAATTGTAGCCCAGGGAAGAGCCTTTTAAGTAAGCCCACGTGTTAGAAGCAAATGCTTGAAATGTAAAAGGGAAGTCAGTCAACAGTTTTTCAAATTAGCTCATATTAAAAATTTGTTACTACATATAATACAGAAAGCATCATTAAAAACCATTGACTAGCCATGAGCAAAAAAAATTAGATGCTCCTTCTTCTGCCCTCTCTGAAGCAACTAGCACAGTCCTGAGTTTTTCTTTAACCCCCTAGTCAAGTTCCAGTAAATTTTTAAGCACCTATTTTTTTACAAGACAAGCAACTGATACGGCTCCAGGAATTTCTTTGCTAAATTATCTTTGTTTTTAAAATGTACTAACTCAAGTTGTGCTTACCTCAGAGACAGCAGCATCAAGCATGATACATGCAAGCATTTCCAGTTAAACAAGTCTCTGCTCAGACATATAAATGGGGCTCAGCAGCAATAAATCTTCCTGTCCTTGCCCCCCTTGAAAATACCATCTAGCTCCTTCCTATTTATGTTGGGTTCACCCTGGCTGGATGCCAGCTGCCCACCAAAGTCATTCTGTCACTCCTCAGTTGGCCTGGGGTGAAAAAATGTATAATGAAAGGCTTCTGGGTTGAGATAAGGACAAGGAGAGATTGCTCATCTATTAATTAATGTCATGGACAAAACAGACTCAACTTAGGGAAAATAAATTTCTTACCAGTCAGGACTAGGGAAATGAGAAATTAAAAACAAATCTTTAAAAACCCCACCTTCCCTCCCTCCTGCCTTCTTCCTGGGCTCAAGTTCATTCCTAATTTTCTCTACCTCCTCTCCTCCAGCAGCACAGGGGAATGGGGAAAGGGGGTTGCAGTCAGTTCATCTCAGGTTGTCCCTGCTGCTCCTTCCTCCTCACAGGAAGGAATCCTCACACTCCTCCCCTACTCCCACAGGAGGAAATCCACCATTGGCTCCTCCAGTGTGGCTCCTTCCCAGGGGCTGCAGTTCTTCCCAGACTGCTCCAGCATGCCATCCTTCCTCAGGGAGCAATCCTTCAGGGACAGCTGCTCCAGTGTAGGACCCTCATGGGGTCATAAATCCTGCCAGGAGACCTTCTCTAGTGTGAGCTCTTCTCTCCATGGGGCCACAGGCCCTGCAGGACTGTGCTCCAGTGTGGACTTCCCATGGGTTTGCAGCCACTTTTGGGCATCCACTGGTTCCATTCTGGGCTCCTCAGTGGTCTGGAGGTGGATCTCTGCTCCTCCATGGGCTGCAGGGGAATCCAGCATGTGGAGCACCTCCTGCCCCTCCTTCTTCATGACCAAGCTCTCTCAGTCTCAATCCTCTCCTTTCTGGCTGTAGCTGCTATTGCTCAGTATGGTTTTTTCCCTTTGTTAAATATGTTATCCCAAAGGTGCTCTCATCATCACCACTGGGCTCAGCTTTGTCCAGCAGCAAATCCATCTTGGAGCTGGCACAGGCTCTGCCAGACACGTTGGAAAGTTTTTGGCATCTCCTCACAGAATCCACCCCCACCCTCCTCCTGCAACCACAAACTTGCCATAGACTTTCCCACTTGAGAATTGCCTCATACAAAGTTCTGTGGTTTTTGTTTTCTCTGTTTTCTAAAAAAAGAGATTGGTATCATAAAGATGAGTATCCCTTAGCCATAGGAAATGAGTTTTGTAGCTCTGAAGAAGCAGGACCAGGATAGAATGTGTAACTGCCAGCTTGAAATACTAAAAAGCACTGGGGTACTTTCAGTACAGATTTACTGCATCTCAGTAACAGATCACATTGTTCTGAAGTATTTCTGTGAGTGGAAATTATCATCACCAAGAACAACCCAGGTTCTGTAAAAACATCAAGTTAAAACAAATATTATATCTGAAATAAAACTCAAGGTCACCCTGTAAACATACATTACTGAGCCGCATTTGCTGCCCAAATACTTGTTTTCTTATGTTTATGCATTTTGATGTGAATGCCACAGCAATAACATTGTAGTCATAGAAATACTCAACAAGCCAAGTCTGTTTTAATTACAGTTACAGATTAGATGTCTAATTCCTAGTCTTTCCTTTCACATCCTTTTATTCCCATGCCAAAGAAAATACATAGTGAGGCATTTATGCTTGTATATACTGTTCTCTGGATTACATGTCTAGCCTAATAAATTCATTAACAAGACAAGTAGTACAAAGGTCGGCTTTGCATCTCTTTCACTAAAGCTCATTATTTCCTTTTCTTCCTTACTTAATTTGTCTGTGTTGGAGTGCATTCAGCATTTTTGCTGTTTTCAGACACTAATAGAATTGTGGACTGGACATGTACACCAGTGTGACAGCCAGGAGCAGGACTATTGCCCTCCTTATGCATCCTTCCTGAATGGAAAAATAGGACAACTGATAGTCCAGATTCTGCATGTGGCCAGCACAGGGCAGGGTGGAAGAAGGCCAGCATGGTGCTTCTTCAGCAGAACAAATACAGAAGAAACTAGTAGGTGTAAATATATGTGTACTTCAAATTTGTGAAGGAACTTACAAGGGGAATCCCTCGGAAGTGAGGACAAGAATGAGGAGGAAAAGGAAATCCAAAATTTACTAAGGAAAACAAAACCAACAAATAAAAACTCAAAACAAACAAACAAACAAACACCAAAGAAAAAAACAAACAAACCCACATGTGAGAGCAAGTAATTGCCTATAATCTAAGTTTCAGCTGAAATAAAACTTACTTGTTTTTCCATAAACTAGGTTAAGCCACTTTCCTCACACAAAGTTTGTGTATCACACTTGGGACCAGCAATTGCAGACCTACCTGTGTAAAGAGCAGTGATGGTGAAGATGTCACCCACCCCTGTAAGTCTAATCTCTTAACTGACACAGGCATCAGGATGGCAACACTGCTGAATGTAACACCAAAAAACAGGCAGAAAACTAATCAAAATTTAAGACACTTGTATTTTGACTGCTCTTCTCTTTGGAAACAATGGAAAATATTCCTCTTTCCTTAGAGATCTGCAAGAGTCCCTGGAAAACCCAGGGAACCCAGCTCAAATTTTGTGTTGACCCTGTTGTGAGCAAGAGGCTGGACTAGAGGATCTTTCAGCCTCATCCATGCAATGACTGATTTCTGGAACTGCCTTTCTACAGCCTTGAACAGACTTTAAAGTTACTTTCAGAACAGCAGAAATATCAGGAAATATCTAATTTGTCATAAAATCAGGACCTCATGAAGTTGCAGCTGTGTCTGTACACCTCCCACATCCCCATCTACCTCAGAGGCTGTGGTGGTGGCTGATGCTGCCCCATATCTGCATCCCCTCTCCACCACCTCAGGAGAATTTGGTGCCTTTTTTTCAAACTAGTTAAATGACAGCTATCATTCACCTCCAATTCAATTAGAATAGCACAAAGCTGCATGTTGGTTAAAATCGTGTGGTCGATGAAGTTGAATGTGCTGGCGGATTATTTTATATAAATTTATAAATTTATATTTTAAAAAATTAGGAATTTATGATTGATCAGACAACTACAATTAAATCCAAATGGGTGTATGTGTACATACATGTATAAAGACAGTTTAAATAAATACAAAATTTCAAATATATCATTAAGCATTAATTTATAGGTACAGAATGTTGTAGCTTGGCCCTCTGGGATCCTAACATTCTGTTTTATTAACCTTTCTACCACATGAGGACTCTATTTTAAATGCAAGTGCTAACATCTGAATCTGTAAATAGTATCAATATTTAAATTTCTACAAAGTATTTATAAATTACATCAAGTCAGGACAGCCTTGGGCAGACATGGCATGTCACTGAAATAAGCAACACAGACTTTAAAAAAAATCCCCATTTATTTCAGAAACAGTACATTTAAGAAATACTTGATCTGTGCAGCCAGACTAGATAAATAGTTTTGTGGATAAGACATTATCCACAAAATAAGTTAATACTAAATAATTAGTATTGTGCAACCAAACCCACAACACCCACAGGTTTCAAAGTGCTTAGCAAGACAGTAGAAGATAATAGTTCCCATTTTAAACAGGAACATCTGAAACAGAAAACTCAGGTGGCTTGTCTGAGGTCTTACTGAAAATCAGTGTCACAAATGTGGAAAAAGGCCTGAGAACCCTGACTCTCAAACCAGCCTTGAGCCACAGAAGATTTCACTGTGACTAAAATTATAAAAAGAAACTGAGACCAAAACCCAAGTTGGTTCTTTCAGCTCAAGTAAGGAATAGAGATTTCTCACTGAGCTGAGACATGGTCATTACTGCAGCAATCTGTAGATCAGTAAGACCAGACACAGATATCCCAAAGTCACTCATGGGGAAAGGTCTCTTAATAAAAGACAGATGGCTAGAAAGAAGACAGTGACATGGAGAAAGCTAAACCCCGGGATCCACGGGAACCACCAAACTGAACTTGTGGCAGAGCAACTCTCCAGGGAAACCCCCCAAATGCCAAGAGGCATTTCTGAGTTGCAGGAGTTTCTGCAGAGACCTCTGCACTTGCAGACCTGTTACATTCCCCTGTGGGAAAGGTTTCTCCCCCTTCAGGGACCCCTAGAGCTTGTACCATGTAGTTTGACCCTTCCTTCCCTTTCTGATCCCATTGGCTGTGTCCCAAGTTGCCCCTCCCTGGCAAGAGGTGAGAAAAGACCATGTTCCTCTGTGCATGCCCTCTTTCCCTCTGGAGACCACCTGGAATAAACATCTTACTGCAGCTGAGGGTCAGAGCCTCTTTGGGGTCCTTTTACGTGTCTATGAAATATTCCTCCAAAGCCTCAGAGGGCCTGAGCTAGCTTGGAACCTCAGAGGGGTTAAAAAGGAGGATTTATTATCACAGACCCTTCCCTCATGCTGGAATGTAGGAAGCCCAGCTGGGAGAAGGCTCCTGACACACTTCACTACCAGGAGGGCCATGGCAAGCAGGGGCTGCTGGAGAACTCTGCAGCTGAACCAGGGCCCATTCAGGCACCTGTCAGCCTGGGGTCATGGCAGTGCACAGCCATGGGACTTGTACAGAAAGACACTTCATGCAGAGTCTTAGTTTCTGTGATTCATTAAAAAATATGGCTATTCTTGTGATTGATGCTCAACTTCGTGTGCTCTACACCTCAACAAAGCACCACGCTGCTGAACACCAACTAGAAATAGCACTTGTCATCCACTGTGTGTAGACTGTCCCAAGAGCACTGGGATTTCACAGAAAGATATTCTGACAGGCAGAGACAGAAATGAAGATTGACCTCTTTTGGCACAGATACTCCCCCAAGTAGCTGCAGAGACTGCCCTGAGGGCAAGTTTGTATTCTGCCTTTGGAGCACACACAGCTGTGTGCACTCAGCAGTGTACAACTGTTCCAACCATCTTCCAATGTTCCTGAAACCAACAGTGTTGGCACAGCACCTGATCACATGTTTCACAGAAGGAAAAACAATGCACAAATTAGCTGGGACAAGAGAACAAAGGTGCACACAATGCAGTGTACAGGGATCTTCTCCCCCTTACATCATCCAGTCATATTCACATTGCAAAGATCTGGGCAGCTCCCACAGACGGGAAGTGTGGAACTTCAGGTGAGGTCACACGGATCATTTGGTGTTGCTGATCTCTTGGTTTTTTCTGTGAGATGGGCACTTGCAGTTTTCCTGAGGTAGCAGATACAGAGGTCTTCCCTTTATTCCTTTAAGAAAAGCAAAAGTGAAGAAAAAGAGGACAAGCAGACAGAAGTGCTGGAGTTTCTTATAAAAGATATAAATACACTTGAAGTAAAATACATTTCTGGAATACCCCACTGAGACAGCACAAGAGCCTCCAAAAGCAAACTTCACCATCTCAGAATCACCCTGAAGACAATTATAGGTTTATTGTGGCAAATGAGTTAGTCAAAGAGAAATTACTTCTCATCAATAAGTAGCCAGGCTCCTGGCTCTGCAGGGCCCTGGATTTTATGTGGAATGCCCTTTTTTCTCACTGCCATCCTGCAGCAGGTCAAGGGGGCAGAACTGTAGGCGCTGTGCACACAGCACTGACAGCAGGGAACACAGCACTGCTACGTCAAGGCATTTGCAGAACTTAAGTGCAGAAAGTGCTCATCAGAGGACAAGTGTACCCACTCCTTCTGCTGCTCTGCCACCTTTTCTGCCAAGCATTTCACCAGGACAGGATCCACCTTGGAGTCGATCTTGTTGGCGAACCAGTGCCCGTAATTCAGAAGCCACCTCAGCTCCCCAGCCCCGTAGATGCAGACACTGCGGAGGTGGGTGCCAGTGCAGGGGGGATACAGATAGTCCTCCAGATAATTCCACTTCACCAGGCGAGTTTTGCTCTGCAAGTCTGTCACATCCTGGGATGACCTTGGAACTTCCCCAGGGACCCCGGGGACACGGACAAGAGTGGCCCAGAAATGTTCATCTGGAGAGTAAGTGTCCCTTGACCACTCAAAAAAATCTTTTGCAAGTGAGCTTTCAAGGGCATATTGGATAAATTCTCGGCTTAAAACAAAATAGGCACTGCCTACAAATATCTCAATATCATGAGGTGGCGGATTCTTGGAAATGTTGGTTTTTACAGGCATCTGCATGTATTCATAAGGCACTTTCATAAGTTCATAGTGATAAGTAAATCGTTCTCTTTTGCTACTGCTTGGCTTTGAAGTCTCAAGCATGTTTCCTCCACCAAGCTTCTTCAGTTCAGCAACCAACTCAAAATTTGATCTCAAAGGGAAATCTTGGCCACACAAATTGATAACATACTTCCAAGGAACTGGAGAGTCCATCAAATCAGACAAACAATTGAAATCTGCTTGCAGACGTGAAATATGTGCGTAGTCCACTGTCTCCAATTTTGATGCAATGAAAATATTTGGGAAACACTTAGCTAGATTGTTCAAAGCAGATTTGAAACTTTTTGCTGCTTTTTGGTCATAGTGGATGCAGTAAATATTTTGACGGCTGTACAGAGAATGTATGAGCCTTTCTACCATTGCTGCATCTTTGTGAACAACCAAAGAATAGGCAATTGGAAAACTCTCCTCCTCTGGAGAAACAGGTTTTAGGTGGTATTTCCTAAGTGAGTGATACACCTGACAGTCATTTGTCATTGCTACAACATCTTCATCAGCTAAATCAACTATTTCTTTTCTTCTTATCTCTAAACTCTTGCCAATTTCATGAGGATCCTGTTCATATATAGATGAACAATTAATTTCATACTGGAACTCATTTCTAGGGAATGAATATCTGTTTCTAACATAAGAAGAAGTGCTCAAGAAGTGCTCAACTAAGTAGATGCCTTTAGAGGGAAAAAAGTGTCTTTCGACATGGAAGAGCTTCAGCAGTGCAATCAGCCACCCAGTAACACACAGAATCAAAATCTTCCTTCGTGTGGGACATTTGTAGGACCACTTGCTCCTCTTCATTCTGCAAGAAAAAAGGGGCATGGTGTTATTTTAAATCAGAAATCATCAGAGACCATTCCAGCCTCTAAGAAAGACATGTGCACACCAGTCTGCCTACAGCACAAACACCACCTTATTAGGAAGGGCACTGGAAATCTCTATTTCTTCCTAATCATAATTTTAAAATTTAATTCCCCTGAATTGGTT
Source organism: Cisticola juncidis (assembly GCA_013400215.1). Classification (NCBI taxonomy): domain Eukaryota; kingdom Metazoa; phylum Chordata; class Aves; order Passeriformes; family Cisticolidae; genus Cisticola; species Cisticola juncidis. Next base: position 1,492,450 of record VXBR01020418.1, read on the forward strand.
AAGTAAGGCAATAAACCAGATGATTTCCAGCCAAACAAGAGTATCAGAATGAGACTCACATTGGGTTTTCTCCAAACCTTTTTAAAATTCCTAATGAGCCACAAACTGAAGTACAGCAGCCCCCTGGACTGGAAAAACCATTACTGTCATCCATGTAAATAGGAAAGATTTTCTGTTTCCCTGAGTAACTACAAGACATTCAGTGGGAGCAGCACAGGAATGTCTAGTAAGTCTAGAAAGTCTAGAATTCTAAAGAATGTGCACCTAAGGTAGACATTAGTCTTGTTTTTTTAAAAAAGCACAAAACTGAAAGCTTTACAATTCAAAAACTGCATTCTCGTTATCACTAACACTGGAGCTGGCTCATAAAGATGTCAAAGGGGAAATGAATTTCCTTCCTGTCCTGTGCCAACAGGATCTGACAAGCCCAAAATCCTTTCTCTATTCAGATTTCTTCTGGAAAATACTTCTAACTTGCCCTTAAGACAGAGGTGGATAGAGACATAGCACTTTCATCCACTGGTATGAACATGTAAAGAATGTTCCCTTCTGAAGGCAGAAGGGGTATTAGTAAGAGACAGCACATCTGTCCTGCTCTCTGTCATGTGGCAGCCTTGGATGTGACCACAAAAACACAAAGGGGCCTTGGATGTGGCCCCTTTTTATACAGTATGTTAGTTAATAGCATTCCTGTAAAACCTAAATACAGGGATCCTCTTCCATGTAGCTTTGGTTTGCTGGCTGAGTGTAATCACCATTGTTACCATCCCTGAATTAAAATTGGACCAGAACCTCACACAAGTGCAGCAGTAAACTTAGCTCTGCTTAGCTTAAACTAAGCTCTACTTTGTCTTTAAATTGAACAGCTCCCAGTATTTTCTTCTGAATAGAAGCTGTTTCAGAATTCTTCCAGAGCCAATAAAGTGGTGGGGCCAGCAGACATGGCTCAGATGCCTGCACACCTCACACATGCATGTAAAATCAAGTACTGAGGTGTGCATTCAAATAAATTGCAAGACTAATTTGGGCATCTTTAGCATTCCCTTAAATGTCAGGTCCTGCAAGGTGTAGCTTACATTTAAATTGCAATTTGTCAAGGCAGAGCTTTTTCATTTGTCTGCTCTCCCTTGACTTTGCCTTTCCCTGTGCACCTTTGTCCTTAATATTTCTGTTCTAGGGCAACAGCAAGAAGGAAATGTTATCTCCTTGTTTCATCTGGGGGTTACCAGGTACAGACCAGGGTAAGCCAACACGTACCTATTTCTATTTTGCAGAAACCAAAGCTCAGCTACTCTCTGCAGGTTTTAGAAACTGTCTCCAGGTATGCTAACAAAGGAAGAAAAAACAGATCTCATAGAATCATGGAATAGTTTGAATTGGAAGGGACCTTAAAGATAATCTCATTCAAAAATCCCTGCCCTGAGAAGGAAACTTCCACTAGGCCTTGAACAATTCCAGGGATGGGGAATCCACAATTTCTCTGGACAACCTTTAGCAGTGCCTCATCCTCTTCAAAATGAAGCAAGGCCTTCATATCCCTATGGAGCCAAAAAATCCCACATTCCCCCATACCAAGCAGGTGCTTTCCTTCACCACTTCTTTGAAATTAATCCCAGCCCAATGTCTAATCTGGGTTTCCCCTTTACCTATTTCTTTTATGTATCTGTGTTCCTGAAGAACACAATTTTTTCCTGGAGAAAAATCACTTTTAAAAGCTGCTCCTAACCAAAGGCAAGTTTTCAGCCATACAAAAAAAGCCCTGTAAAGGGGAAGACAGGTAATCTGCCCTGGTTTTTTTTTTTTTTTTTTTTGGTTTGTTTTTTGTGGTTTTTTTTGGAGGGAGAAGACCTGTGTGGTGTGGCCTTTCTGTAAAGCTCACCCCAAGCCTCTGCCCAGTGTCCTCCTGGCTACCAAGGACAACACCCACCACCCCTGGCTGAACAGGGATTGCCTAAGTCAAGGAGTGAATCTTCTCTTACTCTCTCCTTCAAAGAGGCGAGTCTGGACCAAGAAAAAGGAGGGGGAAAAGCCAACACACTCCAAACTTCTCCCAGACCTCTCTATATGTGTCAGCCCTGGACAGCTTCTGCCCATTACCAAACATTCTGTTGCTATGAAACCAAACAAAGCCATAGAATCTTAGAATGAGCTGGAAGGGGCCCACAAGAACCACTGAACTACAACTCCTGGCCAGCACAAGGCACCCCAAGAGTCACACCCTGTGCCTGAGAGCAGGGTCCACCTCAGAGTACTGAACTCTGTCAGGCTGGTGCTGTGACCCCTTCCCTGGGGGGCTTCTTCCAGTGCCCAGCCACACTCTGGGTGAGGACCCTTTTCCTTGTGCTTAACTTAAACCTCTCCCAACACAATTTCAAACTGTTCCCATGGGTCCTGCCACAGTTCACCACAGGGAAGAAATCAGTGCCTGTCCATCCACTTCCCAACAAGGAAATTGTAGATCACAATGAGACCCCCCCTCAGTGTCCTCCAGGCTGAACAGACCAAGTGACCCCAGCTGATCCTCCTCTTACAGCTTCCCCTCCCTTCCTTGTGAAGGATATCTTCCTTTGGACACTCCTGAATGGTTTTATATCTCTCTTTTACTGTGGCACCAGAGCTGCCCCCAGCACTGGAGGGGAGGCTGCCCCAGAGCAGAGCAGAGCAGAGCAGGACAATGCCCTCCCTTGCCCTGCTGATGCTGTCCCTGATGTCCCCAGGACACAGGTGGCCCTCCTGGCTGCCAGGGCACTGCTGGCTCAAGCTGAACTTGCCACAGACCAGCACCCACTGGTCTGTTTCCACAGGGCTCCTCTCCCAACCTTTCGCATCCCAGTCTCTCCAAGCATCCAGGCTTGCCCTGTCCCAGGTGCAGAATCCAGCACCTGTTTTTGTTAAACTTCATATAATTGGTGATTGCCCAGTCCTCTAATTAGTTGAGCTCTCTCTGCCTTTAACAGCTCCTCCCAGTTTAGTGTCCCAGTTTGTATCTTTGAGTTTATCTTGTTTTCTGTATCCAAGTCATCAGTGAAGGTGCTGAAGAGCACTGGCCCCGAGGTGCAGCTCTGTGGGACCCCACTGGTGACAGGTCACCATGATGCCACCCCATCCACTGTAACCCTTTGTGTCTGACCTGTCAGACAGCTGCTTACCCATCACATGATGTACCCAGAGGGATCCTGTGAAAGACAGCATCAGAAGCTTTATTGAAATCCAAAAAAATCACATCATATGACATCACCAACTAGGAGAGCTACCTTAAAGGAAATTAGTTTGTCAAGCAGCACCCTCCCCTCATGAAGCCACGCTGGCTATGACCAATGACTGCATTTTCTTTCAGGATTTTTTCCAGTAACTCCCAGAATAATCTTCTCCATAATTTAACCAGGCATTGGAGTGAGATTGACAGTACTGTAGTTACCAGGGTCATCCCTCTTGCTATGAAGGAATTCTTCCTCATATCCAAACAGAACCTTCTCTGGTGCAGCTTGAGGCCATTTCTTATGCTGCTGCTGCTTGCCTGGGAGAAGAGGCTGACCCCCACCTTGCTACATCCTTCTTTCAGGCAGTTGCAGGGAGCAGTAAGGTCTCCCTTGAGCCTCCTCTTCTCCAGGCTAAAAAACCCCAGCTCCTCAGTCACTCCTCATATGACTTACCTTCTAGACCCTTCATCATCTCTGTTTGCCTTCTATATAATTTACTAGTACAAAGTTGATTTCAGCAAAAACTGTGATTTCTTGATGAAGAGTGTGAGACTGTGGACTTAAATCTCTTGAGACAGAAGGGCCATCACAAACCTCATCAGGTTTGGACTCAGCTGCAAAACTTTATTTTTTACCACATGCAGGCTCAAGGCCCTGCTCAGAGGTAGAGGTGTGATGTACACACCATTCTCTCCAGGGGAACACAGAGTGAATGAAAATGACAGATGAGAACCTACAGCTGCCCAAAGCACCTATCTTGGGTAGCACTGACCTGATGATAACTCTGGTTATCTTCCCACAAAACCTTTTCTTCAAGTGATGCCATTCAATACACAGGTAAGGTTCCACTTTTTGTATCAAGATTTTATATTATGATTTTGTATTATGGGCTTGGCATTGACACCTTGCTTTCTTCTGTAAATCTGTAAAATCTGTTACTTGTCTTTTCTACATGTGAGAAGATTCCTGAGGTACAGTTGCTTGTCCCAGAGCTTGAGGAGGGCAGGAGCCCCAGGTTTCCACCTAGCCTAAGACTTTTATCCAGATCCTCTCCCCATTATACAGCCCTTTCAAACCTGCGCTCCCAGGGAAATTCTCATCTCCTGCCTCTGCACCACCCTATTACTAAAATTCCCAGATTTTACCCTTTCCCTGTTGCCTAAAACCAAGCACATGCATTTGTATCTGATTAACAGATCCATTATCAATTTATTATGTCAAAAGATCTGCATTTTCCTTATCACTAGCACTGTAATGCAAAACACAAAACCTAATTTTATTAAAGTCATGGAATTGTCTCTCCCTTCACAAGTGCTGCTCACATTTAGTGAAGATGGATGAAGATAAGGCCTTCATCTCTCAAGACCAAGTACAGTTCAGCCTCAAAAAAGATCATGCCCTCAACTGCAAGGACTGCTGTGTCAAATGTTTCTGAATTCATAAAGCCATGCCCACTGCTCAGGATTCAATCCCAAAGTGAAAATGGGTGAAGTTTCCTGGAAAGGGAGGAAATCCTCCCCCCAGGTCCTCAGGCTTCATGTGGAAGGACTCCAACTTCAGAGGTGTGGTAGCTGGGAAATGGCCCAGCTAAAAGCTTCCAGTCATGAAACTCAGGCATTAATTACAACTCTTTTGATTGACAGCAAGGCTATCTGTGATACTGAAGTTTAGAAACTATAAGGTGTGCTGCTGACATCAGGTGAAACCTGGCTGGAAAACCCTGAACATGCTGCTCTCTGAGCCGTGTGAACAACTGAAAGATTTTGCATTTCACTGGCACTCCCAAAAACATGCACATTGCCTCAAGTCAATGTATGTCTTACAAATGCAACAGAAATACTTGTCGTTTCAGGATTTTCTGTTTGAACTGAACTGAGTTCTGAAAGAAATTCAGCTTTGTATGAGAACAAAGTACTACAGAGTGCAACAATCCACATTTTGGCTTGTTCTACAGATTATTTTTATCAAAATTAGGATAGATTAGAACAACGTTTACTTCTTCATTTGTACGTTTTAATAACTAAAAAAATCGTTATTTTCTGTAAAAAATTGTAAAAACAGCAGTGGGACTTCTGGCCTCCAAGGCAGAGCCTAAGAGGGAGCAATGATCTGCCTGATTGAAAAACTGTTCTGCTGTTTTGCCTGAGTGCTGTGTAACTTTTTCTGCATTCCGATCTAAAGACTCTTGCTAAGGCCACTGTGCACTATCACATATCAAGATTATTGCAAGATTGAAGCTCATGATTCCCATAATATTTAATTTTTATTATTAACAGTTCCATAATATTGAATATCTAAGATGCTGTGGAAACAATACCGACAGTGTAAGCAAGGTTTAAATTGTTTTTGAGTGTGCCCACCAGAATTTTCTCTGTATTTACCAAATCAGTGAAAAGTGAACCTTATTAACTTTACATCTTCTCAGTGCTATGCCAAGAAATTGTCGTGGGCCTGCTGGGAAACTGCATATCTAGGTAGCACTGGATACCTCATATCAGTCCAGCATCCTGTCCCTGGAGAGAAGCAGACCACACATACAGAAAGAGGAGCCAAGTCTTATCCACCTCCCTGTAAACACACAGCCCTTGAAAGAAAAAAATAGGAACTGCTGTTGCTTTTAATTGGAAGGAGAACACAGCAGTCACATGAAACTGAACATTATGAGATGTGGTGGTCCAAACTGAAGAACCCCCCTGTAAGAACATTCATTAATTCACTGGGAATAACATTTTACACAAAATGTATTTCCATTCCTTCCAGGTAAAATTAAGTTTAAACTGTCACTCCTACTGAGAAATTCGATGCCATCATATGTTGTTTCATAGAATTATAGAAACATGGAAATACATGGCTTGGAAGGGGACCTTTAAATGTCTTCTAGTCCAACTCCCCCACCATGGATAGGAACATTTCCCCTAGACTGCTTGAGGTTGTCACATAACATCTAGTCACACTTAATATTAGGAAGCAGAACTTAATGTGGTGAAACTACCCAGACCACTTCTAAATTTGGCCTTGAAAAAACCAGCAGAGAACCTGTTCTACATCCCAGCTGCTCTGTTATGCACATGAGATACACCTTACCCAAACTCAGCATCTACAACATTCTGCAGCTGCTGGAAAGACACCAGGAACTGCAAAGGATCAGCATTTCATCCCAGAGCATGAACTGTGAGATGGGCTGGATGAAGCACCCCCTGGGAAAGTCATGGTCACATCAAACATAAGCCAGGAGAAAGCTCAGCTTTTACACCACAGCTGCCAGCTCTGCTTGCTCTGCTTGCAATGACACAGCCTCGTTGCACTTCCAAAGTGAGGAATTCCAGGGGTGGCAGTATCACACCCAGCCCTGATCCTCTGCCAGGAACACCCCAGCAGCTCCTCCATCCCACAGTGGCACTCAGAGGCAATGCAGAAAAGCCAGGAGGCTGCTCTGGCCAGCACAAATCTGAGTTAGCTCAGAGAACCAAGATCCTGCCCTGGCTGACCTCCAATGGCTCATATACACCAGTGCTGAAAAAGCTTCAGCCCTCTTTGAGGCCACCCTTCTGTAAATGTTCAAGGAGGCATTTGAGAGCTCAGAGGAATGGACAGATTCCCTCATCAGCACAAAGAACCTGGCAGGCTTCGGGCTCACACTGTGTCTCTGAAGATGAGTTTTCACTTTAGTTGAGACTCTAATAATATACATATAGAGACATATAATAATATATACATATAATTATATCTAATGATATACATATGTGAGAGACATGGGCTTTAATGCAGCTCCTCAGATTATTATTTTCTGCTTTTTTCCCAAACTCTATGTATCCAGACTCCCAGTCTGTGCAACTTTGTGATGCCAATGTCATTCTTGCACAGGAGTCTACAGCTCTCTTCACCCTGAGCAGGAGCAAATTACCAACTCTCACACTCCTCTTGCTCGAAGTGGCAAGTCTCACCTGCTGTCCACACAGTGCAGAGGTGTTCCCAGTCTGTCTGTATTCAGACCACACTGAATTAGCAGCTTCTGAACTACCTTGTTTGAGAAAATACAGAATTTTTCAACTCCCCAGCATTCCATTCGCTTTCCTCATTGTCTTTTCTGATACAGCCTGTGCTTCATTAAGCTCAAATGCTTCAGTGATTAAAGGTAGAAGGCTCCAGGTGGATCTACAATGCCCACAAGCTCTGTGGATGTTGCCTGCAGATTGGAGTTATTATGAATCATCCAGGTCCATCACAGGAAGCACAGAGCCTGGGTGGAGCCAAGATATCAGATGTACCCCCAGGTAGAAGGATAAAACTCCTCCTTTGAAGGTTGGGTTTTGCTCAGGAAAAAGGAAGGGATCTCTGCTCAAAGAGAGCTGACACCATCTAGAGGGAAAGGCATTCCTTTGGTGTTGGAAGGAGTAGGCATGGAAGGAAGGTTGTACCCTGTAACCTGAGGAAGTTTGTGACCTGTCTGCCTGCAACAACCAATGCATCACAACTTTCCTGAGGAGCACAAGGTATCTATCAACATCCACTGCCCCCCTGCTCTGCCCTCTGCCAGTCCTCCCCAAAGGGCCTGCTCAGCAGGCAAGCAAAAGTCCAATCTCAACCCCCATCTGCACTGAGCTACAGAAAACAAAAGCCAGGACCTTTTTTTTTAAATGCATAGCATTATCAAATTTATAATACTTTATTTCTACTTAAGTGATACCCATCAAAGAAGTCAGTGACTTTCTACAGATGCCACAAATTCCTTTTGGTGTCATGCAAGACAGCCAGCTGGTGGGAACCATCTCTTGGTCTGTGGTCACATCTGCTTGGGACTGGTTTACCCTGAGCATAGACTGAAAAGTCATGTTCACTGCCACCAGAACAGGGATTCCTGGAAAGCTCAGGCTGCCAGCAGGCAGTGCTCTCTCCTCAGTGGATCTGAATTTCACAGTGCTTGCAATGAAAGCTGCTGTGAGGCAGCCTGCTTCTGTGCTTGCCACAGAGCAAGAGTGAAGTGAAAAGGTCAAGTTTGAGTGCAAGTCTGTGGAAAGAGATGATAGAGAAGATGTAGGGGAACAGGAGTGCTTTTACCCCAACACGTGATTCTTTTTTGCATGAAGGAACCCTTCTACATATGCACAGCATGAATCAAGCTTCTTGCTATCACCTAGGTTAAAAAAATAAAAAGGGAATAGGTGCTGAGAAGACCAGGAGCAGCAGAAACAGAGGCTGGGAAATTACAAAAGAGGAGAATGGGGAGAAGGATTGATAAGGGTAAGTAATTTCATGTAGGTAGCATTAGCAAGAGAAACAAAAATCAGAGTTGCAGAACAAGTGGTTTCTCCAGCCTGTTACACCCTCCTCATTCAAAGGCATCTGAGGGAAAAGCAGTATCTACACCATTCCTTGGAAAGCAGACCACAGTGTATTTAAGCAGCCAACACCTTTACTACATAAAGCAGGACCTATGGGAACAGTTCTCTCTCCTCCCAGTGAAAACACTTCAGGAAAGTTCCCCCTGATAAAATATCTCTGTTTGTTTAAAGCACACCTGCTCACACTGCAATGCAAACTTGGTGGTTTGCATGACAAACTCTGTGCAAAAATTTAGTTAGCTCCTCCTGCTTTTCCCTCTGGTCTATACAAATCAAGTCTGGGTCTTGATAGGTCTGTGGGAAAGACAGAGGGGATAACATTCCTGGGAAACTAGGGAAGAGGAAAAGTAATCTTGTGCTTTCCTAAGCTATTTATTTTAATCTTTTGTAAATTATCTATCTGAATTAAACTTTTACCACTATTTAACTATTCAATGTTCCTAACTGGAAATGTTCATTTATTAATGTGCTATTTTTTTTACTGCTGCTAGCTGGTTATTTCCATTGCAAAATTATCTATTGACAGGGATCATGGGATTTCTGTAGGAGGACGTTCTATTGGCATTAAATCTCAATCAGTTGATTCTATCAAGTTTGTCTGGTTTTCCACCCACTTGTTCTGCACTGGAGCCTCAGCCTGTGCCCCTCTAACACAGTCACACTTAGCACCAGCTTCATTTTGCACATCTCACCCCCTGGTTTTGGCTTGCCCACTTGATATAAAATTACTTATTTTTCACTTACATTTTCTCTGAGTGATGGGCAACTAAAGAGCCAACTAACTTCAGTTACTTAAACACTTAATTGAAAGTTGTGGAAAAATATGTCATTTCTTTTAGAGGTAATTGGATGACAAGCCTGCCACGTTTAAGACCCTGAAGGCTTAAAACAACACAGTGTCCCAATGAAAAACAGTAAGAAACTACTACAGTTTAGCACATTGTGGGTTTTGCTTCTGCAAGTGGAAAGATGGGTTCTTGCCACATACCTGGGAAACACAGGTCCCACAGAGATCTGGCAGTTGAATGAATATCACACACAACTTTGTCCCAGTACTAACCACGAGGACTCTCTCTTGCACAGGATCTGCATTTCCTAGCAGAACTTCCTGTGCAGACAGTAAGTTTTGCTTTGCTTGTCTGTTTGCCACTCAGTCCCAGCTCTCTGTAGGCTCTTTAGAAAAGGGTGGATTCTCCTTTCCAGTTGCCTCCAGTGGCAACCCCAATAGTTTCAGCAAAGTATCCTGCATCAATTTCAGCATGTTCATGTTCCAGGGATATGTCAAGGTACAGAAAGTCAATGTCTCAGCTCTTGGACCAGGAAAAGAGGCAAGCAACTTCTGCAGGGTCATACAAGCAGCACAAGAGAGAATGTGGTTCCTCTGAAATCCCAACTAATCTGGACAGCTTTACAGTAAATTTTCATGAAAGCTCTTTTGCTGGAGGCCTGAAAAATCTCTCAGCAAATCCTCTGGTACAACTCATACTACTGTGTCATGCCAGTCTGAGGATTTGCAGCCCTCTCAAAGCAGTGGTGTTAAGTGTTAAGCAGCAGCAGAAAGTGTTAAGAAGGCCCAGAGATAGCCATCAAAATTTCCAAGCCTGATGCTTATACATCGAGAATTTCAATTCTCTGACTTTGTGACATGGAAGTATCTGTGCTTGCCAAGGACATAGTGCACTATAAAGGTAGGAATCAAGAAAACAAACAAAAACCCACTAACAAACACATACTTCAACAAATACAGTTTAGTCCCTTCTAATTTGTGGCAATCTAGAGTTTAACAGCTTTTTTTCCACCCCATATGGGAGTTTAAACCAATAGTACAACAGTGGAGAGAGAGTTAACCTTTAAGCTATAGGATAACATAAAAATTAGTCCCAAAAGGACAGAATTTGTGTTCATTGGCAAGGAGATGCACCATAAAAGAGGGTGGAAATTTCCTGTTAGACAGGGAAGCACGAGAAACTGCACTGCACTGCAGAAAACTCCCATTAACAGCTCAAAATATTTCTCCATTTCCTTCACCCCTCCACCAAGCTGCCTGCAGACTCTTGTCTGCAAACTCCCACTGTAAATCACCCTCTGTAAGTCCTTCCTCCCCTCAAAGCTTCTCACATCAGCAAGATCACATCTGAGAGAGCTGCAGACCTACCTCCTGCACTCTGCTGTGGTCTCTTCCCCTCTTCAGGATGCTCTGTCCCAGGGCATCAGTGTGGGTACAGCCAGCTCAGAGGGCAAAGTCCTGGTGTCTGCTCCATCCTGCCCCTGCAGCCTCCACCAGCATCAGCGCTTCAAGTGCGTGCGAGGTCGGACACACAGAAGTAGCTGGGGTGACATTGTTTCTTGCACAGATTGAAAAAGAAAATTGTAAAATGTTAGCTGAGAAATAGCAAACATGGAGACTTGGCATGCTAAGTCCCAGAGCGGGTGGCACAAGGGGTGGCTATGGCTGCAATTCTGAACTAACAAGCCTCTGCTTTTTAGCAGGTTGGTTGGGAAGGTTTTATTGTTGTTCTTATTAAGCTGTGGAAGGCATTATCCGTATAAGAAGCATGTATTTCTGTTTACACATAGCATTTCTAAGCACCAAGAAGGCAGGAAGAAAGGAACACTGTAAAAAGAACAGATCACATCAAAGCAACCTAATTTCCTTCTCTAGCACAGTAAAGAGGACTTGGGGAGAGGCCGGAAAGCACTGGGACATGAGGAGCCTGCCAAAAGCCTCACCAAGTTAAAGATGCACACAATACTTCAGGTACCAAGATTCCGGGTCTCAAAGGCCTTGCTCCCTTCACAAATAAAGTAGGTCTGACCCTAAGCCAAGACCAGAAGTTTGGGCTACTGTTGTAAGACCCACAGTACTTCCTGAAACTCTCTTTAGCTATGATGATCCGCACTGGAAGTTCACCTAGACATAAATACTTCATATGGTATACAAAGTCTCCATGGCAAGAAATACATTTCATACCTAACTTTCCTGTGTGTGGTGCTTACAATGGAATTTGAGGAACCAAACAATGCACTATTTGCATATACCACAAACAACTATCATGGTATTTTCCCTCCTGCAGCACTATTCCTAAGGCATATGTAGTATTCTCCTCCTCTCCATCCACATTTTAACCAAAACACACACACCAGTCTCCCAGCTGATACAGAATTATAAACTGCACTTCTGTGACTGAAGTAGGCTGAGAGTCATAAGCCCCAAAGAGGGCTCTGGGTGTCACAGATTCAAGGGAGCCTGCAGTCCTGCCTTAACTCATTGTCCCCAGCACTGCAAAACTATACAGAGCTGACAGTATCCAGACTCCTTAATATGGAATGGTAATACCTAATATTGGCACTCTGGTTTTTTTGCATAAGATACAATGTGACATGACAGTAGCTGGGTCAGTTCTACCTCTTTTCAGTATGATGGCAGGATACAGTGTTCAATTATATCATGTGTTATAAATTGATTTAAAAAAATTAGGGAAATGGGACATCTTCTGTGAGACAAAATCTCCCAGCATATGCAAAACTGGAAAAGGTCTGCAGACAGCTATGCATCTTTTGAGTAAGATTTAGGGTGCTGACTTGTCCCTGCCTGGAAATCAAGCGTGCAGAAAGACCTCCCCCAGCAAACAACAGTGCACCACAAAAACACACACAGCTGCACTCTGCAGTCAATCCAAAAGGAAAAGGTCTTTGACTGGCACCAGGGAATCCTGCACAAGCTACTTGACCCACCAGACAAGCCACACACAGTGGTTAGATAACACAAGAGAGCATGCTGTGGGAGGATGGGTGGGTCTCTGACAGGCTGGTATCTACCTCATCACCTACCATTGCCTGGATGTGATGAAATTAGAGAGCTCCTCTTTCTTCACAGGTGTCTCTCGTACTAAAAGCAGAGTGACCTCTGCACTTGGTCACTTTGCAAACCCTCTAGAAGCCTTCTTCATTTTTGAGTGTTTCAGGGAGATGTCTGATGAGGCTTGACTTGTTGACAATTACGCAAAATGCACTCCCTTGCTGGATTCAGCACCCTGCTGTTTATGTTGCAGAAATGAGCTTTTTATGACTCATCTGGTACATTTCTTCATTCCTTTATCAATATTTCTTGGAAGACCTCAAAAGCTGGAGTCACCATATGACTCCTGATGACTCTTTCTGCAGCTGTAACTGCTACGCAAATGTTTTAATTCCTCAGAACTTATCCGGACTATTTATTTCAGATACAGTCTCTTGCCTATCAGCAAGGCATTTATAGGATGGAACAGCCAGCCTGTTGACTGACTAGAATAATTTGCACATTCTAGGCCATAAAATAGTGTGCAGAGTATAGGTTACAAACCACAAAACCTACAGAACCTGGTACACAAGCAGTTTTCAGTTGTGTGGATCCCTTTCTTGGGCATCTGGGTATCCAGTATAATTTCACACTGAGGTGGTGCCAACCCAAGCAAGTGAAAACTGAATGTATTCCTTATCACCATTATTGCTTTTCAGAAAGTTATAATCCTTAGGAATTACTAATTTATGCTATACATATGTCAAAAGGTATTAGCCAGATTTGCTGGTAATCTTTAAATGCCTTTACATCTGGGTGGCATACACAAAAATACATGAGAACTGGGCCAAACCCCACCATTATCGGATGTATAAACCAGAAGCCACAGTTGAACAAATGTAGTACCATTTCACTTCCCTTTGTATGACCATCTCAGAAAAGCTATGTGCATGAAAGAACAATCATATCATATCCATGGAGCCCATCCAGCCCAGGATATTGTTGCATAGTAGTCAAAAGATGATGCTTGGAAACAGGAGAAAGATCAAGTACTCCTGAACACCTTCCCCACTGGTGCTTTCCAGTTCTATTTCCTTACAGCTTAGAAGTTTTCAAAGACAGGTTACAAATGTCTGTTTCTTACGAAATTTTGAGTTCTTTCATCTAGTCATTTTTGGACCTACATGAGCTTTCTGACATTCAGAGATTAGGGAGTGTGGGGGTGGGGGGCAACATGCTACAGCTCACTTGAGCATAGTGTAAAACCCCACTTTCTTGTACTTGCTTTCAATCTTTTGCCTCCCAGTGTCACTTGACTGTTGTAATTCCCCGTCTGAAAGAAGCAAGCAGTTCTTTCCTGTTAATCATCTCCACTTCAGCTGCAAGTTTATCTACCATCTCTACCCCTCAGCTGTTTCTCTCACAAGCAAGCAAATGCAAAAGGATAAGTACTAAGGAAATTTATTTACGCAAAAGGCTACTATTCAGGAAACATACCTATCTCAAAATGGAATAGGTTGGTTCATGGATTAGATATTTGGAATGAGTTAGAGGATGTTCAGTGGAGCAGATCCTCAGGTGGGACACAGTGGAGGTTCCCTGTAATGTCTTCTTTTTCTAAGCCTTACTCTGGCATTAGTAAAACTGTTCACCCAATGATGAGGGACAAGATGGTACCGTTTCTCTTCTGGGGAGAAAGAGAAAGTTCTGACAAATTCTTGCTTTTGTTACTTTCTGTTTCCTCACTAGGAAAAAGAACCTTATTCCATACTAAAGAAATGACTAAGTGCACTTGGCAAATCCAAATACAGCTACATGAACGTTTTGAACAATTTACCGAGAAACGAAAAAACGCCAACATCGCAGCAATCCCGATTCCTCCTACCACACCTTACTCTAAGTTGGTGTAACTGTTGCTTCTGGAGAGAATTTTACGAGGCTCCAATATTTAGGCACGCCGCCTATCAGCCGAGGTGTGTGCCCCGGCTCCGGACACCTGCATCGCGAAATCCCCCCGTAACTAACTTTTAAGACAAACGGCACCTTCTTACCGGAGCTCTCCCGCAGCATCCGTACCGACCCTGGTCCTCCTGCTCCGGCCGCCTCCGGCGCCGCGCCCGGCCCGGCGCTCTCGCCCCCGCGCAGCGCCTGTGCGCGGGGCTTGCGATGTGCGTGCGGCACATTTTCCTCCGTGACGTGGAGGAAAAAAAAGAAGCGCCGCCGCCCGCCCCGAAACCTGGCGAGCAGGAGGAGAAGGACGAGTGGGAGGTGACGGCGAGGTCCCCGCCGGCACCTGGGAGCGGGAGGAACCCGCCGCCTCCACGCCGCCCCTCCGGCGAACGCAGCAGCCTCTTCCCCACGGCTGCCCCTCGGGGGCGGAGCGGCCGAAGAGCTCCCCAAACGCTACGGCCGGCTCGACCTGGCGGTAGGACAGGGGTAGGGCTAGGACGAGCCCCCGGCTCAGGCTCGTTGTCCTGTGCTCGGCTGTCCCGGGGCCGAGCCGTGCAGAGGGACGGGCTGCTGTGCTCCCGAGGCCGGTGGGCGAGAGGCGCTGCAGCCTGGAGTCAAGCCTCTGCTTTTTAGCAGGTTGGGTGGGAACGTTTTATTATTTTTATTTAGCAGTGCAATAACCTACTGCTGCCCTGGAATACTGTCGCTCCCCAACCACTTCCAGGCTAAGGCCGGTGTTTTAAGGCCAGGCTGAGCTGCTGGCTCTGCTCGCAGAGCACCGACTCGGTGAGAAATGTGGAAGACGCTACCGCACCTGTCCGCAACTGAGAGCAACTGTCCGCTCCTGTGGCGCTGACCCTGCGGCTGGGCACCGCTGTCACAGCTCGGCTTAAGGCTGGTAATTGCATAAGCCACTGTGACCAAGTTATGTGTAACTGGGTGTTTGGGCTCTCACCACAGAAATGTGTAAGTGAAATCAAAAGGCCACAGATGCTGGAAAATTCACCTGTGGATTACTCTGCTACAACAGTGTTGGGGTAAGTGGTAAATCCTCCTGCCACAGACAAAGCCAAAGCCTCAGTAAAAACAAACACTACAAGAAAAAAAAATGCCACATCCATAACTCAGGAAAAACATACAGATACAAAAAAATCACACAAAAGTTTTTTGAATCCTGCTCCGAAGTACCATTCCTTAGAAATGTCTTACTCCCTTCCTGGGCCATATTTTTCCTGATATGGCCAGTAACTTAGCAGTTAAAAAAAAACTCAAAACCTCAAATTTTGGATCACCTACATAATTTCCTACCCAACTAGTTAACTGATTCCTGGTGATAAGAAAAAGGTCCCAAGTCTGATGTAGGCAGTTGCTCGTCAAATCTATTGATTTAAACAGAGTATTTTCCTCCAGTTTAGTCTTAGGGTTTGAAGATCAGAAGAAAGGTCTTTATGTCATTATGACAAAACACTTGCCAACTGCAACTGCTTCAAGAATTCATCCAGACTCCTATGACAACATTATTCATCCCTCTCCCTTAGCTGCATTTCTACCATCAAAAACTCAAGCAGTATTTGTGCCTTAGAGTACTGTAAATACCTTTTGCAAGCTGGCTTTTATCCCTATTATTCCCTTCCCTGACTTGCTCTGTTTTGCCTGGCAAAAATGCGATGTTTTGTGTTGATCCTTTGCTTAGAATGACTTTAGCTCTCTCTGCACCTGCCTTTACTTCTTTTCTCCATATGTTTCCCTTGCTTGCAGAGCTTCATGGCCTGTGTGACTCAGGAGGTCACACTGGTTCCTGCTGGCCTTAAAATTTGTGCATCTTGTGTTGTATTGTCTGCCTCCCAGCTGCTTATCTTCCTCCTCACTCATTCTTTGGTTTTGAGTCTTGCATTCTTCCTTACTGGTATGAATCTCCCTACTATTTTTTTTTATTCCATGTTAGTAATAAATAAATAAATACATACATACATACATAAATACATACATACATAAATATGTGGAAACATGAATCTGAATTTGTGGCTATTGTTCACTGCATCACCTTTTTCTCTTTTTATTCCCCATGTGAATCTTAACAGCAGTAAGAATGCCAGGAGTTTTGTCTTACTATTTGCATTTTATATCCTTTTTTACTTTAGCCTGCACCACAAAAAGTAAGTGCTAATTCACAGCCTATTGGTGGAGGTCTACTAAATAAAAGAACTGAATTGTAAAAGCAGCAGAAGGGGATGGGAGGATGAATTCCCACTCAAGCTTTGTTACTCTGTTGCAGTTAGCACCACTAACACCTGCCTAACTTTGACCAGTGGCAACCACTTATATTTTTATGCAAAAGTACACTTAAAAACATAAATTTACACCAAGAAAACATGATAGTGTAAGTTTTTTCTATCTCTTAATGGAACTTTACATTAAGATCAAAGGACTCCAGCAGGGAGATTCACAGTTTTAAGACCTAGGGAGCAGAAACCTACATTTGTTAGTCATATTAAGCCATATGTTGTCAAGATAATGCCTTTCTCAAGATGCTTATATACAATTTAAGAACTGAAAAAAGCCTCACCGGTAGATTACTTTCACATACAGCATCTGTAAGAGACAGTGGTTTTCATGTTGCACTTTGCATTTTTACCTCTTTGCTCAGCTTGAATCAGTTCAATTTTCTGTCACTGTATCTTAGGATTGCCTTAGGTCACATAAATCACATTAATATAATGGATCAAAATATTCCTGTCAAATTCTCACAGGTTTTGTACATTAATTTTATTAGACATCTTGCAACAAAGAAAAAATGTCAAACAAACATGTAATTCAGAGGTCATTTCAACAGTAAAATACCTCTTACTTTTCAGTGAAAGTGCAGTATTTGCGTGAGCAGTTCCTTTGAAACGATATGCCTTCAGGTTTGTTTTGCTTCTGCAGTTGTGAGAATGCTCCATTTTCTTTCTTTGTGAAACTGATGTTACAAAATACCTGTCACTCAGCAGCTTTCACCTTTTTTGACTTCCAGGCAATTGGCATTTCTTTATTCTTACAGCCCATCAGGCTATGATTGCTCATGTATCCTAGGGCACAGCATCAGCTCTCTGCACATCAGACCCCTCTCACTTCTCTAAACCAACTTCTGTTTAAGACACTAATCAGATCTTTGCAGAAGAGGTACTCAGACTCCAAATAGCTTGCTGACATTATGTATTAACAGGAGATACTTCTCATCCTATTCACTGGAGTTGGGAGTAGCAGGTACTATTATTCCATCTCTTCTTATAATCCAAAGAATGAAGGAGCAAGAATACCACTTGAATGCAGACAACTGTCTTCATAGTCAATGTGTTACAAATATGCTGCTAAAGCAGATTCAAACATTGTAAAATTAAAACAAATAGAAATCCCCCAGAGATTGGGATGAATATCTAAGATGCTGTTACCTGGAAAAAATCATGTTTCACAAACAGGATAATTACATTTCCTCTCATATGCCAGCACATTTTCTGCTTATCAGAGAGATTTGGCTGGAACACGAATGGAATTTTCCTGAGCACTTCCAATAGCTAAGATTCCTCTTTTAACCTGCCCCCCTTCTCAAATATTTATGTTTATATATTTATATGTATATATAATATGCCACATAAAGCAAAGCTGCTGGTGATTTTCAAGGCTGCTCATCTTGATTTTTTGCCTCAGCTAACAGTTTATGTTATTATGCAAACACACACTGCCATTTCTGATAGCACATGTTCAGCCACAGCAGTTCCAGGTTTAGGTGTAAGAAGTGACTGTGAGTGTTGATGCCTGTCTGTTTCTGTCCTGCCCCATCAAGATGGCGCAGTTACTTTAATCTTGAATTAAAACTTAAAAATTCATGCCAAATAATCAACCTGGATTATAACTCACACTGAACATCACTGTGTTAAGTCCTATCTACTTCCCCATTTCTTAATCTTGCAGCACATCCTTGCCTGCTACTAAATCCTTCACTGTTCCTTACTTACCCAGACAATCTTTCCATCATGCCAAGTGCTGGGCAAATGATTTACCAAAGTGACAGTAGCAAAGTCCTCAGTTCTAAAAGCTCAAATGTTTACTTTTAAGTGATGGCAAAGAAAAAAGTATTAGCAGTCCAGAAGTCTTTAGAATCCAAAATCTTTACATTCTTTGTAGAAATTCCAGTGCTTTTCCATTGCACAGCATGGTAGAAACTCCTCTCTATGTGCCAGTACTATCTCATGGAATTGAAGAAAATGTGTCAGGCTTTCCACTGAGTTGAACTGGACAGAAGAGCCTGTTGAAGAAAATGAATGCAAATGATTACAGAGTGTAAATTAGATTAATGGAAAGCAATGGAAAGCAATCACTGGCACTATTACCTAAAAAGATGTTTGCAGCTCGTCAGAAGCCTTGTAAGCCTTAGTGATCCCTAAGAATCTGTAATGTACCCTAGGAATCTTGTGGGGTAAGAATTGTAACATCTTACCAGTATGTCTCACTCAGATCTAGTCTTCAATGAGACAAGGACCACACCACACCTCGTGGTGCCCAGCCTGAGAAGGAACCATCCCAGACATTTCCAATTATATAAAAGGAAAATGCAGTTGTTCTTTGGTACTGCTTGAATCTCATGTATTATGTCTACAAAGACACATGTTCAATGTACTTTCCCAAATAAGGAGTCTCTCTCACAGAGAATGCCTGTCCTGAAATGACTTTATAAAAAGCAAAGTGCACATCTGTACAGAGGACACTGCAGGACAGAACTATAGGTATTTTCAATATCTGAGTATCTGCTGGATTGAATTAACTATTGCAATGCATAAATTTAAAGCACTTTTGTCAGTACAGGAGAAGCGGAACTTTTCTCACCCTAAAAATCAGTAACGAAGTAACATTGTAAAGATCCACCAGCAGGAAATATTAGGAGATATTGATCCATAAAAGCACAGACTCCAAAAGGCACTTGGAACTGCAGACTGCAGAGTTACTTGCTTTCATACATCTTTCATCCCCACTTTCTCCCTTTGGTACCCTTGCACCAAATAACAGAGCTGCTGAGCTGCCACTCCAGCCCAACACAGAAAACTGCCAGTGAGGGCAGAAACATCACACATAACAGATGGTGTCAAGAGAGAGAACTCTCATTAAAGTGAAGATGGTTTCTGTTTGAAACAATAAAAACCAACAGCAAAACCAAAACAACAAACCACAACAAAATATTGTGTCCAAACAGCATTCAAGTGTCTTAAGAAGCAAACCAGGGTATGTATTTCAGAATTATTAGATCAGTCAAGATAAATCCTTATCAAAATGCAGAGAAAACATGTTTGAAGTGACATCAGCTGGCCATTTAGCTTGTACTTACTACTAGGCTATCACATGCCATCCCAAGAGTCTTTCTTTGGTACCACCATTTTTCATTTGCATCACCTACACTGATTCTAAAAAGCAAAACTTACTCACTGAATGGACAAGATCATTGGTGCCATTGCTAAAGCAAACAGTGCTATTTGCAGGTGTGAAACCTTTTAATTCCATGTCTTGGTGATGATTTCCCTGCCATTTCCTGTGTTCCAGGAGCACACCACCCAAAGGCAGAGAAGTAGCAAATTGCTATTAGAAGAGAGAGGTTGGTGTTCACAGGTGCAAACAGAATCTTGTGTGTGAGTATGTGTGTTCTTCCACACCCATGACACCCAGGGCAAAACCTCTGACTCCAATGAGGACAGGATTGTACCTGGTATCTGACAAACTCGGTGCATTTCAGCACACATAACACAGTAGAAAATGGAGCAAAATGGATGATCTCATGTCTGGAATACATTTAAGTAACACTGACTGCAACAAAGATGGGCAGGCTGCACACAAGACCCACACAAAAAGTCACAACACTCCTCACACTTATGAAGCAGCATTCGGTCACAGCAAGAAGAAGCCAATTTATACAGTCATTTAGAAGTGCTGTTTTAAAGGGCACAAGGAATGCTTGGATAAAAGAATCACAAAATAGTTTTAAAGACAACTTCACGTGAAAATTATCTTAAAGTATGCCTGGGATTTTTTTTCTATATAAACCGGCAGAAATTGAGATGAAACATTTTCATTAATGCTGAGCATACAGTGGCATGATAGGCATGATTTCAACCTGCTCTAGTTTGTTGGAAATTTGTTTTTTTGTTGTTGTTGTTCTGAAATGTCCACATTTTGTATGCAAATACAGGCAAAATTCTTAGCAAAGCCTGAAGTTAATTTAACATCCTGTATTGATAGATCATAACTGGAGAAAATATGCTATTTTCTTACTTTGGAAATGCTCTTCTTTGTACTGCAATGATTTAACTTACTGACTAAAAATCCTAAACTCAAATGTGAAGTGTAAGAGAGATAAGACCAAATAAATCTGTTAAAGTCACTGTTTTCAGCAGCAGCTACCACTTTTCTTTGTGGATTCCTTAGTGTCAAATTTATATTTCACCTATTGGATAAACGTTTTGTCGATTAAACATCACTATTCCATCATAAATACTTTACCTGAACGAATAATTAACATATCTAATCTCTATATTTTCGACTCCTCAGTAATTTTAGATAACAGTCAACATCTAGCAAAACCAGAGTAATTTATACATCCTAAAGCTGCCTTCCTCAGTGATGACACCAGTGTTTGATAATAAAGTTTCTATATCCACAGACAGTAATTTTTCCCCAGTAAGTATTAATCAGTATTTTGGTACCCGTGTTCCTTCCTCTGACACCAATGATTAACATCCTTTGCATTTTTCTTCCTCAAGTCTTTCTCCCCTTTCTCTCTTCCTTTGCTGCTATATTTAATCTTCTGATACCGACTTGGAGATTTTCTTCCTGCACTTTGCTGTCTGTTAACTCTAATCCCCCTAAAAAATATTGGCAGTTTAGAGGCTGTAAGCAGCCAAGAAAGGTTCCTACACTGTTTTCCAAAACTCAGTGCCTCAGGTACAGAAGGAAACTTAGTAAATTTAGACTAATTTAGACACAGGCAGGGTCTTTCTCTGCTTTTCCACCCTTGCTGTCCTATTCTGTCAGTTTTCTATCATCTTCATGAACTGTTAGATAAAGTATCAGTATCAGAATGAGGGTGTTTTTTCCATAAATATGGGAAAACACATGTTGTCTCTTGATAGCTTTTCCATCCTGCTTATCAACATCTCTTCTGTCTTTGAAGGCATCTATTTTAGTCTTATAGTTTTGAAACCACTCTAAATGTTTTCAACTTGTGTTTCCATTTAGTGTCATCTCTACCAGACCTTGTCTGCTGTGGCTGCTAAGAATCTGAAAATTGTACTTAAGGAGAATTTCTATTAATGGTGCAACTACATGAATGTCAGACCATAATCTCCAGTGGCATAAAGGTCAGCCAGTGAAGATAAGGTTGCCACTTCAGTGCAGAGTCACATTTTCTGATCATTAAAATAGCTCCTGAAAGAACAGGTCTTAAAAATCCCACTAGTAACTACCTTATTTTTCCCAACCAAGAAAGTACATGGACTATCCAGAAACATGCTTAAGTATTTTATAATTATCTTACTGGTGTAAATTATCTGTAAAAAAATGTAAATACTCTTGCGGTTTAGGCCACTTATTTCAATAAATTTACAAGCATCAGTAAATCCAGTTTAAATGCTTCTATAAAACAGGTAATCATTATTACCAGATCTGAGGGAAAGATGAACTAATTTGCAGTATCTGGCATAGTCACAAGGATTTTGTTCTTCTGACTCAAAAGTATCTGCTTCAGCACAGCTAGTCTAGACACAGGCTACAAATACATAAGCAAAGAGAAGATCTAAGAACAACACACTTAAAGGTGACAGCATTTGATCTAGAGTGCCACAGCGGAATATTAATAGACCAAAAATCTGTTTTAAGTGCTTTGAATTTTCTTTCGGCCTATCCACACTCCCCTCAAGAACTTAGAGAAGAACAGTCACAATCCAGGAGCTCCAATAGGCATTGGCTGTTCAGACCAATTAAGGCCTCAGAAATTACAGCCAGCACTTCATATGAACAACATTTTTGGGCCTTCTCAATATTTAAAAAAACACTGCTACTAGATTGAGGCACAATAATTCTGCCCATGCTTGTGAAAATTTTGAAAAAACTTTTCTTTCAGATTAAGTGTTCCTGTTACCTATTACACTGAACCTGGGCACTAGAACCTGGATTAATGCCTGAAATTTACTAACTAAGCTGAAAAGTTTACCAGAGCAGTTCAACGTGGTACTGTTATATTTTTCTTCATTATATTCTACAATTATTAAGGATGAAGAAGAAGTCTCAGAGGAATACGAGCTTCTGGCCGGTTGGGCCTGAACTAAAAGCTTTCCTATGCCTTATTTCTCTTTAACCCAGACATGTAGTGGCCTGGTACATATTACTCTTTTTCTCTCCTAAGATTAGAATATATCACTGGTTCCTGTTACAGACACACAAAGAACTTATTTACTTAATATTTTCCTGAGGCCTGAGTGAAAGCAAGAAACTGCTTTTTCCTCAGGATTCTTCAAAATTTGCATTCATGATCAAATGGAAGGAAAAGTTGATCAAGACCATGTATTTTGGAAAAGGAGATGTGTGTGGACAGATTGCCATTGTAAGACCAGAACTTTATCCAATAAAATATAATGTTTTCCCAGTAATTTAATAGTTTTTCTCCTCTAAATGTATTCACTTTTCTTCAGGTCTCCCCACAGTTCTTGATTTACTTCACATGATATAGAATGTCAATTCTTTTTGTCTCTTCAAATGCTGGAGTCCACAGTCTCTGTCCTTACAAAGCAGTCAGTAAGCAGACATAGTTTTCTAATGAACAGATCAGTCATGTCAGTCAGACACCTAGTGTTAAGGTATGTCCACCCACTACAAGATATAGGCCAGCAGAGATTTTGACTAATTACATTGCAATCCTTTCTGTTCATCTCCATCCCAATATTGAAAGTACCTTTTCCCCAAGAATTAATCTATCAAGTGACATAAACCCTGCACATTGCATTTTCTGCATTGGTAATTATGAATCTTTGGAAAAAAAAATCAAAGGTTATTTATAGCATTGTAATAATAAATAAATCATTTTGGTTCGGAAGCTCCTTAATGGACTATAATGACCAGATAATTCATAAAACAGCTGTAACAGTGCCAGAAGGACATAGAGCACCTCCTGATTGCATCCCATCCTGGTTTTTTTCTTCACATATCAGGCATGACTCATCATGGATGATCTATAGGTTCAGTTCATCATACTGAAATTTGCATAGCAGGAATGTGGAATTTAATTCATACTTTCACAATTCATTATTTTATTCCATCCCTTCTAGATAAAATGGTATGTCTGAGAAAGATACATTTCTTTCTCCACTTAATAAGGGATAGCATTCCTCAGAAGTTCATGTTCTATTTATGTCCTCCAGTGATGTTGGCAAAAACAATGTCACAAAGCAGAAAAAATAGGAGGTGTTTAGAATCATTCTTCTTTCAAAGTACTCCATAACAGTGGCCCTTCTTATTGCACTGTGTCTGCATGGGAAAAAGACTTCCAGGTATGATTAGAGACCAAATATTCCTGCCATTTATTCTAAAACATGTTTCAAGGTTTACACTGAAATCTCAAATTACTTTATGTTTCATATGGTAGAAAGTATAATTCACATGAATGAACCCAAAGATGTTATGCTTTTTCAAGAGACACAGGTAATAGTTTATCTGTTTCTAAATGTCTGAAAAATGCACAATAGAAATATTGCTTTATAGCTTCCTTTAGAGCATTACCCAGATAAGTGATATGAATATATTATTTTCCATTAACCTTCTGCCTACTCATGATCTTATACAGTAACTGGTTTTTTTTCTTCTCCTACATATCCTGTGGTACCTGGCTGTTACACAGTAACAAATGCTTAGTATGTGACACAATCTGAGTTATTATTCTTCAGGGCCTTGGATTGGTGCATCAAGATATTGTTACGTTATTCATTTAACAATGCCGCAAAGTCCACCAAGGTACTGTAGAATCCAGCAGTGTTTGAATAGCCTCTTAGAGAAACAGAATAACAATTTAAATCTTAGTAGCTCTTTTTTACTACAGATATAAAATGATTTTTTTCCTCAAAGAGTGAGAGGGGTATATTTGACATAAACGTCCATACTATCCAAGAACTGTGCACATCTTCCCGTAAAATAATCTATCTTCAAGACTTAATTTATTAAGAAATAAAATAAGTACCTCTAAAATAAAACATAATGGCTGGTTCCATTTTTTCTCAAAAAAACCCCATTTTACACAGCTGTCCAACTGATCTTTTAGTTTCTCAATTAAGTCAATCACTCTATTTAAATATCAGTATTACTGCATTTGTGCTCAACATCAACAAAGGCATATACTAGTATTCTTTCTTAAAAGACCTAAAGATTACTCTAAAAATAATTGTAGGAGACTATTTCTTGGTATGACTAGAAGGGTGTAGGTTCCCAACATCTGATTCTTTCTTTTAACCTATTATGTTATTGTTGTAGACTTGATTACATAATGATTCACTTGTATACTCTCTTGAAAGGAAAAGGGTTCTCTAAAATTATTTCTAACCATTTTAGAAAACGTGAAATTAACAAGCCAAGATGGTGTATAAAAACTTCCATCTCCAAACTTCGGTAATTAAACCCAGAACACTTTAAAATTCTTGCAGTTTATAGCAGACTGAAATGTAGGTTGGAAGAAACAGAAGACAAATTACAAATCAAGTTTCAGTTCAGGTCAGAACAGTGCTTTGAAAAAACAACAGCTCCTGTTTTTCATGCACTGGCAAAATCTACAGTGGCTTTGATTTGTTTGTTGAGTTTTATGTACAACCTCAGAACAACAGCCTTCTCCTACACTATTATCACATGGTCATTGAAAGACTAAATAGTTCCATTTAAAAGCTTTGTCACAACTTTGTTGAAAGTGATTCCTGAAAAAAAAACAGGATAAAAATGTGATAAAATTTGAACACTTCCCAAGGTAAAATCATCAGGTAATCTCCTAAACATTTTCACTTCACATTACCAAATGTGATGTCAAAACAGCCTGAGCTGTCTGTCTGAATCAAAGCAGCAGGTGAAGCCAGTGCACCTTGAAGGATATGTATCACACTGCCTTGCATTTATTGCTTCCATAAGGAAGACATGAAAGGACATGTTCCAGGAAGATAATCTACAACAGTTGTTTGTCTCAGTCTCCATGGGAGCACCAAAGCAGATGAAAGTGTTATAGTACACATGATTAAGAAGATGGGTCAGTTATCAAAAGATTTTTGTACCACTTGTTTCACAATGTAAAAAGGCCAGAAAGCCAATGTTCAAAGCACTCAATTTAAGAGTCAGTTTTAAGTGCTCTTAGCTGGACTTCTTAGGGGAACATAATTTTTGTACAAAAAAAGCGGGGGGCAAAAGTTTTAAGTAAGGTAGAATCTAGATATATGGGAAAAAATTCATCATCAGCATGGTAAAGCATAGGAATACCCATCCAAAAATATGCAGAATTAGACTAGACAGGGCATAGAATTAGACTAGACAAACCTCTAACTTAGAAACTGGTCTTACTTTGAACAGAAGGCTGGACTTAAGACCTCCAAAGGTCCCACTGAACCTATGTTAGGCTACGATTCTGCACAATCACAGTATCACCTAGTTTCTTCTGAAGTAATTTTCCAGTGTCAGAAAAAATCTGCCTCACAGATAAGGAATACAGACATTAGATACTTGGAACTGGCTTCCATGGCATGTAGTCCTTGACAGTCTTTTCTTCCCCCACCCACCTCCACCTACACACAATTTTTGACCCTCTGAAAAGTGATTTTTGTTTGGCTCTTGCTGGTCACAAAACTCAAATCTGAATCCATCCTGTGACATTTTACCTCCTACCCTGCTGACAATCAACAGCAGGTAGAGGACTGTGAAAAGCAAGATAAAGGAAGCCTATACCTCAGCCATGGTATGCAGGTACTGGAAAATACAGCTTTGTAAATTCTCCACAAAGAACTGTGCACTTCTTTGTAAAGTATGTAAGCCCATAAAGTAAATGCTTGAACTTTACAATACTGGAAAGTACATTTCAAGTATTTTGTCTGTAAGCCTTAAAGAAGGAAGAACAGTGGAATAGTTGCACCTTGAAATACCCCAGAGACTGAAAAATATTATGGATAGACATTTTTGTCTACAATCTCACTTTTCTTTCAAAGTACAAAATAAAAAGGATATATAGTTCATCTCCCTGTCTTTTAGAGTCACATAAATAGGGACATAGTGTAGTTGGTGAATATTAGGGAGAAAAAGATATATATTAGATGTCAGGATTTTGTTCTCGTTTGTATGTGGCTGGTTCACT
Source organism: Cisticola juncidis (assembly GCA_013400215.1). Taxonomy (NCBI): domain Eukaryota; kingdom Metazoa; phylum Chordata; class Aves; order Passeriformes; family Cisticolidae; genus Cisticola; species Cisticola juncidis. The sequence goes on from VXBR01020418.1 coordinate 1,519,108, forward strand.
GGGGTTTTAAAAATATTTCAAATACTTCTCTTTCACATCACTGTTACCATTGTTGATGGTATGATAAGCTACTACTTCAATAATCCCCAGTCCAAAAAATTCAGATATACAGAATCAAGTTCCTTGAGCCATGCCATTTTTGTTAGATATAATAAAGTGGGGTTCTCAGGTAACATCTTGACTTATCAACCTCCAATGTTATTCATCATCTTTTTCTACTTTTCTAGTAAGGTTTTCTAGTGAAAGTAGTTTCTGATAGAATTGTCTGAGCCTAACCAGAACCCGAGGTTCTGATGTGGAGTACAGTACAGCACAAAATATATTATTGTACAATGGGCTACATTTGTTGTTTATGTTACAAAGTATCTTCAACAATTCAAATACGCATATGAGATCCCTGTCCTTACAATTTTAGTTTACAATTGAAAGTATAATGGAAGAGTGTTGCAAATATGCACATGCAGTGTTTTCTAGTAGCTTGATTTTACACTTGTTTAGGATGGTACTGACGCATATAATAGCTGAATTTCATTTCACTGGAATGATTCACATGGATTTAAATACCCTCCTGTTAAATCAGCCATTTCAACATCACAACTTTGTACTGGTGAACAAGACAGGAACTGACTATCAAGAAAACTGAAATTAATTACCTTTTTATAATTTTCCAGGACTAGTAAAGCCCACAAAGTAAACTAGTTTAAACCAAATTTATACAGCTGAGCTTTACATTCAGATTATATTTAGCACAAAGTGAAATAGCAGTTGCATTGTCTATGTGCCTTAGAAACAGTTCTTTGGAAACAGAACTAGAGGGCAAACAATGCAGTAAAACCATCTATGGGTTATGGGCTTTCTCATAGCACTTAGAAAAATTCATTTAAGAGACTTATTGAAGCATTAACCCTGACATGTTTGCAAAGGAATTTCCTCCTGAAATAGGAGTTTACTTTTTACAGTTTATTTTTAAAAATTTGGTCAGACTGTGAAACTTGAGAAGCTTCTACTCAGACTTGTATGCAAAAGATTTGAGATGCACAAGGCAGAGATGTCAAAACTGAGATGGTGGCTAAATTTTCGTGTACTATACTGCATGTTCAGCAGCTTTTTTTTTCAGTTGACAGACTAATCATAGTAGGTATGAACAAAAATCTATATATGGAACAATATTCCTGCAAATTTCCAATTTATTAATTTTTATCATAACATGTATCTTTAACTTAGCATCATCTCCACTGTCTGTTAATGGCTACTTTTGCTACAGAATTACTCTACACTCCTCCTGTAACTGTTTTTATCCAGGACTGAGCACTCCAGATGGTAGGGTGACAATGACCATACATGCTACAAGACCATCATTTTGGCAAGCAGAATATAAATAGCAGCCATATTTGAGAAAATGTCAATGTGGCTGAGGATTTGTTCAGCAGAGAAACATAACTCCTATAAACCGTAATCTTTGTTACTTTTCAATTAATATCAAGGAGCAATTCAATCTGGGTTTTTTAACATAAATAAATGTAGCAATCTACTACACAACCTATTTTTTCGTAACTTTAAAGAACATCTTCTTCCAAATATTCTGCCCTAGCATTTAAGATAATAAGCTGGTTTCTGACCTTACGTTTCTCAGCTTAATTCTTTACAAGGTAGCTGTAGGGCCTATGTACAGAAGCATTGAGAACTGCTTTAAAATGTGGATGCAATTCTAGTTTACAATGAGAAACAAATACTAGAATCTCTTCTGTTTTCTGTCTTACTGCCTCTCACAGCAGACCCGGCTTGGCACTGTTACCTGTGCCAGTGCAGTTACCTGGCACTGGGGCTTGAGCTGATCACTGCAACTTTGCACTGTGGTCAGTCAGGGTTGTCCCTTTGTAGTGTAATCACTGGCAGCAGAGGCAAAAATACCAGATCAAGTGCAGTAGGCACTGTTCAAATCATACAAGTGTTACAGACAGGGTTTAATGTGAAACCTGTGTAAAAATGCAATACTAGAAACACGAAGTTACAAGCTTGGTCAACTACACAAAGATCAGAGCATCTTCAGGAGCAGTTCCACACCACCCTTTAAATTCGATTCCACAGGAGTATTTAGCAATGCTTATGTATCATATTTCTCCATCTAAATCCAAAAGATATTTCTCTAGTCTACTATTTTATTGAGACACTTAACTTAGTACTCAAAATGATGTGAAGTTATTTTGTTAACTACACCAAAATAGCAAAATGTTTATAATTGGACACAGGAGAGTCAACCATATCAAGCTCTAAAAAAACATTCCTATTGGGTCATTTAGATCAATCTAAACCCTCAGGAGCAGCATCGTATTTCCCTAGCACTCTTTCCCTCCCACACACAAATCATTTCCATGCCACCCACTTTTCTTTTTTTCTTTTCATATCTCTTGGATAGCCCTTGCATCCACCATTAGGTTTGCTAGACTGCTGAAAAACCACTTACTCATAAATTCCCTGGCAATAGCTGCTTTTCCTTGAGCACACAACTTGTGTTTGTGGCAAGGATGTGGTGTTTGGCTGCATATTACTCAGGTCTAAGCTCCTAAGAGGCTGAGCAATGGAGCCACTACCAGGACTCTGACAGTGCTCATGTCCCTTGTGATAAAACTCTTTCCTGGAAGCATTGAAAGAGATTTTGTTCAAAGAATTAACAGCATGACTTAACACTAATGGTTTAATGCACAGACAAGTTATGCTTTTTATTTTTCCTAATTTGTTTCTCTATACTTTCACTTAGCTTTATACCACCTAACACATGTAAGGGCAGACTTTCCTTTACCAGCCCAGTGGTTGGTGCTGTAAGATGATTTGGGCTTGGTTTGTTTTTTTTTTAAATCCGTATCTTCCTTAGCAAAATTACAATAGACACCACAAAACTCTAACTTGAAAAGAACCCTACTAAATGTATGTGTTTCATTGCTTGCCTCAAAGAAAACAGAAGCTTAGCATATCACATATGATCATAGCACAACTTTCTCACTTGCTTTCAAGCATTCCTACTGAGTTCAGTTGAAAAATTAATACCCCATACCTCAAATAACACTAACATAAACCTTTCAAAACAACTTATGGTTCAACCATTAAGAAATCATTTGGACTGCCTTGAAAACAATCTTCTTCTATAAAACTCTGGGACCTTTCATGAGCTAAAGGTGAACAAGAGCTGTTTTAATCTTTACAGGTGCCTAATGGTTATTGAAGGCAGTAAGGGATTGCCTATGCATAAGAATTGGACTAGTCATGCTGTTTTCCAAAGGCTGTCTTCCTGAAATAGCAATCTGCAAAATGAATGTGTATATCACACTTACTACTGTAACAACTGAATAAGCTTTTCTTTTAAGCCACTTTGCTGGAATTTCAATGTGAAATATCTAACAACAACATTTGCTCCGCAAGCTACATCTGCTCTTCAGCTGACATCTGCTTCTGAATCTTTGTTATTTCTTGGTCATTTTTAGCAAACATTATGCCATCATTCCATCATTTCCATCAGAAAGCACAAAAAAATTCTAAGCCATAATAACTGTTTCTTCTGTTTTCCTATATACAGATAGTCCTAAAGTACTGCTTTGTGGTTTTTTTTAGTGTTATTTGCTTAGTGTTTACTTTTCAGTCAGGCTTGAATACAGTAATTCTTGCTTTCTGCCAGCAGCATCCTAGAAGACTAAAGACTCAGACTCAAAGAAGATACATACACAGAAATTTAGTTGAGATTTAGATGATCAATTCCAAAATTGCAATCCCTAATGCTTCTGTTAAATACCTGCATTGGTCTGGGACTGCTTTACTTTCTGGGCTCTTCAAGTTTTTGGTACTACAACCTCTAAGGCAGCTGGAAGTCGGATGCTATATAAACCTTGAAGCACCTTATTAATCTCAAAACACCGAAAAACTGGATCATTTCTTATTTTGGCCACCAGAGCAACTCCTTCACTTCTTGCCAAGGGGCCTTGATTTGGTAGAGGTTCCTAGGACACACTTCCTAAACTGAGCTGTGCAAAAAGTTAATTGATAGCTTGCTTCTTTCTATTACAAGATGGCTAGATGGAGCCACTGCATATACCATTTTCTTCTCACTTCTCTATGCTCTTTATACAACAGCTCAATGAACACTGGGCCAAGGTATGGGAAGCTACAAGGAGAGTGAAAGAGGGGTATTTAAAACAATAGCATTCTCCTTCAAAATCACTCAAATTCCCAGGCCTCAGTGTTCTTTTTTTGTCAATGCTCTAGGACACACATTAAAAAAATCATTAATACAGTAAAATAAAATAAAATTAAAAAAAAAAGAAAAAAGAAAAAAGCTTGGTTCTCTAAAAAGCAGAAAAAACTTCTACTATATAATACACACAGGACCTAAGACTATTAGAAAGATGAAAGAGTGCCTGGGAATGTCTCCAGGCAAGAAGTATGGAATAGTTCACACCCACACCAGTAAACTTTCCTCTGCTTTTGAGCAGGCTGGCTGCAGGCAAAGTGCCTGTTGGAAAAAGGATTTGGAACGAGCTAACTCATGAACTGAGCTTGGAAAGCATTCGAAGGTTGCCCAATGACCAGATCTGTACTCACAAAACAACAGTGCAGATTAATCCTCTTGTGAAACAATTTAAGGCACTGTTTAATGTCTTACATATCTGGCCACGTAATATCTGAAATGAAACTGAAACTGAGAATACTTTGACTTTCCCTCTCTCAGCTTCTCACCAATGACTAATAGTTAGGCAGTGGTGTCATCTTGAATCACATGTCACAAAAACCTTCCTTAACTATTCTTTTCCAGATGACCCTGGATTACTGGGAAAAACACATATTCATCTTCAGACTGGTTTTTGTTTGTCAAGAGCAGTTTTTGAATACATTTATTTCTCTGTTCTAGAAGTTACAGTTATTATCATATATTTTTCACAATACAAATAATTCAAAAGAACTAGTGAAATTTTCAAAGGTCTATCAAAAAAGTTTGGAAACTAAATCCAGTTCTAAGTCTCTTACACCTGGTACAAAGTGAAGTTACAGAAGTAAGGCAAAATAAACTCATCATCTGGAAAATCTTAGCCTGAAACAAATATCAGTAGAACACAGTAGTCTGACTATCAAGTTAGTTCTTTTGAACTATTATCTTTACATTTACTTTTGGTATGTTAAAAACAGACCAACCCGGATATCCCAGTTCACATGAAGAGCAGTGTCTCATCAAATTAACAGAAACAATCCCCAAAGCCCAAAAGCTTTATGGACTCCAAGTACAACCGGCTGTCAAAGGGACTTATGTTTCCCTGAGAAGACATTGCTTATCAAAATTAGACTTAAGTTCTTCAGTTTGCTAGGCAGTTCTGAAAAACTTGTTCAGTGTCATTTTGTTATATCAGTGCACTTTGTTTCTTTTGACTATTTAGAGAATAAAATATCTTCCCAGTTATTAGTGTTGCTTTGGCATACTGGGATTTTCCATCACACAGACGATTCAATATGATTTGAAGATGTGTATGAGATTAAACCTTATGCTAGTGTATCTAAGTTTGCATTAGAATGAAACAATTAAAACAGCTTACTCAAAACTTCACTTTATAGTATTTTAATATAAAGTATCACATAAAAAATTTTACATAGTAACCAAATAATTAGTAACTACTCTCTTCACACAACAATTTTATGGAAGAAGTGTACTTTTTTAGACTTCATGTACAAATTCTGGCACTATTTACATTTCAAGATCAAGATCTGTGATAACCATATACCCCAGAAAAAATCAGAAAGCAACAGAGGAATTTTGGGCCTTAAGTTCTTTAGAAATCACTTTTTACTGCTTTCAGTTATGAAGAATTTTAGATTTTAAGCGGTACATACCCAAAAGGTTTCCTTTCTGTGTTGGTACCTCCAGGTCACTGGAAACGGACACTTCACCAACACTAAATTTTGACAATTCTGTTCCAAGATATGTAACCTGTACAAAGAAATCTAGATGGATAACTGATTGTTTTAATGATTTAATTATTGTTTAATTATTTAATTATTATTAAGTTGTTTTTTTGGATATTTTTTCTGATTGGTGTAGAAACTTCACTTTTCTTTTAGAACCAAGTTTATGCATTTGTAAACCTGATCTGCATCTGCCAATATCAAGGAGAAATTATGCTAATTTGAGTTCTAATTGAAAAAAAAATCCAAACATAATACAGCCCATCTATAATGCCCTTTAAACTCTGCCAGTGTTTTTGCAGCAGTCATGCATGACACTCTGATATTCCAATAAGTTTGCTACTTTTTATTCAAACTGCTTTTCAGCTTTCTCAACCAGTCTTAATCATCCTTAGAGCCACTCCTTCAAATCCCTGCTAGTTTATAGTATAAGCATTCCACATTCTTTCAACATTCATGACTAGTTAATCACTGTACAGCTACAGCTATGCAGCTCTTTCTTTGCTGCTCATTCATTAAAAGAAGACATTGAAAATTTAGGCTTGTAGCCTCTTTTGCTTTAAAAACAGTAAAGAGATCTAAAAAGTAAAAAGATTAGTGAAACTTGTTACAGCCATTCGTTATTGCTAACTTTGGGAATCAAATCAGGCCTACCTTATTCCATGCATACTTCCATGTCACAGAAATATCACTTCCTAGTAGATCTTTAACCCACTGAACTGGATTCTGTAATATTTGTCCTTTACTGGTTCTGATCTTGCCATTCTTTAAGAGTGTAGCTTTATGACTAAAGTCCTAAAAAAAAGAATAAGAAATTATTTAAACTCATAAATCAACATATATTATATAAGATCCTTGAGACATGAAAAATGGCAAAGAACAATATAGCTGTAACATTGTAGCTAATCCTGTTTTTCTCAGGAAAAAAGCTAAGTAATTTATTGCCACTACCAAAACTGTAAAAAATAAGATGATTTATTCCATCAGAATAATATGCTTTAGCCAATCAGAGGACCAATCTCCCTAAGTGTGTTTGTCAGAACTGTGTTTGTATCTTAGTTCCTCTTACACATAACAAGGCCTTAAATAAATTAATTTGCAATAGTGAACTCAGGCACTTACACAAGACAAATCTGTGCAGCAAGAAACTGCTCGATGACTTACATGCATGTCAGAGTGAAGTTTCAGCAACCATTCAAACATGAAACATATTTGCACAAAAAATTCACTTATATCAATGGATATCACTTACATGTTTTAGGAGGAACCTGACAGCCTTACCTTATGCAAAATTCAGTACAAACTTATTTTTATTTTTACTTCTCATTATCCTCCTCCAATTTTGTTACTAATGAATTCACTTTGTACCTCTAAGCTGAGCCTGTTTTGCCCTTGTAGTGTTTTCTCTTGATCCTTATGAAGCCTTCAATAAATTTTTCTCTCTCCCCTGCCCAGCGGTGGCAGGGGAGGGCAAGTGAGCAACTTTTGTGGGTGTCTGGCATTTGGCCAGTGTCAAACCATCACACCAGCTCACACATGGGAATTCAGTCAATGATCCCCTCATACACTCAATACAAAGCCAGGCCCCTGGCAGCTGTAGTGCAAATCTGCTCTGTATTTGGAAAGACAGGGAAATGCCTTTGTATTAAAAAAATGATGGTTTTCTTTTTTTTCAAATATGGTTCATACCATACTGTATGCTTATAGAACCATGCAGGTTATCGAGTAATTTTGCATGTATTCCTGCCTATTACAGCACTACAAAATCCTTGATGTCATGTATTTTATTTGAGGGACTTGACAGTTGTTTCCAAGAATGACATTAAGTCATAACAATTACATTCCTGCTCCTTCCAGTATGAAAATCAGGAATTACACAACGTAGACCAGCCAAAGATCCTAGTCTGTTTCTAGCAATAAGAAATATTAGCAAACTGGTAGTCCTAAGTTGAACACAAATTCTACTTATGCAATATTCTGGGTCTTAAAATTATGGGCTGACAGAATTCATCCATATGATTTTCCTTTTAGACTCATGAACAGTTATCTATAAACAATGAACAAAACTATTCACTAGTAAGTGCAGAAGATGCAGACTAAACCATGAGAACTGCCGTTTCTCCATTTCAATATGTAGGGTATTTTCATTATCCACTAATATTAATATTATTATTTCTCAACCACTACCTGCAGTTTGAATTCTAAAACATTTTCTCCAGGCTTTATCCATCCCAATTCAAGCAGATCTATCAGCTGATGATGCTTTTTCCTACTCTTCCATCCATGTCTCATTTGTTTTGGTTCCCATGTCTGATTACCAAAACTCTGTGACGATTTCTCACTGATATTTGCTGGAGAGCTTGTATTTGAGGTAAGATTAGTAAGCATCAGGTTGGCATTAAATGAATTCTCACTACTCTGAAAGACCATTTGCTGCAAAGTACCAGAGAAGTTCTTTGCAGGTGCTTGCTGTGGCTGCTGCTGGAAAGCTTCTTTCTTATTCACATTTCTGTACAGATCCTCATGTGAAAGAACCTGCCTGCAGTCCCTGGTTGTCTCACAGACATTCTTATTGACAACAGTGCTTCGGGGTTCTACAATATTTAATGTATTGGTCATTGAAGTGGGATTTAAAGACCTGTTTCTTTGTCCTACAATTGCTACACAATCAATGTATTTTTGCTGTGAGCACTTTGTTTTGGCAGTGGAAATAGCAGGTTCTGAAGGCAATGTTATCACTTCTGCAGCATTTGTCAGCTTTGACATGTTGTCAGGGGGATATTCTCTTGCCCTGTTTTCAAATGACCATGGTTTCAGACAGAAACCATGATCAGAAGCCTTTTTGTTTGTAATTGCTTCTTTACTTGCTGCTGCCTCATCCAAGCAGATGTGTGGATGCTGGATGCACTCCTGAGCTGAAACTCCATCTTCCAAAGAAACATGTGCTTCTACTCTGCTTCCATTAGGCACACTGGCACCAAGCCCCACACTCAATGTTACTGCATTAGGACACAGGATTTCATCACCAGTTAAACTTTGTCTTGTATCACTTCCCTGAAAAATAACTAAGTTTGAGACTTGCTTCTCTGATGATGAATTGAACATTTGCTTTGTTTTTCTGTAATTTTGTATTTTCTGCACTAATTTTTCCTGGTTTTGGGCAATAGTCAACAGGCTCTTTTGCCTAGAAGCAAGGTTAATTAATTGTTTCCTTAGTGCACCTCTTTTAAATGATTCCACCGAAGCCCTATAAAAATAAAAAATATAGAAAATAAAAAATTTGAGTTACTGTAAACACAAAATTAAAACAGTTTAACAGACACAACCCACAAAGAACAAGAATATGTTTCAAAGGACGCTGCCAACATTTAAAATTTGAACAGTATTTTTATCATGTATGAAGTTTAATGTTCAAATTCCAGGCTTGTGGACAGTAAATTGCAGAATCCTGCAGTAGGATACAGAACTAAGATACAAGTGGGAATCCTTGAATTAAAATTTTGGTCATCAAAACTTCAGAAGCAGCCTTGTGTATACCACTCCTTAAATGACAGGATATATACTCCTATACTCCCATTAATTCAAAGAATCAAAACTGTGCCTGTAGTACAACCAACTGCTCTTTTATCACCACAAAACCTAGAAGCACATTGCATTCCATGTCTCAAAGGTCTACTTTGGAGCCTTTTAAAATGAGATCAGGATGAGCTCCTGAAGAGTGATACTGTAAGGGTTTTTTTATGGTGTACACAACTAAAGATTTCATAATGGTACCATTGTAATAATGCCACAGGACCTTTAAGGAAAGAGGACAGAACAGTTTAGGATGTTGCCTGTGTAATCTGGGAATGCTGCAACCTTCACCAGATCCTGTTCCCAAACTGAGTCTGATTCCTGTGAGAGCCCCTCGCTGAGGGACTTCACCTCCTTTCTGCTGGAAGGAAATTCTTTATTTAACCCACTGTCTATAGTACAAGAGCCATCAACTCAGCCTAACACTCTTTTCTCCTAATTCCTCTTTATGGGATAAGTGGTGCCACACTACTACTGTGGCACCATTTTGGGAAGATAGAGAAGTAACACAGGTTGTGGGGAAAGGAATTGCAGTATGGTTTGCTTTTAAGGCCACCCTGCAGAGGAGCCATGCAGGTAACACCATCACAGTCTCAAAAGAGAACAAAGGTACACTAAGACTAGATGGCTCAGAACAAGGACAGAAAAAAAGCACAGCTTGACAGTATTGCTTCTGTACTGCAATACTCCTTGGTATCTCATGTGCTTAGAATACATGTACCATCAAATATCAGCATACAGTCCATCACTGAGTAATCCATGACAACTATGGACTTCTACACAGACCACTGAGGCTCACACACACTTTTCTAGCAGTTTTGGCTCTGGGAAGCGTTGTTGCTTTATTGCTATACCAGTACAGAAGTTGAACTGAAGAGGCAAAGATGGTGTAACTCAAATGATGAAGTAACTTACAGCCACTAACAAATACAATACTTTTTTCATTCCTGATTTTTCTCAGGTAAGAAAATATCTTAGTACCTTAGCATGGAAGATGCTAGTACCTACATCTCAGTACAGAAAAGGAACAATCTAAGTAGCATCTCTCTCTGAGCCAACTAACTGAACAACTGGAAGATGGAAAATGTGATGATGCCTCCTGATCTTCTGTGGCTTCTGTGACAAAAGTTATAAGCCAATTAATTAAAGATGTTCACTTTATAAATAATTACAAGTAAATATAATGTGATTTGGAATATAGCTCATTACTATTGACGGATGGCTGTTACATTAGCTGCAGGATAACTGCAATACCCAGAAATATTTATCACTTCAATCTGGAACACAGTCTCAATACTAGAAAACAGATAAGTTTGTGTAGCTATTAATTTCACTGTCCTTGTTTCTTAATCGAGTCACTGTTTTGCCCACAAGGATAATTTGGAACTCTAACTCCTCATAAAATCTCTTTTTTCCAATTATCTTTGTCATCTGTGTATCCTACATTTTATAGCTGGCAAAATGGTCTGTTTCAGAAATATTTCAATCTCTTTGTTCAACCAGCCTTTATATTTTGCCATGAGACTACCTGAAAGCTTTACACTGCTGCTTTTACATGACCAGTCAAATCCTGCCCACATAAGCAGGAATGGAAACATCTTCATCAGCTGGCCTAGAAGCATCTGTCGAACAGCATGCTACTTTGTTAGGTGAGCATTCACCTATTACCAACCTTGAGTCCTTCTCAGAAAGAAGTGAAAAGAAGCCTTGTGAGAGCCTCTTTTCATCATGAAGCAGCTAATTCACACAGTCTATGCTCACACTAAGATGAGCAATCCTAGCTCACATTTTAATTATTCTCACAAAAAAAAAAAAAAAAAAAAAAAAAGAACATCTGCGAACAATCTTCAAACCATTTCCTTAAATGGCTCCTGTTGCCTGTTGGCTGAACACTCCTAATCTAGGAGTGACTAAGAACCAAATCAGAGGCAGGGGCATTCCAAGTCATGTCTTGAGTCGCTACTACTTTCCTCCATGATGCTGCAAAATGAATGTAATTGCTCAATACTCCCATTTCCTAATTTCTGCTTAGGTATCATGGCTCCATGAAGGGAAAAATCCTGCTTCTCAAACCTGATTTCCTTTCACAATAAGGTAACCCACCCAGCAGATCAAGAGAAGCCAGCTGATGTAATCTTCTTGGATTTCAGTAGAACTTTTGATCTGTCTTTCACAGGATCCTTCTGGACAAAATGTCCAGCACACAGCTGGGTAACACATCATGTGGTGGGTGAGCAACTGAGTCACAGGTTGTGCTCAGAGGTTTCTAGGAAATAGGGTGACATCAGGCTGGTGATCTGCCACAGCTCCTCCTTGGGCTCTGTGCTCTTCAACATCCTCACCAAAGACTTGGATGCAGAACTGGAAGGGATACTAGGTGAGTTGGCTAACAATACAAAACTGGGAGAAGCTGTTGACTCCCTTGAGAGCAGGCAGGCCCTGCAGAGAGACTTCAGCAAATCAGAGGATTGGGCAATCTCCAACCATGTGAAGTTCAATAAGGAAAAGTGATGGATTCTGCTCCTGGGACAGGGCAACACTGGATGTATGGACAGACTGGGGAAGAGAGCTGCAGAGCAGCAATGTGGAAAGGGACCTGGGGGTCCTGGTGCATGGCAAGTTCAACGTGAGTCAGCAGTGCCCTGGCAGCCAGGAGGGCCACCCTGTCCTGGGGACATCAGGGACAGCATCAGCAGGGCAAGGGAGGGCATTGTCCTGCTCTGCTCTGCTCTGGGGCAGCCTCACCTCCAGTGCTGGGGCAGCTCTGGTGCCACAACAGCCCCATGGAGGCTGCAGAGTGTCCAGAGGAGGCCCTGAGGATGTGCAGGGCCTGCAGGGGAAGCTGTGAGAGCAGCTGAGGGCACTGGGGCTGTTCAGCCTGGAGGACACTGAGGGGAGACCTCACTGCAGCTGCAGCTTCCCTGTGGGGAGAAGAGCAGGGGCAGGCACTGATCTCTGCTCTGGGGTGACCCTCAGGGGACAGGACCCGAGGGAATGGCCTGAGGTTGTGCCAGGGGAGGTTGAGGTTGGATATCAGGGAAAGGTTCTTCCCACAGGGAGTGGCTGGGCACTGAAACAGGCTCTCCAGGGCAGTGGTCACAGCACCAGCCTGACAGAGTTCAAGCAGTGTTTGGGCTTTTCTGTCAGGGTATGCAGTGGGATTCTTGTGGACAGTGCTGTGCACAGTAGGAGTTGGACTCAATGATCCTTGTGAGTCACTTCCAACTCAGCATATTCTGTGATTCTGTGTTTTTCCACACATTTTATATTGTTCAGTACCCAATTTCAATGCTTAACACGAGCACAGCAACTAATTAGTAGGCATTTGCTAAACCCTGAAGTACCTCTTTCATGTAAGTGGGGTAACTGAAGCCAATACAGATCATGTTTCCAAAAGAACAAGATGAAAACCACATATATTAACTTCTATGCTGTTGTATGCTGATCTCCTAAAAACTTCTATCACTACTACTGCAAAGAATAGCTTTTTATGAATACAATCCTTGTATTCTACTTACCTGTATTTTTTAGCAATGGCATCCCTCTCTGTTTTCTGGTTTGCAAGTATTTCATTCAAAGTATCTTGTATCTGAGACAGCCTTTGGATATAAACATCTGTTCAATATAATGAAATAATCAAAATTATGATGGCAATAAAAAGTAGGAAATAATTACATTAATAGCATTTTCAGTGAGGCAAATACACAGACAAATGTATGAAGACACTGTTAGAGCAGTACCTTATACTGTAATGCATGCTGGTAGCTCCTTAAAATTGGAGTACTTGTAGTGAAATTCTTATGGAAAGAATTAAATACAACTTTAACTTAAAAAAATTAGCTGAAGTACTGGAAAATTTTGCAGTGCAAGTACCTTGTTTATGAAATTACCAAGAGAAAAAAGAATAAATTAAAGAACTCCCCTATGATGATAAGGCCTGAAAATTTTCAAGCTCTTTGTGTTGCAAGTAGCTGCGTAACATGGCAATTACACTGAGGCTACCTGCAGAAGTTACACAGTCTTTACAAGGAGCTTAAAATTTTTGTTTGAAGTATTATAAAATAGCTTAATGAACCTAGATTGTTTCAAGTTACACATAAAGGTAAAAGCATATCTATTCCAGTTTTACATGGTTTCTAACTCGTATTATAAAGTTAAATGATAAAGAAGAGCAATTATAAATTCTTCTTTATACACCCTATCTCTTAGACGTATAACATGAGGGTTAGAAGTCACAACCAGAGGATACCACTGGGATAATTTGCTAAAATTGTAACCCAATTCCTGAAATTCTAAAAGTCATTGCAAGCTTTACATAATCAGGAAAAATGAGAATTTATAGTATTAAACTGGAATTTATAGAATTTTTCCCCAAACATTTTCACAGTACCTACCAGTATTTGCCTACTTAATAATATGTAAATATTGCTCTTATCAAGGCAGTTTAATAGAAAATTTGAATCTGTTATTTATGGTAGATTTCAATGCATGGAAATACCTTGAGATTTTACTCTACTTTTTAAGTTTGTTAGTGTGCTTCTACATATTTGTTCAGTCTTGTGCCGCATCAATACTGCCACTAAGTTTAAGAGGTGTTACATTACTAATACTTTTGTCATTTGGCAACAGATCACCCTGTTAATTTTTCTTATACCCCTGAACAAGAGAAGTCTGATTACCCCTGAAAAGGAGAGGTCTGATAGTTCTTTTTTGCTCATTTGTGAAATGTGCACAGGCTTCTATCTATTGTATCATCTACCTATTTTTCAAACATTGTTCAAGAAAACACTTATTTTAACTAACAGTCCATACACCATAAATTTGAGTTGGAAGCTATTAATACGCATAATTCCATATGTGACATTGATTTTTGAAGGGATAAATTTTTTCATAAATACTATTTGAAAGCTCCAGCCTGTATTTAGGAATATAAATTTAAAAACAAACCCTTTCTTTCTGTCAGGAAGCAAAACTGTTTCGTGAGTATGAGATGCTCCAGTTAAACAGCCCTGCCTAGATGGGCAAGGGCAGCTGGGGAGAGAGACCTTGGTCAAAGGCATTCTGGCAATGCCTCTTGAAGCATCATGGCATGGGCACAGCAGACTCCAACAGCCACACAGCAGCAGCATCATGATCTACGAAGTCACTGTTGCTTAGTAAATTCTTGAGATTAATCTGAACCGAGATTTGATAGCCTAAAACAAATTACACCTCTGGGCATCCTCATTTCTGAAACTGCCCATCATTCACATTGTCTGCTGTCAAGAATTCTTTTTCTTCCTCTCATAAATTATTCCAGGCTCCTGGAAGTCTAGCCACACCAGAATGAAAATGCTGCATCTGCTACTTTACATACTGACATAGCTGTTCCTGATCATGCAGGGGCTCTTGTGCTCATAACTGAATAATGCTACCAGAAGGATGCATTCTTATCTAATAATCCCTTTTTATAGAATTTGGTTGGCTTGAGACACATGCCTCCAAGTGGCATGCCTTCCTTTTCTGTCATAATATTCATTCCTGTGCAACAAGAAAGTACTTCAGGAAGTGCACACACCTGAGAAGTGTTATTAAAATCTTATTCTCTGAAGCTGTATTTTCCAGAGGAGATACACAAAGATATTATGTGCAATAATGTTTTAAAAACAGTTATATTGCCAAGAATATTTAGTCACTAAAAATAGGCAAAACACTTCAATTTATGTCTACCTGCATCTTTGGAAGTTCTCAACTCAAATAGCAACAGCTCTTTCTGCTTCTTTTCTGTATCTTGTACAGCAGCAACAGACTCCTGTTAACAAAGAAAGAAATGATCTGTGCAAAAAGTACAGCCAAGTGCACCACACAAAACAGGCCATATATGGCCTACAGTTTAGGTATTGGTGGACTTAAGTCATTCCAGGTTGGGAATGACTGTGTAAAGGCAATGAGGCACTCATAGGACAGAGGTGCACAGTGCCAAGAACACACTCTGCAAGGAACTGTCACAGCCTGTTTGCTGTGGCATTCAAACTATTCCATGCTCAGAGTCCTCCAGAAACCTCTGAGCGCAGGGCAAAGAGTGGGCAGAGAATTCCACCATGACAGCATCATCCAGACAATGCAGACATGGGTTACAGACACCAGGAACAGCTAACAACTGGTGCAAAAATCTTCCTTCTTGTTTTATGTTAAGATAAACGATAACTAAAGATCTTCATCATTGTGATGACAATCATTACGGTTTCAGAAAGAACCATTCTGGAACTAAAATCTTCAGAACTCATGACCTTTTTTCTACTTTTATAAGCAAAAAGAAATGTGTATCAGTATTGGTTACTGTTTGCATAATAAATATGAATGCACACTGAGAGGTGATAATAAAGATTGTCATACATGTAAACCACAACTTATCTACTGTAACTCTCTGCATGATGCTATTTTTACATACATTTTAATGGATTAATTATTTAAATTATATTTATATATTTTTCAGTCAGTAAATGTCACTATGAGGTCATATACCACACAGCAGTTAACAAAACTGTTATCTATACTTACCACACTATATGTTTCATTTTGTGCCTCCAAAGCTGCATCATCATTTTTATTGCGGTCGCAACAATGACGTTTTGATTTCCCCTCTCCACAATTAAGAAAAAATAAACAAAATTTAAAATTAATTTGCAGGAGCATCACATGCTGGATTAGCTAATATAGGTTACAAAGATGCAATGGCAAATCAACTGTATCTGGCAGATACAGAAAAGTATCTTGTTCATGCAAAAGAGACCAGATTTAGATAGCATAAAGAAATGAAAGCTACCACTTTCAAAATCCTCATTTCCCTTCCTGTGAAGGGAAATATAGATATTAACAAGAATCTGAATATCCAAATATGAGGTTCTTTTACCTCATTCTCTCAGAAAAAATATAACCCATTCATGCATCCTATTTTCTGTAAATAAATAAATAGCATTCAATAGTTAATAGAATTAAAAATACCAGTGTCTTACTATTTGAGTGTATGATTTTTCCTTAAGACTACAGGCTAATCCTATGATTTATATTACAAAACTAACATACCAGTAACTTCAACAGTTTGAACAGGAAGTACTGAGTCCACAGCACCATATGACTTCAGCAGTTCTTTCATTTCTTCATCACAAGCTTGATCCAAAGCACTTTGTCCTGAACCATCCCTCTCATTGGGATTTGCTCCATGCTGCAGCAGAATCCTGGCTGCCTAACAGACATTTTTGTTATTTGTACAGTGGTAATTCTCGTTGTGGGCTTATTATATAATTATATGTTATATCTAACATACATCACAAATAATACAGGTTCAAATAAGATACTCTACAATCATTATGGTTGCAATCTAAACTAAACAAAACAAATAATAGGCTATTAACAACACAGATTTCTATCTTACATTCCTTACATTTTTCCATTAAAGTACACAAATAATTGACATATTTTCAAAAAACGTGTAATTTTTACAATAATAATTTTTATGATTTTATGGTTATATAGAACAATTACAAAACATGATGTATCTAAATTTAAAGGAGCTAGTCAACTGCATTAAGACCAAAGTGAGGCATAGAAGTGCATTTCTTTCTTTAATATTGGTTTGAGTTTCATGAACTGATGATTTTTTCCTAATTCCAAAAAACTTGCAAGCTTGCTTAATTGCAAAATGTGGAAATGAGACTAGTGGCACCAGCAGAATAACCTACCCCTTAAATTCAGATCATATGAAAGAACTGATGAGGTCAGAGCTTGAATGGTAAAAGAATATTTGTATGTATGATTTCTCAGCTTTAGCATTTCTTATTATTTCTTATACTCAGAGTGTAGTTAAGTAGGAAAATGCGTCAGAACAAGAATGCTGACTCAAAGTTCAGCATGTTCTCTGCTGGTTTTCCCCCCAAATACTGAATCATACACTTATATCTTTGCAAGAACCCTACTGATAGTTTGGCTCCAAGCATGTGAAATCATCCCCTTTGTTTCACCCTTGCTCACAGAAAAAGATAAACATGATTAAACATGAATTGTCCTGACAGAAATAGAAGTGTGTTTGTGTCAGTCTGGCATCACCTTTACACTTCAGCTCCCCAGAACTCATTCTGTCAAAAGAACATTTTATTTATTTCTGTGCAGTGCTGGGCACCACAAGTTAAGAAGAATGTGAAGGTCCTTGAATGTGTCCAGAGGAGGGCAACAGAGCTGGTGAGGGTGCTGGGAGATGTGTCCTGTGAGGAGCCACTGAAGATTTTGGGCTTGTCTGGTTTGGACAAAAGGAGACTGAGGGGTGACCCCACTGCTCTCTACAGCTTCCTGAGCAGGGGAAGTAGGGAGGGAAATATCTATATTTTCTCCCTGGGATCCAGTGATAAATGAGTGGGAATGTGTCTAAGCTGTGCTAGAAGAGTTTCCTAGAGAAGTGGTCAATGTCCCAAGCCTCAACGCTTCAGGAACATCTGGACAATATTAACATGATTTAACTCCTGGTTGGCCCCAAAGGGTTCAGGCAGTTGGACTAGATGATCACTGTAGGTCCATTCTCACTGAAATAGTCTGTTTTCTAGAACCACAGAATGGTTTGGGCTAGAAGGGACCAGTTAATAAAAAACGGTTTACTTTTAAACAATCTTTCTGGATCTTTCTTTACAAAAAGATTTTTTTACAACTAAGGTAGTGAGACACTGAGCAGGTTGCCCAAAGAAGCTGTAGTTACCCCATCTCAAGAAATGTTCAGAGTCTGGTAGGACAGGATTTTGGGCAAGCTGAGCTAGTGAAAAGATGTCCCACCCACGACAGGGGGCTTAAGCCACAACCACCAGGGGCAGGGGTGAGAGTTGCATCCAGGCTACTCCAGACTTCTGGGGGCACAAAGGGCACTGTCAACAGTAACCCAGGCATCCCACTGGTATCCAAAATATGACTGTAAGTCAATCTCCTTACTTCACAAATAGTGCACAGCCCAGAGCCCTTTGAGCTCTCTCACAAAGCAATGTGCTGCACACCAGGACTTCCCTTTGAGTAGGGACACATCTCAGGGTTGCTCCTCAAGGCAGAGAAACTCCTTGTCAAAACAGACTTTCAGTAACTGACACTAAACTTTGCAATCTTAGCTAAGTGGTAAAAGGATTGGTTGTGCACATGTAGTCCTTTAGACATAAACTGCTCCCTGAATAGGGGATGAAGTCTCAATCTGGCCATCTGAGAAGTGGTTTAGAAACCAAGGGGAGTCCTTTCTGAACATCATGACTCAACAGCAGGTCCTTCCTTACAGCTGGGACCTTGTTCTCTATGCAGTAAACAACAGAATTGTGCTACACAAGAGTCAGATTTATCACTGAACTTTGTTAACTCACTGTTTTACATCAATAAAACACATTATTGCTTCTCTATTAAGTGAGAAGTGCATCACTTCCATCTGTGGCAGCACTGCAGTATCAATAAATTGAGAACATTCAACTTTAATACTGTTTTTAAGAAGCCCAAACCTGGCAAAGAACCACAGGGAGTTTCTTAATATTTATGGGTTTTCTGTTGTATTAAAGAAGCCAACTAACCACACAATTTCAACTGTCACTATCAAAGAATATTTTCTCTGATTTTGATCAGTTTAAAGAATACTGGTTTGTTTCCAAATGCAAACCTACACTAAAATAGTGTTAGTAAGGATTTTGTTTTGCTGATTCTCTGTTGGACACTGGTGTTAGGAAACCTTATGTAAAATAAAAATATACCTCCAAATAATTGCTAGAAACAGCATCATGTATTGGTAAAGCACCACAGAGACTTCTGCTGTTAACATCAGCACCTGCTTTCAGTAATTCTAAGATCACATCAGTAAATCCTCCATTGGAGGCTTCATGAATTGCTGTCCAACCTAACAAAAACAAGATAATACATACAGCATGCATCTGATTTGGAAAGATCCTCAAAGGTCACTAATTAGTACTCTACATTTTGCTGTATTTAAGATAAATCTTACACAAATAATCATCTTGAAATGCCAAGGTAAACTGTATAATGTGTAATTCAGTTTACTTCAAAGAAAAACTCAAACAGTATTAAGCAGAAAAACATTGTTTTCTCCTGTAGTACTAAAAATAATAGATGACACAAAAGCATTGGAGTAGACAAACTCTAAAAACTAAGGAGCATAATATTAATAATCTGACTTCTAATACCAGTAGCATTTCATAATATCAAGTCTGCCAGACATCTAGTATAGAGTAGTGTCTATTTTGAGACTATGAAAACAGAAACATATTATATATTTAGGTAGGAAAAAAGAAAACATAATCTTCTCATCTGGTTTTATTCTCATTTCCTAAGGAAATAAGACCTGTCTGAATGTGCTTCACACATGCATATGTGTGACATACTATACTGATATGCACAAGCTCCACCAAACTTTCAAGTTCACTTCTGCACACATCTCTGAACACGTGCTCTTCAGAAGAGTAACAAGACCCTGCTGAGAAACACTCTGGATTACCTCCATGCTGACACAAAAGCCATATATTCATTCAGTGAGCTTGCACTTGTTTAATGACAACTTTTCCTCCTCAAAATTTTAAGACAAGAATCTGTAATTTTATTAAAATGACACATATTATATAAACATGTCTATACTAAAGATTATGGAAAATTGTAGTATAAGACAAGCCTGTAAGAGAGTATTTTTCAAACCTGCATAGTCCTGTTCATTGACAGAAATTCCAGATGATATTAGAGTCTTCACCAAAGACAAATTTCCCCTCTTAGCAGCAATATGCAGCTGAGTTTCCCCTTTTGAATTTCTCCTGGTTTTAATCTTTCTCCTAGCTCTTGTCTTACAGGTATCATGTACAATTACAGCTTCTTCCCTGGTAGATTCTAAACAGATATTAGATGTTCATTAGAAATTTTTTTCACAAAGAATGCTTAAGTATAAACAGAAAATTAAACTTCATAATTCAACTGAATTACTGTAGATGTGTGTAATACTGGTGATGTGATGATTCAGTAACATTAACTGGCAAAATGGTACTGTAGAAGGTCAGATAACAAGCAGATACTATACTTCAGAATTTCCAGTTAAAACCTAGATGATTCAACAAGGGTACAACAAATTAAGAAGCCACAAGAAATGTAACAAGGTTGAATTTTTATGCTGTATAGAGATATGGAATATGTTAGGTTTCTCCATGGACTGCTTTCAGGTTACCAGGCTGCTAAATATATAAACTACACATATAAAGATATTTTAAAAACTACTAAAAAGAGGAGACTTGAGCATCATTCCTTATCAGTTCCTAAATCTGTATCAGGAGAAAGATAGGTGTGTGACATTTATGTGTGTACATACATATATATATATATATATATATATATATATACACACAGCTTGATGAATACACACACACAGAGACCTCTTTTTTTACAGCTGTGATGTGAAAAAAGTACTGTAGACTGATTACAAGTCTCTGAGTAATGCTAAGTGGCATGGATAATCTGTCAATTTAAATCTGTGCACAACTGGACCAATAATAACAAATAAATTTGGTGTAATTCTTACTGGTTCACAAAGCAAACAACATTCACTTTAATGATATCATGTGGTCATCAGAGATGTTCCAATTCTGAAGCTTCAGGTAATAGATCTACTAAAATCTAAGAGATACTACAGAAAAAAAGAGATGCATGAAGTAAGGACAATCCCCTCCTCAAAAGAGACAGGATATATAGATCTTATAAAGCTTTATCATCCATACTAACTTCTTTTAAACTCCTGTTCCTTCTATTACAGTATGATACTACCCAGGTATTTTTCAAAAATTTTTTGTGTTCTCTTTTTTTTTGAAAATATGTAATTTATTCAAGGAACACAAAAGTGTTTTAAATGAGCACTCTGCAGTTCTTATCCATGGAGGGTTTTTTTTCCTTTTATTCCAACAAACAATTAGGTTCTGCACCTTCCTCATCTCATCAAACAAGCTCTTTTCTCAAATATTTTCAGTCAACATTATCCATTAGTATCAAATATCTTCTGTACCTGACTGCTGCCTTTCTTCAGGCACCTCCTGCCTTCTGGAAAATTGGCTTTTCCACTGTTTCCTTCAAAGTAAACTATGGAGCTTGTCATACAAGACTATTTGGAAGAACATGAAAGACATACTGAAGTGATAGTAGAGACAGACATATATACATTGAGGATATACCCATATTGGTTTTAAATTAGCTTGCTCACTGTAGGCTGATGAAATGCTGAGAAAGCATTCAGGCAACCCTCTCTGCACTGACTCTGCTTGGCCTACACTGTATTGGCAACAAGAGAAGCTCAAGAGCTCCTTTTTTAAATGAAAACTTGAGATTCTAGAGGTATCACATTATTAAAATATTCCTTCAGTATGAGACCAACTTTACCATAAAATAATGTATTGTCTTTTGTCTAAAAGCTTCTGAGTCTGAACTCCCAAAGCAATCATCCACTTTCTGATTCTTCCTTTTCTCCCCTTTCAATTCATGGGAGAATGTCCTAGGGACTTTTTAGAGACGTTGAAGAAAAAAAAAGGGCACACAACAGCCCATTAAGCTAATGAACCTTAGCAATACTGGCTGCAAGTGAACAGAAATAATTGCAAAGTTTTCCAGTTAAATTGTCATGCACAACAGTTTGCTTCACGGCTGTTAGGAACCGTTTGCAAAAGCATGATGGGACATTGGTTTGTGAATCATAAAACACTGGTTCTCTGTTGGATGCACTGCCAGGTGGGTCACGAGAAGGAAAGATCCAGACCCTGGCAAATACAAAGTCCAGTCAGCACAGTACAAAGATAAAATGAAGAGATTACTGTAACCAGCAGTCAGGTTGTATTAGGCTGACATACCTCAGCAACTTCAAGGACATTGTCCTTCAATACCTCCACATGGGTCTATGAGCAATTATTTCCACTGGCTGAACTATAAGAAAAGAAGCAAGCTGCTTGTACCTTCCTTCTGTATAAGCAGAATGGAAACATTGGGATCCTAATAAGTGACTGATTGTAGATGAAAGTGACACTCTGTCCCTTGTGAAGAGAAGACTTTTATTCAATGATATAATAATATAAGGAAGACCAGTGGGACATAGAAACAAATCAGATGGGATAAAAAGGCAAGTTAATGACAAAAAAGTGTAGGAGAGCAAAAAATCTGGAAACCCCACAAGTCAGAAAACATCATCACATTTTCCACTTGATTTCTACAGCAATCTGAATACCATTGTCCTGAACTCCAAATTTATTAAGGCCTTCAGCTGTACAAAGGGCTATACTTTCTTGCACCACCTCTGAAATGGCAACACTCTCATGGTATGAAGGGAATAAATTTTATTGAATATTACCTGAAGAATCTCTTATGAGGAAAAAAGTAGCCTGGGACATGCTGTCCCAGAGGGGACAAGATATAAAACACACGTTTGAAACAAAGCTTTTAAAAATCATAACGGCACAAATAGGAGTAAAAAGAAGGTTTTAAGAAGGGAGAGATCCTATCAGAACTACAGGTTTTGGTTTTAGCAAGTCTTCAGTGCCATGGTTCTCTGGTTCCAGCAAGAACTGAAGTACACATTGATAAGTGCCAGCTTTATCAAAAAATCAGTAGGTGAAAATATTTAGAGGTTAAGATCAGTTGGAGCGAGGCTCTATTGTGATGGTAATGCTACAAGATAAATGCAAATCTTGGACATGGGATGAAAATGCTAAACAAAACCTGCATGTGCAGGCAGAAGAGATACAACTACAGGAGGATGCTAGATCTCTTATTCTCTCAAATCTCTCAAGTAAGTTTGTATCTAGGTTTGTGCCTAGATACATATATATGCCTAGAATATATCCTCAGGATATATTCTATATATTCTATATATTATTATATTCTATAAAATGTAAGTGGATTTTTGTGTGCCAAATATTTGGAAAGCACTGTTCTTTGATCTGTGACACATAAAACAGTTAATTAAAGACCAATCAAGAGTTATTTTAAACTGCTGTTTATGTAATATACCTAAGTAATGATAAGCTTGAAGCTCTCACTTATGATCCTGCATCCCCTCAAACCACAATGCCAAAAGAGTGGTGAACATAACAAACAAAATGTGTATTCTGTAAAATGGTGCACGGATATTTCTGGAACTATTTAGGCAATCTAGGCAATACTAGAGTATTTACTCAACATGCTATATATATCATTAAATATATCTATTCATATATATAATATATGAAAATTATATATAAAAATATATCATAATAGATATATATTATTTTATATATAATTATTTTTCAAAGCTTTCCCTCACACATTTCAAAAAGCCTTCCTCATGTACATTTGGAAAGAACAATCCACTGGTTTATAAAGTATTAACTTTTCACCTGACTTCTTAGATGTTTGCTGTTTTGATGCTTGACCAAATTGTGATTGTTTAGATGAAAGCTTGTTGTTGCTGCTATGGGAATATGAGGCTGCCTCTGCTTTTTGGCCTATCTCCTGAGGATTTTCACATGCTGGTTCTGATTTCTCTGTCTGTAAGGAAATATATCAAAGCAAAGGAAAAGAGATTTTAAACTTAGGGCTGATCCCTTAGTTTTATTTCCATTAATATCAGATTACACTTGATTTGTCAAGTTTTGCAAAAAATCATTCTGAAGGGGTATTTAGACTCCTGTCACTCAAACTACCACTATTACTCTGTATGAGACTATGTTGATCCCTGTCACATCTTGTTGTAACTTTGAAACAGATACAATGTGAGAGGAAGTCAAAGCAAATCAGTATTGACTGAGAATCAAGTGCTCTTAAATAGACAGTCTGAGAATGTGCACACACTTTTTCTCCAGAAACTATGGATGTGAGACAACACAAACTGGTGATCTCCCTGCCCTTTACAAAGAAGTTGTTGAGCTTCCACCAGTGCTGCCCTTTTATTCTGCAAATGAATTTTCACTGTACCATTGCTTATTACATTCCAATTGCAATACCACCTGACACTCAGTTTCCCTACATCATTGGGTGAGATGTGACAATTAGAAACAGAAACAGCAATAGTCTGGCCCACTTCATTAGGTCCACCATGAGGGAAATACATTTTCTGTAAAACTCCTTGGATTGTAAGTGAAACTAAACTTGAGGTCCATATAGCATGAGATATTATTTCAAAATAATTTTACTCTGTGTTGTATTCTCTGCGACAAGAATAGCCTTTTTTAACTTGGTTTGGGTTTTTTTATTATTTTTCTGCCTTCACAGAAAGGTTCCTAAGAGGTTTATTACTGTGTTTTTCACCAAATTTGTTTTTCTGTTTCATTCATGTTTAGCAAAACTTCCTTTGATGCTCTAGTATTTATTATGTTGAAATACACCTGCATTTGATTCTATCTCCAAAACAGACTATATAGTTAACTTCATTTTCTGATATATTCCTTTATTATATAATAAAAGAAAACTGTGCTGCTATTAACTGATTTCCTCTGTGCTGCTTTTTTGCAGGACCAAGAAATTAAGAACTAAGTAATAAGTGTATAATAAAAATCCGTGGGCAAAATCCAACAATAAATATTATTGAAGTGCTTTAAACTCGTATTTATTTTTGAAAATTGAACAAGTTTGAGTTAATGATCTACCCTTAAAACTGCCATGTTTCTGTGATCATAAACCAGAGCTCTAGTTTCACATTTCTGACAAGCCTGTCTGCAACTATTCAAGGAAATTATAAAGAAGGGTAAATAACACATCAAAACCAGAATTAACTCATAGTCATCTCAAAACACAGTTGGTCCAAAGGCCAGTGACTAACTAGCATTATCCTTCTGATTATATCTGGAGACAGAACCAGAATACACACTGCAACTGACACAACTACTGAAATTATCAGTTACAAATCTACAGTAATAAGTTTACGTAATTAAATGTTTACCACACCATATTCATCAATCATTTAATGTTTCAAAGCATCATCTAAGACTACACAGCATGGATGCTGTTATATTGTAACAATTCAGAGGACACATAGACTGCACAACAGTCAGTAACAAGGACAGTTATCGTCACTACATAAAACTTCAAAAGCTCCAAAAGATGTATTTATGCACATTACGTTCTACATCTCAGATGTTATCTGTTATCATTGTTGAAAGGAAGAAAACCGAGGGAGAAAATGCAGTTCTTAATGCTAAAATCTGTTGCTGTATAAGCAAGCACTGACCCAAGTGACTGATCACAGTGTCTCGTCTCCACATGAGGCACCAGCTCCCTCATCCTGCTCAAACCTCACAGCATAATTGTGCAATCCCTATGCAAGACAGTGGCTTTCTAATCCTTTCCTCTAAAAACCCAACACAACTCACTCTACACAGAGGCAAGATGTAATTATCCTACAGCTACAAGCCAGGCAAAAAATGCCAGTTTCAGTAAGGTTTCTGGAAGTACAAACAGGCACTGGTGTACCATGCTGTCTGTAATTAGCTCTGCAGCACTTTCAAAAACAGCAGAAACAGCCATCCATGAGACACCTGTCTCTGTCTTGCATCCTCATGAGGCTGTACCTCATCCCAAGTACTAGTAAGGATGAGCCTAACATGACTATCACTCTCAGTCCCTGATGGATATATCTAGTACACTGTGTGCTGGAATTGAAACACACTTCAGAAGCAGTCTCTTGCTTTAGTTTACTGAAGACTGTCAGCAAGCCCTTAAGTTTATGATCAAATCAGATTTCATTGTAAATACGTACCTGGTGCTGGTTTGTATCTTCTACACACTGAGTATTTAACATGTTATTTGAATCATCTCCACCTGAAATGGAAATGAAAGACAGAAAGAAACCAGAATTGAAAAGAGAGCATAATTTACAATTATACTATCTTATGCCTACAATATTTCATGTAACATTACTTACAATATTTAACTTTCAAGAAAAATGATCAAGCCTGTAAGGGTTTTACTGGAATCTTAAACATATCAATATATAAAATCTTTATCAAATTTTGGACTCTAAACTTTGTTGCAAATAGTATCTTGTTCAAAACAGGTTTGGAGAGAGTAAAGAATGGCATACTACTTTCAAATTTTCTTGATTAATGACCTGCGAAATTCCTCTTGAAACTTAGTGTAACCCCTGGCTCCTCTCTGTAAGATTTCAAGTGTGCCTCAGGATACCCAAGGAATTTCAGAGCAGCAGGCTGAGAGCCATCACTAGCACTCCATCCCTCTAATCTTCATGTCACCAGACAGCTTCTCATGAGCAAGTCTGGTATTATCTCAGTCTCTCTTCACGTCCAGCTTTGAGCTCTGTCAATAAGCCCTGCTAACTTATGAGCAAAGACTCTGTTCCTTCTCTGAGAAAGGTGAATGCCATCTGACACCAGAGGGCCTGGGGACATCCACACCATCCCTTTGCTGGAAAACCCAGAATTGTGGCAGTGACCTCAGCTATGAAGTCATGTATTAACAGACTGGGTTTGTCTGCTTCTTCCAATGTCCCTGCTCACAACTGGAAGAAGAGAGGAAAAAATTACCTGTCTACTAGATTCCCTTGCACCTATCCTAAGGCCCAGAAGTCTCTTTTGATCATCCCTGGACTACATGTTACAGCTTTATTGCTACCCATGTGGAAAAGCAGTAATGGATAATAGTTTGAGGGATTGGAACTCCTTCTGACTTGCACAACAGCCCACACTGGCTCATGGGTATCCATGGTCTTAATCCTAGCTCTGCTCAAGGCTCACCTGGTACTTGCTGCTGATCAAACTGCCTCCTCCAAACTTTCTTCACAACTTAGTTCCCAAGACTGTACAAGACACAACTCTCTCCTTAGCCAATCACCAGCTCTAATCCAACTTCCTCCTTACAAACTCACCAGCTGTTACCTACAGTTACCAACATTTTCCTGTACCCAACCCTAGCAGCAATTAAGGCTTGGCAACCCCTGAGACCTAGATCTAATCGTAGTTTCCCAATTTTTATCTCATGGATCCTTCAAAATTCAGACTTTATGCTAGTTTAAAACCAAATTTTATCTCTGCCTCTAAACCATACCTTGTCCACCAGCAAGTCAAGCAATGCTGCATCTTCCATTTAGATAGACAACTATTGTGTTTTGCATATTCGTTTCAAATTTAAAGGTAACTCCAGCCCAAGAAACAGCTGGACATCATTATCATTATCTTTTACACTTTGTCAAATGCACAGCAACTGTGGAGGGTATGGAGTGCTCACTGGCAACTCAAGGCATCCCACAGTAAAGGCCCAGAGGCACTAGCAGTTTAAATTAAAGAAACAATTCTTCAGAACACATGTTCTAAATTTCTCGATTTAGCTGTAATGCTATGTCAGAATAATTCTTTCCTACCTGCTACTGAGTATCTTCTGGATTTTGCTGCATAACTTTTAAGAAGTTTCATCATAGATGGGTTAGAAGCCTCCTCTAATGCACATCTTCCCATCTGATTTTTTAGTAAGGGATCAGCTCCATACCAAAGTAGTAAGTTCGCAATCTAGAAAAATAAGTTTTTTAGATAATTTCTTTTCTGACAGTCTTTTTCAGAATCCTGATACAGGTTTCTCTCTCTTGTACTTGACAATACAAGTAAAAATAAAAATTCCACTTTATTCTAGTTCATACACACCAAGCATTCTTCTAGATGCATCACCACATTGTAGCCTTATTATTTTTATATATTTTTCCAGTTATTAACCTGATGCCATTAAAAGAAGATCCCTCAAAATACAGGGTAAGATTCATCCTCCTATAGCTCTTTATTGGCAGAAAATAACAGGTGAATTTAGAGTTTGAGTCAGTTTATCTGTCTAGGATATCTATTTTAGAAGAAAATAAATTGTGCTCTGGATGTGCCTATTGTGACTCCTGTGACTGCAGGGAAGTTTGGAAAGCTGTTTCTTATGTACAACATACATCTGCTCAAATGAAACACATTCAGATGGTATTGCTGCCAACATTATGATTTTTGTACAAATATAAAGCCTGAATCAGTTGCTACTCAAGAAATTACCACTTGAGCAAAATGTTTCATCAACCTTTGCAAACTACTTTTTTAAGACATGGGGAATTTACAATCTGATTATTTCATTTCTGTGAGTAACTCTGCAATCTTATTCCAGCACTAGTGCGATTTTACTTGTACCTCTGCATTTCCTTCTTCAGCATCTCTTATCATTTCAGACTGAACTTGACTCACATCCTTCACCTGTGTGTTCAAGCCCCTCACTACTTCTCACCAGATTGCTAATGAGAAAATTGTTAGTGAATTTTTCCTAATCCACGCATTCTCCTAACAACAGAATAAAATAAAAAGGCTGCAACTGCCAGCAAAAGCTCTTCTGGGTTTCACAAGTTGTCGCAAATCTTTAGATTTTGTCAACCAGTAACACTGAGAACACTTCTTCCATAACAGGATCATTGAGAGCATCACCATAAGTGTATGTTCTCCTCTTTAACTGGACTACTAGAAAATCTTTCCTATACTTACCGTTTTTTCTGAAATAAATTGATATTGGATATTGCAAGTACAGAAGATGATAAAATAGTCAAAAGTTGTCTTTCCAATCTACAGTAATAACTTCACACAGAGAAGGCAGCTTTGAAAAAAACAGTTCCAAATACCATGTTACTGAAAGTCATATTACTGACTCACTATCACTATTTTGTTGCTAGCTCTGTGCTGAATGATCTCGAGGTGCCTCAAGTGACATAGCTGAAATCAGTGTTCTTCCAATATCACAAGTTGCTGGCCTCTAAGTATTACTTGCAGAGATGCAGAGTCATTCACCCACAACCATGGACAAGGGTGTCTTAGGTACAGTCACAAAACTCAGAAATATTTCATGAATCTGCAAGTCTGTGATGCACAAGCTGCAGTTTATTCTTGGGGCTCTCAAGTCTCAAAAAAAAATTATAAACCAGGAATCTACCTTCCTCTTTGCTTCAAAGAGACTTTTCCAGGAGAAACAAAGTCTCATCTCATCTGTGAAAAAGACTGAATGTTCAGGAACAAAACTTCTCAGGCACCCCCTAAAAAACCTTTAAACTCTTGGAAACCAGTAAGAATTAGGCAGCACATGTGCAGATCTACAGAAAAAATGTGAACAGATAAAAGGGACACACACAGAACTCCTACATAAATTTGGGCCATGCTAGGAACATACACAGACAGGTGTAGGTTACTACTTGAAGAGGATCTGTAATTCAGACACAGGCTTATAAAACCACTACACTTGGCAAGAAATTTTACCATTAATTCAAACTGACTATTCAGTTAGCATTCAGTTTAAGACCCCACAAACTATTTCTTCATGATCCTCCATATTCTGTGTTAATACATGGGTGTGCATGACTGTGAGGACATGCCATATATCCATGACTACTAAATCATAAAAAAAAAAATCATTAATAATCCAGAAGATTGCTCAAGTCAGAAGTTACTTTGCAGGGTGATTACAAAATAAGTGAATGAAATAGTAATAAACTGCAGTAATCTACTCCTCAGTAGTATAGCTATTGTCCGAAACAGTTAGAAAAAAATTCTCCTTTTGGACAAATCTTGTTAAGCACGGAGTGGTTTGAATAGAAATCAGGCAGAGAGGATCTGCAAGCTCCTGAATTTACCTACAAACCAGAAAGAGCAGCCCCATACAAAAACATTATGTGACCCTCAGGACTCAACAACAGTAATTTCTATTCCTAAATCATACTTCTTGTGTTTAATTCAGAATATACCTCATAATGGCCTTCTTTAACTGCATCTTGCAAAGGTGTTATTTGTTCCTTTTGTGTAGCGTTAACATCAGCTCCTGCTTTCAAAAGCAGATTTGCTATCTCATAAAAGCCTTCCACACTTGCTATATGTAGTGCAGTCAAGCCTACAAAA
This sequence comes from Cisticola juncidis, assembly GCA_013400215.1. Taxonomy (NCBI): domain Eukaryota; kingdom Metazoa; phylum Chordata; class Aves; order Passeriformes; family Cisticolidae; genus Cisticola; species Cisticola juncidis. The sequence goes on from VXBR01020418.1 coordinate 1,549,524, forward strand.
AAGAAAAACATGTATTTCACATTTGGGTGAAAAAAATTCTAGAAATTTATGTCAGTTTTAGGTTGTCTGTCTGATGAAGATTCTGCAGAATATATTGAAATGGTAAAAACTGATGCATTCCAGTAAGATGTATGAAGAAATGTCTACAAGAACGTCACAAGGCTTCAAGATCTCATGCTTTTGACAAAATTTGCACCTACTGAGGGAGTTGATGCTGCTGTAACAACATTAGTTTTAGATTTGGTAGTTCTGTTATGAAAGGGAGAGAATAAAAATTATTCATCCCATATTTTAGTAATTTCTCCTGAAGTAAAACTTATAGGCTGTTTTAAGGACAAGATAATTTTTCACTGCACTCTTGTATTTACACAGCTATGCTGAAGAGCATAAATAAGGAAAAAGTGACAAAAATAAAGACATGAATTATTTACTACCAAATAAAAATGTTTGTAACCCCATCCAAGAATGGTCTGAGCATTCAAATAAATGAAAAATCCCTAGTGAAATTCCATATTCACACTCAGGTATATGGAAAAAAAACAAGATATCACGCACATTCTACTCTATGAAGGAGCTGTTTAGAAAAAATATGGAATGTAAGACTTTGAACTGGGTTTAGCATGACCATGCATCAGGTCCTTAAACATACAGGGTGAGAGACATAAGGGAAGAACACAGAGGATTTTCCACATCCTAACTTCCAGCTCTGAAACCAACATGCCCTGCAGAAGATCACTTTGATGGTTAAGTCTTACTCTTCAACAATTTTCCATTGTCAGAAGGTTGTCAGGGCCTAATTCACATACTAAATACGTGAATTAATAAGGCTTTATAGGATTGTTTCAGTCCCACTAAGCAAAATTATCTTAATTTCACTAGAGAGAGAGACTCCCAAGTCTCTTTTACACACAACCCAACCCTGAATATTGTATATTCCCAGTAACCAGGTTTGTTATGAAATCTATTAAGGAGATACCAAATATTTGCATTTAAGGGAATGCATTAGTTTTCCCATAGTAAAATGTATCCTCTACCTGATCTAATCAAAAGACCTGGAAAAGCTGCAACTGCAACAAATTCAATTAATAATCACTAGAGATTAGCAACATGAGTCTGCAAGGATACTGTGCATGTTCCAAATCAAGGAGAAACACAAGTTTCAATGAAACTGTTTCTCAGATCCCTTGGCACACTGTGAGTCAACACTCAAAGCACAAGACAGTATCTCTAATATGCTGGCCATATCCTACATGCTGATGTCCAGGAAATAAAAAGGAAGAAAAAAACCCAAAACAAAACAAACAGAAGATCCCAATAACTCAGTAAGGTACTGAAGCAGAGTGCCACAACATAGGAATAAGGAAAAAAATACTAGGCTAAGAAATGGATAATCACTGGGGGAAAGATTTAAAGGAGGAGAACAGACACAGAAGCAAAATACAATAATCAGAAACATGACCCAAAGAGATGAAGATGAAAGTGTATGCCAAAATGACACAAGTCTGTTAAGTCTACTTCTTTCTGAGTACCTCACTGAAAACAAAAGAAGCAGGGCTAGGTCAGCATCTCTTCAAGGAGTACAACTAAAAGATCTTTTGTGTAGCTCTGCTCCTTTTGCACCAAGAAAACAGCAGCCAGTGTCTGGGAGATGAAAAAAATAGTGGCCTAGCAAAATATGCAAAGGCAGAAAAAGGAAACATCTGTGACCCCAAAATCTAGAACCACTGCACTTTAGTACACTTGCCTACTGTAGCTGCAGCTGAATCCACACTATCAGGACCTCTCAGTTGTCAACACAGGGCTTTGAACTCCACCAACAAATTATTTCCTCATCTCCCTCCAGCACACTTTAGTACATATGATGTATAAATGCCTGTGCTGTAAAAGTCTCACATTTGCTGCTGAGCCAATCTATCTCTCAATATATTCCAGAAGACAGAGAATTCCAGCCTTAATTCTGGTCCATTGTATTATGCCTGCATTATGCAATAGCCTATAACAGCAGAATGCGGCTTTTTTGTTTTCCCACAGGACAGTTGTGAAATCCTAGCTTCTAGCACAGTATGAAAAGACTGTAAGAAATCAGTTTTCTAGCAGAAGAGCCACCTGTCTGAAACAATTTAATTTTTTTATTATGGAAATTTTTCAGAGACTAATGGATGAGACAGGGAAGTGCAGATTAGGTCCAGTCTTATATTTGAAACAACCAAGTATTCCTTAAGGTGCAGTGAAGTCTTTGACACCCATGGAACTGGATAAGGCAAATTGCTAGAATCAAAACATTATCACAGGGCTGCTCTTTGTCAAAAATTTTGTCCCTATCCAAGATAAAGAAAAAATGGAGAATAACAAGTAATCACAACTTTAAATATTCAAAACAGTGCTCAACTTCTCTCAAGATGTAAAGGATGAAATCAAAGTTCCTGAAAATTTTAACTGGAAAATCTGCATCTTGATGTCTCAAGTTGGCCACTGAAATGTACAAAAAATACCCCCCAACTCTAGGAAGTTGATTATTTTATTAGGACTGTTTTATGATAAGCATGCATGGAATCATTGAACTAAGGCACGTAAACCTAACTGCATCACTTTTTGACTTTTTCAAGCGTTTAACTTCTCCCTCAAAATTTTCTTTTCTTGTATACTTTTATAACTAGATCTACATGTTTTCCCATGAACAAGTATCAAGTTAAACCCATAAAAAATTAATAATCAATTGACCAGGCAAAAACTAACCATCTTGTCCACTGCACAAACTCATAATACAGGCTTTCATTAGTTATAGGCAGGTACTTGTAGTGAAAATAGTATTTTAGTACAACTGCAACTTACCAGCATAATCCTGAGCATTTACATTTCCACCAGCTTTTATTATCCTGAGTACAAGGTTTATGTCTTGGTGAATGACAGCTCTGTGCAGCAAGTTCTCACCATACACATTCTTCCTGTGGATTGTTGAAAGTGAAAGGGGGCGAGTTGGATTTACAGCCGTCCTACCAAAGGCTTCTCGTCCTGAAAAACAATGTAAAAGACCTATTGCACAAAGTATCTTTTCTCTCTTGGCTTCACTTTATACAAAGTTAATAAATAAGCTTCCTCAAGAAACAAATGTTCATTCCATCTAGTAGAAATGAAAATCTCAAAAAACACATCACAAATTGAATAATAATGCCATTTAATACGTCATAGTGCATTTCATAACAAAACTCCAATTGAAATTCAACATATAGCAATATGAGACTATGTAGAAGTGTTTTAACTTCAGACTTCTTTTCTAATGACATTTTTGCAAGGTGTATTGCTCCCCAATGGATAAAAAACCCACTATTCTGCATTCAAATCATTATAAGGTGACCATTTCAATAACTAGTCAGTTATTCAATAATTTAACTTTTCTTAAAAGTCAAATTTATCCACCATTCTTTTTTGCTCATCTATCTTTTAAACCTCTGCTTTGTGAACAAGTATTTACACTAGGATAGTGATTGAGATTAGCTCCCTCAAGTTACTTTTTATCATTACTTCACATACAGCTCAGTCATTTCTGCCATGAGTGAAAGGTGAATATGAGGTATAAATGTAAAAATGTAAAATTTAAGAGAGACTGTTTCTAATGTTTAATTTCGTACTTTACAAAAAACCCCCACTATCTCCCATTATGCAGTCATCATAGTTTTCAGTTTAGCCTAAATTATTTCCAGTACACAGATGAGCTACTCTGTACTTCACCAGCACTGCCATTCCAACACCCCTTAAAACTGTGGGGAAGAGCATCCTGGCTCTGACAGAAAACAAGGAGGGAAGAAAGAAAGAAAGAAAGGACACGAGAATCATTTGAAGATAAACATAGTGCAGGCTGAGTCCATTAATTCATCCACTAATGAAAACTCCTAGGACAGCAGGCTATATACATTGCCCCTCTCCACAAGCTGTAGCAGGTCCTCAAGGTCCTAAAATCCCACCCACATACCTGGGATGCCTTAAGGAACCTAGAAATTAAACAACACACTTTCAAGGCAATATCAGTACATAAGGTAATATAAAGACTGGTCTTTATTGGAGGCCTCTGGGGCCAGATATGAAAAATGCACATCCCTGCACAGGGTGAATACAGTTTTATAAGTTTAGCAAATTAACATAGCTGACAAAAAATCCCAAATTAGAGACATAAGTGGTGAGGTAATTCCCACTCCTCTGAATCCTTCCCCTCCAGATAGGAACTAAACTTTCTTTACAAAAATGTGTCTCAAAGAGCTTATTTCAACCTTGGCTCCCAGGAAGAACCAAGATAGGATAGGGGCCTTAGAGCTCCAGCTTGGAGCCTCTGGAATATGTTTTATCCTTCTGCCTATCCAGGTAGGGAAAAGGTAGGGAAAAGTAGTGGGGCTAACTATGAATACAATAAGGGGCTACAGAGCCACAAATATATGTGTAAAGAATATAGAGAATAAATACAAGCAAAAAAAGGCAAAAATTAATTTGCCATCACCAGAAATAGACCTTAAAACCCATAGAAATCTATAGTTCTTCTACACCTGTAACTCAAACAGCCTGATGTTTTGTGCATTGTGATACACTGTGAGCTTGGACTAATTCCAAACATTCTTGAATTCTTGACTCTGAGCAGACTTTTAGAATCTAACAGAGAGGGGTTCCCCTCATCTGAGCACACATTCTCTCTCCACTGGCCTTCTAAGACATCAGTCGTTTAAGACATTCAGTCACTAGTCAGAGCTGGTCTAAACCAGCCAAGCAGTTCAGGAGGGATTAAACTGCAGAGACATAAACAAAATCATGTGCAGTTTTATGTTACACTTTACCTCATTAAAATCTTCCTTGAAGGATCTATTTCCCATTACTTCCACCTGCCTTCCCGAGAGCTTTCCAAGCACCTGACTTTATGCAAAACAAGTGACCCATACAGGCCCAATCCAAAACTTCTCATGGGGGGGTTTTAGAGTGAATTACCAAACTAAGATGACCCATGGGCTCTTGACAGGTCTGATGTGAAAGGGAGGTAAGCTTGCTAGATTGATTCACCAATCTACCTCTCTAGGCAGTGCAACTCTTTCCGTAGAAACCATGCTAAAGAGCCAGTAATTTGATTATTGAGTGGGAACTAGCAAGTCGATTTGAAATAGATGAGCAGTTAGGCATTCAACTTTAAATCTCATCAAAATGGTGCTTCCACTGAGAATAATTAAAACCCTGCAAAAGAGAATTAAATCCTGTTAACTGGAGGTGGACTTCTTTGTGTTTTTTAAGATCTATAATGTAGCTGTTGCAATTCAAATACTTACAGACTTTGTAAGATGATTAAATGATTGTAAGTAAATGGAAAACCCCTATCTGGGTGGACTTAAACAAAAAAACCTGAACAGATAAGACCTAATCTTAAAGGTGCTGGAATGAACACTTAAGTGAGGAAATTCTTTATCCTCCCACAAAATTCCTCTGCAGGGTCAAGAATTTCTCTGCATGTACCTTCAAAGGATAAAAACAGCAATCATTCTCTCTAACAAAGCATACTGCAAATAAAAATACTTCAGAAGAGTGCTCTGTGGTAATAAAGGCCCTATAATCCTGCAGACAAGGTAACAACAACAGGCATTCAAAATAGAATAAACTGTTTTGTATAGGTCCATTCTTGAGGATGGCACTGCTCTGACAACGATTTTGCACACAGAACACTAAATGGAAGAATGATAAATAAATGTAGCTCAGAATCTACCTTTTCACTCTGCAAAAAAAACAATTCTCCTTTTCAGAACATACCATTATTTATTCATATGAAACACTGCAATAAAAATTGAATTCTGAAAAACATCTTAAGACAGTTAACTGGTTTACGCAAACAAGTTAACTATTAGGTTGCTAATATAAGGGTTTTCAGAAGAAGGGAAATTATCAAAACTTTAATTATTAAAATGAATGTTTATCCCATATTTTTAAAAGAAAACCATGCCACAATATGCTGGAAAAATTATAAATTACGTTTGATTCAGTATAGCTGTTCAAACAATAATCTATATGATAAGAACATAGAGTATCTTACTCCGTTTGTTGTCAATTCTCTTACTCCTTCTCATCTGATTAGCTTCTGCATACTCATTCAGAATTAATTCTTGCCACATGATGATTTCTAGATCCTGCTTGTCTTCAAAAGTAGATTTCTGAATTTTACTGACAAGAGATTTGCTTACAATCAACAAAATTATTCTCTATATAAATCGATGTTTACAGTTGAACTAAGAATAGGAATACATTTGATTTCAAAAGGAACTCTGTAATAGCAGGCTAACTTATGTAATACTAAATAAGGAGTAAATCAGGACAGAAACTAACTCCCAGATCTTTAAATAAAGGTAAAATCTTTCCCTTTGACTGTTTAGTCATTCATGGGACAAATGAATACTCCACAAGCATTGTATCTATTACATTAATATACAAAAAACTAATTTACAAATTATTTCATATAAATTTCTCATACTTAAAATGCTTAGGTTTGTTTCTTGTTATACTGCCACTGTGAGCCACTCCCTGCTGTTTCTTCTAGTATTTGGTGATGAGAGGAAACAATCTCTGTACTTTCCTGAGAAGGTCTCACTTACCTTGATGTTGTCTGGGCTGTTTCTGCACACGCTGCAGCCTCTGCTGAATATGAATGTCCCTCACCAGTTTGTTTTTCACTAAAGGTGGCATCCAAGTAATCTGAAATGTCTTCATTCTCTGTCTGCTGACCACCCACAGGCTGCTACAAAAAAGAAATATTAGAAGCAACTGGTAGGCATGAAGTCAGGAAAAATGTTGTATATAAAAGAGCTCCAAGAACACTCTTTTTTAAAATTGTATGCCCACAGAGAATTGAGGATTGCTTAAGTGAATTCTACAGGTATGAAAGACAGAGGCTGCCACAGGAGAGGCAATCCTGTGCCAGGAGTAGTGTGCCATGCAATTGTTCCTGGCAGAATTAGCCAAGAGAATTAGGCTACTCAAAGTCACAACTTAAAACATAAATCTAGGCTGGATGACAGCAAACAAAAGTCATTCTATCTGATCTATCTATTTGATTGGACATTTGAAATAACAACAGATTCATTTCAGTTTCCTATGGGCAGGAACACCTGTCCTAAAAAACAACACGATGCTTGAGATGTTTTAGGATAGCTCATTTCATCTCACTGCTGCAGAAGCCTAAAAATTTACAAAAGGTGAGATCCATGTTTCACCTGAAGTCAGTAACTCTCAGCTGAGCAGGTATTTCTAAAGATACTTCTAAAGATCCCTGAGCTATAGCCACTACAGCTGAGACTCACTTCACTTACTTTGAACCCTCTAAAAGCCAGGCAGGTAGATGACACTAGGCATCCTCATTACCCCACCACTGGAAAACAGGAAGAGCTACTCTGAGATTATAGAGATTCACCTCATCCTGAACTGTGAGAAGGGGAACCAAAATGATTCATGTATACAAGAGACTTAACTCTAATCCCACCCTAAAGACAGGTCACCACATGGAAGTTTATTTGAGTTGCTTGAGTTTATTCACTGCTTTAGCCATGTGACTGCAATATGCTGCTATGTATCAATCAAGTTCCTGAAATCTGTGTACTCATCAGTTTATCACATACTTGAGTAATGCTGAAAGCTTTTAGCACACACCCTCAGCACACTTGCATAGAAGTGCTTTCACAATGATGTGGAGAACTGGTTAGTCCATTCTTGCAGTACAAACAGAAATGGAGAATACACTGATTAATTATTTTAATTGACAGATTTAGCAGAGAGGTTACTAAAGAGGGGAAGTGCCCTCCTAGAAGTGGTCCCTCTGGGTCAAGAGACCATGCATGTTCACATGGGATCTGGGCTTGTTTAGCCTGAGGAAAGGGAGTCTCAGTAGTGCCCTTATTGCTCTCTACAACTACCTGGAAAGAGCTTGTGGTGAGGTGGGGGCTGGTCTCTTCCTTCAGAGCAAGGACAAGGGGAAGTGGCCTCTAGTTGTACCAGAGAAGTCTTAGATTGGATATGAGGAAACTTTCTTCACTGCAAATGTGGCCAGGCACTAGAACAGACTGACTAGGGAAGTGGTTGAATCATCATCCCTGGAAATGTTCAGAAGACATGGCATCCACAGTGCCATGTGGATGTGGCACCTGAGGACATGGCTTAGTGGTAAACACGGTGCTTCACAGTTGGAAAATTTGACTTGATGATCCCAAAGGTCTTTTCCAACCTTAATGATTGTAAGGCAGCTGGGGAAAGTCAAATATATTAGCTTAGAAAACTATCATGGTAGTACCTTCCATGGATCCACCATCTGCAATGGGAGTGGGCTTAGAAAAGGAGAAGAAAACATTTCAAATCAAAAAACAACCCACACTTGCTTTATAGGAGACCATATACTAAAATATGTGGGCTGTCCAGCATCCTGACTGCATCTGCAAGTCAGTAAACACCCTCCTGGTTTGGATACTTGTTTCACCACAAGAATACTCTGAAGAAAGAAGGGTGAGAAAAGACCAAGGTGAGCAACATACTGTTACAATTCAACATTTACTAACAAATTAACTGAGTTTTTTTTTCTCCCTAGTGACTTGCTTCCTTACCTTCTGCCTTTAAGAACATCAGATAAAGGCACAAAGAAGATAAAGCTGATTGTTGTTTGACAAGGGGTTAGATATCTCAATTTACACGAGACTCTGCTTCTGAATTTTAACTGCAACTTTGAGTAAATCTACACATCAATCTTCACAAAGCTGTGCTACAAATTTCAGAAATCAATACTTCACTGAAAGAGCATTGTAAAGTGCTATGATTATCAGACAATCAGCCTATAGACCCTTCAGCACCTTGAAATTAGCTATCTTTGTGGCACATTTAACTACATGCTGATATATTCAGTTAATACTACTAGGAAAAGACAGAATTAACTGACAGGTTTTGGATGCTTTATGCCATTGCGGGCTATAAAACTACCTTAAATAGCCAGCTTTACATGACTGATCATTGATTTGCAGCTCGAGATTATTCCAATACATTACAGAGCAGAGAATCAGGTTGCAGGTTTACAAGAGATGCTTAATATATTCTGCAGCATAAATCTACATCTCCTATCTGTCCTTCTCTTTCCCTTATTATAATCTAAACAGGAAGAAACTATGGCTTTCCTTTCCTGCTCTCTCCATATTTTTGCATTGCTGTTATTGAACAGAAATGATGTGTTACAGAACATCTTCACAGCAGAAGAAGCAACAAGGATCACATGCTGGTTTCTTCAGGGGAGGGAAAAGAAACATAAAGCAGAAGCTTCAGTTTTTTCAGTATGTCTTGTATAGGCAGAACTAAGCACAATAAATACACTTCTAAATACATGTGTCAAAAATCCCCACTGAATAATCTTCCCAGCATATAGGAAAGACAGAGCTATAATCTATTTTGTGATACTTTCAAAGCATTTGCATTTACAGCAGTGAGAACTATGACAAAAGAAAACAGCACACTATTCCCTGGATCAAAAACAGAACAGGATGCAGCAGGAACCTGGGGATGGAACTGGCTGGTATAACCCGGTATGCTACAGTGAAATAACAGAGTAGTGTTTTGGAGAGAACATGAGACACAGAAGATGTACAGGAAGTCTACAGTTCTGGAAAATCCCATTCTGATTCTAGGTTTCCACATCAGTCAATAAATTAACTTTTCTAGGATTTCCAGTCTCAGCAAGCTTAGTTATGTTCCTAACATCCAAACAGGAAACACAGTACTGGATTTTTAAAACAAAAAAATTAGTTAAAAAAATTAGTTAAACATGCAAGTCACTGATGCTAGTTTATTCTTTACTAAGATTCCCACCTTCAGGTAATTTGGCTACTTTATATAGTATTTTATGATAAATACAGAATTTCAAATACTAATCAAACTGTGGTTACACTTGCATACAGTCATCTGCCTGCAGAGCACTGGTTTCTGAATGCAGCTGCCCTTGCTTGGGGTTAAGCTGTCTCTCATTTGGCACTACAGGAGTGATAGCTTGTGCCACTGATCCTGACACGGATCCACAAGCTCTGCTGGCAGGGCACTGCTGCTCTCAGCTGCTGATGGATCGATGGAACAGGCATGACCCTGACACTCCAACCTCCAGGCACTGGGTTTTCAACTTTAAGACTCTTAGAATCACTAGGGTATCTCAACAAATCACTGATGTCAACTTCACTAGTCTCTGTACTCTGTTCAGTGACTACATCCATGAAAATCTTCCCAGGGCATGACAGTGAAAGAGATCTGTATCATTATTATTAAGGGAATGCCCTTTTACTGTGTTATCTGTGCCAATAATGGTCATGCAGGTTCTGCAGCAATTATCTTAAATGTGTGGAAATGTATCTTCTGGTGTCTGTTCCTTTCGCACTGTTATTATGTCTTCCACAGGATCATGCAGACAGAGGATTATTTCTGGAAAGCAATCTTCATTACTTAATTTTCATGATACATAAAAAATCAAATTTAGAAGTTTACAAAAAAGAATGGAGCAGATCTTTCTAAAAAGCATTTAACTAAAGTTCACTTTAGAAGTCATCTCTCTTTCTAAATATGTGTGTACATTTTATTATCAATTTTTGCAAAATCTACAAGACTCAAAGCCTTCCTTCATAAAATATATTAACAAGAGTTAGACTGAGCTCTCAGTTTCCAAAGAAGTTTCAACTTCAGCTGTTGACTTCTACAGCAGTGAAAATCCAGGGCAAAAGAGACTAACTCTGTTTTAGTCCAAGATATTATGTCATTGCCAATGGCAATGGCAAATAACCTGAGGGTATTATAAGGCTTTAAAAGAAAGTCATGAAAATTTCTGTCACACAGAAATAATGAAAGCAAACACTTTCATAATTTCAAATACATAGTTAGTACAATACAATATAGGAATTTTAATTATGTGTTTATGTGGATCCAATACAAGTATGGAGCATTTGTGTCTCACGAACTTCAGGTCAAAACCTTAGGATTTTGAGAAGTTTGCATGGTGCAGTTTCCACACTGAGTACAGAACACAAAATCATAATTGTTCTTGTAATACTGCTGTTTTTCTAATCACTTTGAGCTACAGTCAACAGACGCACCCATTCTTATATGAGGGAATTTCTTTCCTATATTTTTCCCTATCCCTGTTTTAAGTGCTCTGGAAAAAAAAGAAAAAAAGAAATAAAGAAAAAAAAAAAGCCTCCAGAGACCAAAACCATGTTTTTTTTCTATATAACATTTGCATATAATAGCACTCATACTAGTAATACTGAATCTAATAAAATCTCTTTCAGTGCATTTTTGGAGTCTTGCTGCCAGCAAGTGGCAGTACGAGGCAATGCAAGAAACCTTTAACCACTGGTGACGTGATTTAGATAAAGCTCTCACACACAATAAAGTAGAAAGGGCAGAAATCTGACAGCATACACTCAGGTTCAGTCTGCAAGCTGGCATAAATCCCTGATTCTTTCTGAAAAATTATTCCCTCGCCAGCTGTTTCCTATCTTTTACTTGCACATCAAATTGTTTCTAAGTGCTGATTACTTCCTACTTTGCTTTATTGAATTACACTTTATTTTTACACCACTTCTTTAATTCATCTAGACTTTAAACAACTGGGGAAAAAGAAAACCTCACTGACAAAACTTTGTCTGCTTGAAGAACTATGGTATGAACAGCATGTATATGTAGTACAAATTTCTCAAGAAAAAGGCTCAGTGCATTTGTTGAAGAGTGGGTGAAATTTCGCAAGATCCTAAAAATCCCAAAATCAACTGAAATTCAACCCTTAAATGTGACATGTTAACAAATCTCCAGACACAGTAGTCCAGGTGGGGTCTCACTAGAGCAGAGCAGAGGGTCCACCAGGATTCCAAAGTCCTTCTCTGGCAGAGCTATTTTCCTGTCAGTTCTTCCCCAGCTGTATTGGTGCCTGAGGTTATTTCTCCCCAGATACAGAACTTCGCATTTCCATGTGATGAATTTCATGGATTCCTCTCCTCCCCATTTTCCCATCTATTCAGGTCCCTATGAATGACAACAACAGCTATCCAGCCTACCAGTCATTCCTCTCAGTACCATCTCTGAACTTGCTGAGGGTGAAGTAATCATAATTGTTCTGGTAATGCTTGGTGGTGTTCCATTTTCCAGGCCACTAATGAAGACATTGAACGGTACTGGCCCCACTATTGACAGAATAACCACAACAGAAATCAGTGCTGCTCCATCATCAAAACCAAGAAAACTTAGCAAGACTAACTGTGAGGTGTCAGAATTCTATGCATAGATAATGTGTAGATTTATTTTGTATTTTCAGGGATACACAAAACTAAGATATTCACTCAGACTAAGACTCACTGCTGGTTGTCAAGGTGTCTGTCCTGACAGTATGTGGAAGCCTGTGACAGCCACTGGCTCATCTCACTAAAGATCCTTCTGCTGGACTCAGACCTTGCTAGTGCCGACATCAGCCAATATCCAAAAAGTAAAATACACTGCAGTGATTATTGCCAGCCTTCTTACTCCAGGCTCCTAAAATACCTTCTCTGGAAATACTCTCAATGCATGCAATCTGTCTATTCTCCAGAGGCTTTTAATAACAGGCAATCTCTGTTTCAAGACATTTAGAGTTTGTTCTATGGGACTAACTGTGTACAATGAGAACATTTCATATAATAAACTTATAGTTTTATATTAATAGTTGTATATTTTTCAGAAAAGAATACCCTAGGAGATTTCATTTTTTCCCTTTGTTCTGAGATGCAGTATTTGACCCTGTCATTACTCATATTTGCTGGAAGACATAAACAATAAGGACAGTAGAAGAGAACTGCATTTTACTCTGATAAGGACCATAGAACAGCACAGCCTTGGAGAAATAGATAAAGGATGTAACTTAGGCAAACAGGAGCCATGGAAAATGCAAGCAGGATGACAGCTCAGTTCTGCAAGGCTGACAAACCAGAAGTTATGCAAAACAGTGATTCTGTGCTTACTCAAAAGCAAGGGTCAAGGAACAGGCACCTAAAAAGGACATGGGATATAGAAAAAAGCCAAAGAGGACTCTAGAGAACCATACAGGGACTTCTGACAAGGGTTGAAACTATGTAAATGAAGTAATAAATATACATCAAGTAAGGGGGGATAGCTGATGAATGCAGGACTGGTATGTATGATAAACACTCTGTTCACTGGACACTCAGGGCATTCAACTGGAGGATGGATCCTCCAAGTGACCCCTGCTGCAGTAAAGAATGCCTGCTCTCAAACACTCTAAACTGTGTTATTAAGTTCCTATCTGGCCAATTTCTGTATCAATACTGGTCTCAAATCTGCCTTTGGTGAATTCTACCAAGAACTGCTTTCTCCCTGACATAAACCTCAATCAGGATCCTTGAAACAAGCCAAGTAAAACTGATTTATACAGAATCCTAACTTTTTATTTGTAGGTACAAATCAATAGGACTAGATGGTACAGTCATAATGATATGACATGTCCATTAAAAGCAGAGTCTTTCACAGCAGAAGCTCTGCTACTACCTATTTCTGGCCACAAGTAAGACTCCCAAGCAAAAGGAATTACAGATAACCTCTTCCTCCTCAGAGACCATCCAAATGCATTGCCTGTCTCATGGCTTTCACTGGTGGGGAACATTTTAAGCTACTAAGTGTCTTCATTACTTCAGCTTAAGTGACATCCCTTACAGATTTTGTCTCATGGTGATGTCTTTCCCACCTCATGTACTGCAAGCTTAGCAGCTACAGTTCTTACAGAAAAAAAAAGAAAATAAAGCTTAGCTTTAAAGTTGTTTTCAATGTGCTCAGCATCAGTGTCAATAACTATGTGCTTGCTTACCTTTTGTTCTGAATCCTTCTGAAATCCATTCAGTTTGATATCTAAAATTAGGAGAGTAGAAAAATATTTTAGTTTTACTTTGTGCTTCTGAAAGTTCTTATTGTGTCCTAAAAAATGGTGTAATTTCCTAATTATGGCTTAAGTTTTAAACTTTAAAAATTACTATAGTCATGTTCCCTAGGTGGAACTGACAATAAAATTTCTGGTTAGGCTCTGTTAGTCACCAAATAATATGCCAGAGCTATTTTGTGACATTTCTTCACTGTAGTTTAGAGTCCTGTGTTTCCAAAGACTGTCAGCAGATGGAATTGCCATCCATTTCCCATCACAAGACCTAGCCTCTGCCCTCTCTAATTACAGTGCAGTTAGAAAATAATGCTAAAACAATCCAATAACTTAGTGCCTCTGGACAGCGATGATCCCAAACTCCCTGATCTCATCACCCTGTTGCAACATTCCTGTGACTTCCTGGAAATTTCCTAATCAGAAATAAAGTGTCTTCCTGTTGTATTACCAAAAATAAGCTCAAGTGGAAGACTGCAAAACAGATGGGGCAGTCCCACCCTTTTGAGAACACTGAGGAATGGAAGTACAATTTAAGTAGCAGCACATGCTATACAGACCTGGGGAGAAGTAGCATTTTTGTTTCTCTTTTCTGACAGATGCCTCTGAATCCTGGATACGTTAGAAAGAAGCAAGTAGGAACCCTCCAAGACCTGTATCTATAAGGCATTTTAAGCACCATGTGACCTGTAACTTTTGTAAGAAAACTCCAGAGCAATGAAATAATTTTGAACTGGATATATACCACTGGCTGGAGAAAACAGCTACTTCTTTAAAAAATCCTAAAAAAGTCCTAACAGAATACTTGCAAAAACAAGAGTTGCAGTCCATGACTGAGAAAAACAAACAATTGTTGTAAAAAACACATATAGTCAGATTCTATATAAACTTACATGGATACTAATCTTCATCTTATCAAATTATTTTCTCAAATGATTTTGCCACAGCTAGAGCAACTCCTGGTTTTGTACAAACACAACATACCTGCAGAATTATTTTGCTGTTCTTCTGCTGCAGAATTTAATGAAAAATCAGACTTAGAAATATTTTGAGTGGGTGATGAGTGACTTATCCAACCCCTAGAATTAAATAATACAATAAAAAATTCTTTAAGAATTGTGATCTACGCATTTTAGGAATATTTTTAACAGTATTTTGAGTTGGCCACTATCTGTGGAAACACCTGCAGTTATTTTAGAGGTATACCTTTCTTTACAGGGACATGCAAAAAATAAGACTTCTAGATTTGCTTCATGAAGCTAGCAATGTTTCCACATTTGTTCTCCAAGTGAAAAAAAAAATGGCCTTTTCTATTCTTCATTACTTCTTTCTATATTTCTGTTATAAATCTATCTTCTACTGAAATCCTTCCATAGTTTCCACAAACAAAAGGCCTAATATTAATTCATTAGCAGTTTTTATTTGTTTAATAGTTTTCCCCAAGTGACATTATTCTTGTTGGTTATGTTCTTAACCCATGTAAAGTAGTATCATCAACAAAAACAAGTCCAAGTACAGCTTGAACCATATTGGACACTGCACTACTGCCAGCATTAATACAGATCCTTCACTAAGCAAACAAGAAAACCTTTTCTTAATAGAACACTGGGAATAAAATAGCATACAAATGGAAGTATTACAGAATTATTTAATTACATTGTGCCTGACTGGAACTCCTGTGTGATTTATTATACTCACTTCAGCAGGGACTGAGACTGATCATATGTAGATGCCTCTTGAAGCACCTGAAAGAAGAAAAAACAAGTTAGTAAACAAAGTATTTTATTGTTTATTTTCTCAGTTTTGGTGCAGGCTTATCTTCTTCCTTCTGTAATTTAGTTGGGAAATGGAATTCTTAGACCCAACAATTACATACATTACTACTAAGATACAAAAGCATTCCATTTAAACCATTTTTTCACTTGTACTATTTGACAAAAATGTTGAAAAATAAATCAAGACTAGAGAAGAAAACACTCATCCACAATGAAAACAAACTGTTGCAAGAAAGATACAATTGCTTCAAACTTAAGATGTTTTATGAATCAAAGGACCAAAACACAAGGTATTTTAATTTCAACTCACAGTTTTAATCTTTTTTTGATAACTTTCTCATTAAATAAGACAAGGTGCTGTTCCAAAGACTGATGTTTAGTATACTGCTCTCAATACCCCTATAAATACCATATCTAAGGAACTTCAAGACTTGCACATCAGCCAGTTCTGAGTGGCAGGGCTGCCACAAGCTAGCACAGCAAAGAGCAGGTGGGTAAGGAGAGCACTGATGTCACAGCAGGAGCCAAATTCCAACTCCTTGTTACAAAGACCTGGGATCTGCTTTTTGTGCCTTTGCCAACAATGCAGAGATCTCCCTCAGCATAGAAAAAGGAGCCTTTATATAAAGTATAAGGCAAAGTAGGAATGATTAAGATAGTAAAGTGAACTGTAGAATGGTTCTCTCACCAATGAGCTAAGACTGGGCATTACTAGTGGACTATCCACACACTGGCTGCAGTTTTAAACAAATCATTGACTTCCAATGGACAATATTAACAGCACTAGAAGACTGAGAAAGAACTCCTTGCTGTGGACACTAAGTGACAACCTCTGGGGCTTACACAAGGTACTAGCCACACAGTAAGAACAAACATCTTAACAGTTGCTTCAGGGACAAGATGTAGCAATTTCCCAGCAGCAAGGACTGCTAAAAGGCTCCCTGGAACAGAACAGACTCTTTAGTTTGTGCAACAATTACTGACTGATGTAATTCCAAAACCTGGCAATGAGACCTTTCTGGTTTGCAGAAAGTTACATATTGCTTACAGAGACCCTTCAGGCGAGTCAGATTGAATATTTACACAGAACATTATACAGAGACCAAGCAAGGTCAGGAGAATAACAGAACAGCTACCAGACCTCTCTAACTGGCTAACATTGCTCAGAGAGACACTTCAAAATATCAGCAAACTACTATTATAACTCAGGAGATGCAGTTTTGTCTTCTAAAAAGCTAGGTTCTAAGCAAAATCAGTATATTGCTCACTGGTTGAGAGATCTCAAACCATATACACTACACAAATGGTATTTTTGGCCACTGACTGAAGTACTGGGAACAGCCTTTCATCCTGCCCTCATTTTTGGTGAAGAAATTCCTGCAAAATCTCAATAATTTTTCTCACTTGAAGATTTATTTATACAGACAACTGTATGAGGGGACGTTTTCCAAAAAGAGACTAATGCTTAAAAGCTGTTGGGTGTTACCTAAGAACTTTTGGTACACTTCACCAAACAGCTTAAGAAAAAAAATTGTAAGAAAGAGGAAAGCACAAATTTACAGTCATCACACCTGTCTGAACAAGTTAAGAATACCATGTTAACAGATAATGAAAATGACTTGTTGAAAAGAACCGGGATCCTACAAAATCTGTATATATGTCTACTGCCTCTCTGGTAGATGAAAATTCTTAATTACAACATTTTTCTACATGATGGAATCAAAGACAGGACTGCATTTCCTAAGTCTCCCAAAACCCATTTGAAGTACAAAGAAAGCTAAGACTCTCTGGAACAACTGGAACAGATGCTAGTTTTCCTAAAAACATTTCCAGCCATCTTCTCTGCATCAACCTCATATCACATCACATCTAAATGCTGTACTCATATATGATAATTTCTGAGGACAAACTAAAAGGAAATCCTTTATAAAAGTACATTCCATGTTGGCTCTTGAAGTGGCTAAAGAGCCACACTGGTGCAATGTACACACGTGGGTATCAAAGACAACAGGCAAAGATTATTCCTTATAGTATTCAGTAAAAAATTAGAATTTTATACTGTCCCCAGCTGTGTATGACCAAGGTGCCAGTGTCTTGCTATACAGGTCTCACCAAAACAAAATATACTAAGAATGACCTAAACTATTTGGTGACAAGTACTAGGTTTCTTTGCTTTCCTGACCTTTTCTTTAGTGAACTGGACATTTGTCCTTGGATTTGAGATTGGCTAATCTGGCAAGAACCATGAAGCCAAAGGCTGAGGTTAAGAAGCAGCTGGTCAGATGATCTCCCAGAGGGGAAAGGGAAACAGCAAATGTGCACTTCTCTCATTCCCTTCATCCTTAGAAAATAACAATAAACTTCAGTCAAGACAACCCTCAGACATGCAAGGAGCAAAATAAAGTTATGGAGAAAGATTTTTGAAGTAACAGCATTTTTGGATTTTGTTCACTGTTTCCCATGCTGTCAGTTGAGACAAATTTATTTGCAATTCTAGAATGAACTGTAAAATATTCACTTCAGGACAAACCACGTCTTTTTTCAATGTATCTTTTGTCATCTAGGAAGCAGTCCAGCTCTTTTTAGAAGAACTCTCTTTTACTGGAATAAGGATACACAGACTGTGGGCTTTGGACTGTGAATCCAGGCTGAACACAGTGTAACAGTCACAGCTAAAAGCAGAGAACCTGTTTGTCTCTAATTGTTCCACGACCCTGTCACATGCAGGTGGAAAGCTAATTGCTCAACTGAATAGACGTTTATGGGCTAGCTACCAACCATGGTAAATACATTAAAAAGTAAGCTAATTAGCAGATTAGGGAATGCAGAATTATCCATAGAGCATAACAATTACCCCATCATCATGCAAGCAAACATTTTATTCCGCATTTTGGATTATTATCTCTTTCATTTTGAAAGAAACAATTCATCCATCATTGGATCATAGCTAATCTCATAATGAGTAACCCAGGGTGTATTCTGGCACAGTCAAGCCAGATGATTACCCTTCAGCTCTTGGAAGGGAACATATCAAAAAGTCCATGCTCCACAACTTCATCTCTGTCCTGGGCTTGTTCCTCAAATTTGAAAGGTTATAATCTCATGAAAATTACAGAAGATTATATAGAAAGATTATAGAACCAGAGAAGACATTTTGATACATTCCTGCAGACCATACTACCTAGGTGACAAGATGAAATTCAATTCAGCTGTAAACCACCAGATCCCCTCAAGGGGAGGCCCCATGGGTTTATTAATAATTAATCATTTGATATGCTTAGAGAAGACATTATCATTGCTGGACTTACTGGATTTATCTGTTCTGCCTTATGATGATATGTGTGGTCACCAAACTTCTGTATATAACAGATTTCTGGAGAAAAAGCTCCTAGAAAAAAAACAAACAAAAAATCCCTAGTAATTAAAATTTGATAGTCTTAATCTCTATATAATTTTCCATAATTCCATAACTTTTTACATAATTCAGTAGCTGAGCTACATGCATCAAACCTTCTGATATGCAATGGATTTAACTGGCTAAATAGTCTATCACACTAGATTTTGAAACTACACAAATGAAATAGAAATTAATAAAATCAGCAAGCAATGGAAATTTTATTTCACTTAGTGTTCCAGGACCAT
Organism: Cisticola juncidis; assembly: GCA_013400215.1. Taxonomy (NCBI): domain Eukaryota; kingdom Metazoa; phylum Chordata; class Aves; order Passeriformes; family Cisticolidae; genus Cisticola; species Cisticola juncidis. The sequence continues at coordinate 1,568,877 of VXBR01020418.1, forward strand.
CCCTGATTCTGCATTGGGTCTTTCTTCTTATTTTTAAACTAATAACGACAATTTTAGTAATCTGCTTCATCCATATGACTAAAATATACTTGTACTCCTAGATGGCATCGTGTCTTTAATGACTATACAAATGAAGACCTTCTCTCCAAAAGAATTAGAAAGAAAGAAACTCTTAAAGTTGAATCCTATGCTTGAAAACTAAGATGTTGTTACTGACACTAATAAAGTACTAATCAAATTAATATTTACACGATGTATCTCCTCACCAAATTCCTATTATACAAGTATGCACAAAACTGTGAATGATGAAATTCTAATTCCAATTTACTAAATATAATATGATGCAGGCAGAATGCTAAAGGTATCACATTCTGTTACAGTTGCAGAGACAAAAACTCCCCACTCAACTCTCAGACAAATGCCCACTCCACAAACTGAATACAGTCAGACGTGATCCAAACCATGTATGTTGAATGTTGCAAGGATTTAATTCCAGTGGACAACCACAGGGGTGTTCAAAATGGGATGATGCTTCTTTCCTCACTTAAGACTACTAAGCAACTATAAAAGATTCAGCATTAGGAAATCACAGCCATTGGAGTTTCTGCAGATTTCAATGGACAGAAGATAAGATTTGTATTAACTCAGAGCAGACTGATAAAAAATTATGGTCCACTCAGTTCTTTAAACTGGCAAAAAGCTAAACACAACCAAATCTGGAAGAACACCATACATCACTTAAAGAATAGCCAGTCTGAAATATCACTGAAATAAAACCTGTAGGATACAAGTCCAATGGAACATATAAAAATGTCAAGGAAGTGATGTGAAACTATTATGTAACTAAAACACGCTTGCTCATCCAGTCTGCTCTATGGGAGTTGTTAGGGAATATTTTAAGAGCTTAAATGAGTGTGCATTCATCTATGCTAAAAGCATAAATGGTAAAACTAAACATAATGCACTGAAATATATCTACTCAAACTTTTTATGTTAAAGAGAATGGATATACTAGCAATATTAATGGGGTTTTTAAAATACCACAAGCATACATACAACTGCTATGCATATAGAATCCCTTTATTTTGTTCTGCATAAACATGTACACAAAAATACCTACATGTAAATAAAAAGAATATCCCTATATATAACTCAAACATTTCTCAAGCCAGGGACTCTCAGTCACAGTGCACAGGAAGAACAGAGAACTCAAGAGCAAACCTAATCAAATATTAAAAATGGGCTGGAGAATCTTTTAAAATATGAGCAAGAATTAGGAATGTAATCAAAGAGCACACAATTCCTAAGCATGAACTTCATGCAACACCCAGGTTTAAATCTCACGCAAAATCCAAAGCAACAGTTTAAGGAAAACAAACAACGCAGAATGGAGAAAAGAATCTGTCCTACCTTTATTAGTGCTTATCTCATTTGTTAAAGCAATGTCCTTGTTAAGAAAAGCCAACCTTTGCAAAATAAATAAAACAAAAGGTCGTTAAGGAGTTGAAAGCATTACGGGCCTATAAACTCAAAGGGCATCTGAAAGCACCCATCCCAGCTTCTGCCGTGGGGACACGCCTGGGCGAGCGCTGACACAAACAGTAAAAAAAACCCCAAGATCGAGGGATGTATGTGATTTTCTGCACAGAAAACCATAACTGGGGAGACACCTCGCTGCTTTAAGTATTTCCAACACTACCGTGCCACACGGCCATCACAGAGATCTGTGTGTGGTTTCAAATCCCTGCTATATCTTAAGAGATAATGTCATGAAAATGACATCAAGCAATGTTCCAGGGAATAGAATTAGCACGAACTATATTTAATGGTGTTTATTTTCTCGGAGTTGTTTTCTGGGACATTTCACTTCTGCTAACGAAAATGTTACTAAAATGGTGGGTCCGGGGGTGTGAACTCCGAGGCACACAAGGTGTGTGTAAATAAATGGAACTGTTTGCAGAGCTAAGAAGTGCTGGGTCTAGGAGCATACAAATGGGCTCTGAACAGAGGGGAGAAAATAAAAACAAAACAAAAATAAAATAAAATAAAATAAAATAAAATAAAATAAAATAAAATAAAATAAAATAAAATAAATCCCCAAACAAATAATAATAATAATAATAATAATAATAATAATAATAATAAAAGAAACCCAAACAAACCCAAAAACACACACACAAAAAAGGAAGAAAATAAAAAACTCTCAGTTCAGGAGCGGCCCCCTCAGCCGCCGCCGCCCTCACACAAGCAGGTGGGCAGGTGCCACTCGCAGCCACACCGCATTATCACCTCCTCCTACGGAACTCGTCTTCCTCCACATCGCTCTCGGCCACAGAGCCCTCCACGACAGTCTCATCGCTGTCCGTGTCGATGTCCCCGCCGCTCTGTCCCCTCTCCACGGTGCGTTCGCTCCGCTCCCCCGGCGCCTCCTCAGGCAGCCGCGCGCCCCCCTCAGCGGCGGCCGCCATCTTGTGGCCGGGCCTCGCTGGCCCCCGGGCGGCCCGGAGCCCTCAGCAGAACCACGGAGCCCCAGCAAACACCGTGTTCTGTGCGTGTGATCAGATGGGGCTCACTTCTCCGAGTTTGTGCGCTTCTAACGCTGGCATCTCGAGAGTCAGAAACGGTCATCTGCCCAGAGAGTTTCAAAGAGTGAGAAGGGGGTTGTGAAACAGCGTCTTATCAGTGAAAAAGGCCAGACAGCCTCAGAGGGGGCGACCCTGAATGGAGAATTACTTGGGCTTTGACTGCATAGTCTGGGGTCTTAGAATCATAGAATGTTGAGAGGTTGGAAGCGACCTTAAAATTCATCTAGGCCCAACCCCCTCTGCCATGGGCAGGGACACTTCCCACTTTACCAGGTTGCTCAAGGTCTTTGAACACAGCCAGGGTTGGAGCATCCACAGCCTCCCTGGGCAACCTGTTCCAATGCCTCACCACCCTCACTGGAACTGTTTCTTCCTAATATCTAACCTAAATGTCTCTTCCATCAATTTGTACCCATTACTCCTTGTTCTATTGCTACAGGTCCTGACAAAAAGTTCCTGTTGAGTTGTTGGCCCGTGCTGTGCCTCTTGTCACCTGGCTGGAGCCACAGGTCCCCGTGCTGTTTGTATGCAATGGATCAGTGCCAATAAGAGTCTGACAGTGGGAATTTTCTACCAGTAACTCACAGACCACCATCTCAAGAAATCCACCTATTTAAGGGTAAGCATGTAGACATGTTAGCGTGAGAAACAAGAGAATCATTCAACCAACAGAAGGTAGAATACTAATTAATAAGAAAACGAAGTAACTTGCAATGAACTGTGAATGAACTGTAATTTCTTTGTTTGCTTATATATATACATATATATATTTATAGTGCAAAGTTTCAAGGATTGGTGTGCTTTATGTGTGGAAAACTCCACCTGGTACCCTGCACAGAATAAACAATGCCCCCTTTCTAAACCAGGCTCTGTCTCTGTGTTTAGAAAGTCCCTAATTTGGCAACACTTCTCTGCCATGGTTAAGTAGCGTACTTCATTGCTACCGATGAATAGTCCGTGTGCTCACGAGTTTGAGATAACCAAATTACTAGTTGACAGCATTTGCTGAAAGTAGCACTCCTCAGTGGCCGCCTGTCACTTGCAACAGGGTTTTTTCCACAGGCAGAGCCGTTCTGGCACAGCTTTGCCATCTCCTGGGTCGCTCGGGGGGCAGCCAGGGCTGCAGATGTGAAGACTCAATGCCAGCACAAGGGGTGCAGTGAACCTGCAGAGACTACAGACCCCAAATCACCGTGGAGACTCCCAGTGCCCTTGACAAATTAGCGTTTTCAGTATTTGCCAAATCGTGTTCAGGGAAAGACTTGGAAAACGTGGCAGTGACACTAGTCATCTTAAATGACATGGGAATTACATACAATTGTTGAAGCTATGAATTGCTGTTTTGCTTTGTCTTAGTCATATAGATATGTGGTCAGAACAATTGCTGCACATATTAACAAATTAGTGCAGATATCTCACTGTTAATACTTTGCACATTTCCTCTAATGCAGGTGGGATACTGAAAAAAAACCACAATTGTAAAAAAAGAAGCTATCAGGAGGTGGATACGCAGCAGTAAATTGTTAAGATTTATAAACATCATATCGAAGATGGGAATGAAAAGTGTATTTACATGCTAAAAGACTGAGCTGGCACGATTTCATCACTCGCAACAACTACTTTGGGTGGAGCTCCTCAGAAACCTTTTCATCAGCACTTCCTTTTTTGCGGATCACATTAAGGCTTCCCGGCACAGTGCCACGAGGAGCTCCTAGAAGTATTTCCAAGTGAGGTGACACAAGCAAGACGCAGTTTGGGGAAAGCCCGGGCGCGGATCATCCACCGGAAAGACCGTCGCAGGTATTTGTATTGCAGTCGAACATCCTCAGCCCCAGAAACACAGAACGGCCCTGCCGCTCTGCATAGCTGCTTTGCAGCCACACACTGAATTGTGATTGTGAGAATCACTCAGTCGCTAGGGATGGAGGGGACCTCTGGAGATCATCCACAGATCACCTAGCACAGGTTACACAGGAGCGCGTCCTGGTGGGTGTCTCAGAGCTTGCTATGCCTCATGAACCGAAAACTGCACATCCTCTCTGGCCAATAGCCACAAATATATTGCTTTGCCTTCCCCCTCTTCCCGGGAGTCAGGGGCACTGCTGCTTCCCATATGCAGGAGCAGAGAATTTCCGCGCTTTTAACGCCTCGCAAAGCGCGGTATCACCCGGCGCTTTGCCGCTGCCGAGCTCTACCCGTAGCCCCAGCCCCAGCCCCAGACTCAGCCCCCGCCCGAGCGCGCCCTCAGCGCGGCCCGGGGCGGGCCCGGGCGGGGAGGCGGTGGCCGCGCTCCATCAGGGCATGCAAAGCAGCCGCGGCCGCCGCCCAATCAG